>OZ038502.1:50867249-50877249 GCA_964036315.1 Acanthosepion esculentum | reverse complement strand
TTGAGTTTTTCACATTTCCTTTTGTACCATTCATTCCAACAAACTTGTTAATTACGTTATTCGCTGTTTCCAGTTTTTTTTTCACCTCTAGTATCTCTTTGAGCATTAAAAAGAGGCACGGTGGAGTAATGTATAGCGGCTCGGATTGAGGAATCGGTGAATTCCCGTCGGATCCATTACATTCACTTACGGGCTAATACCCTTGGGAAAGGTATGAATCCTCTTCCTCTCCCGCGTTGCTATGGGTATATAGCAGGATAGACTGGGTTCTTTATCCTTGGTGGCAACCGATCTAGGAGAAACTTAATCTAAATTCTAATTTCTATGCAGCCCTGGTGTAGCACATACTATAGAGCTAAAGGAAAGGATCGTTCGCATTGGCTCGTTGATCCCGACGCCCGTTGATCCCGACGCTCGTTGATCCCGACGCTCGTGATCCCGACGCTCGTTGATCCCGACGCTCGTTGATCCCGATGCTCGTTGATCCCGACGCTCGTGATCCCGACGCTCGTTGATCCCGACGCTCGTTGATCCCGATGTTCGTTGATCCCGACGCTCGTTTATCCCGACGCTCGTTGATCCCGACGCTCGTTGATCCCGATGTTCGTTGATCCCGACGCTCGTTTATCCCGACGCTCGTTGATCCCGACGCTCGTTGATCCCGACGCTCGTTGATCCCGACGCTCGTTGATCCCGATGTTCGTTGATCCCGACGCTCGTTTATCCCGACGCACGTTGATCCCGACGCTCGTTGATCCCGACGCTCGTTGATCCCGACTACGGTCGCAATATGATGATTCTTAAAATCTCTATGTCATCTTTCTTCATTATATACCCGAGAAATTTTCTCTTTCTTATTTTATCTATATGTTGTATTTGTAGTTCCTAGCAGATATCTTTTATTGTTTCTATGTGTCTTCAGGATTTGGGATCAAACTTTCGACCTGGGGATACTGAACTATACTTATTGTTACATTTCTGAAACTCCTTTAGTTTAACGACCCCATTCCGTCTGTCTCTTTTGCTGGCGTTAATACTTGTCTTTTTTCTCTATGCGTTCCTTTGCTGCCGTATATACTCAAGTATAGTACGAGATTTATTCAGATTTTTTTTATACAAAAAGAAGGTGATCTCACTATACACGGGTAATTAAAAGGTTAAAAACGATAAATTTTCGGTCACCGGTTGCACTATACGCAGGTAATTATTTCTGGAGGAATTAAAAATCATTGTCTTGTGTATGACAATAACCAACATTTGGCCGCAAGGCCTTTGATCGGGAGCTTTTGTGAAGCGTGGAACCACCTCTTAATTGCTGCTCTTCCCAGACCTACTCTGACACGGTGAGTTAGCACCTGTTAGGGTCCCAGCTATGGACAAATAGTTAACTCCCAAACTGGGATCAAAACACTCATTCAGTTATGTGCCATGCGTGATACCCACTTAGGCGATCATGTATCTTTCGATATATGACTGCCGAGGCAGAATTTCCCGCAGTTGTCATTTCTTTCAGCGGTAGACCAGTTGCCATCCAAGGCTATAGAACCCGTTCTATTTATCCATAGCTGGGGGAAGAAGAAGATGATTCATACCTTTCCCAAGTGTATTAGCTTGTAAGTGAATGTAATGAATTCGACTAGAATCAAACTATTAAATAACTAATATCCTAATGAAAGTATAAATATATATTTTTATATCGTAAAAATACCAATAATACATTTTCATAGTAAAACAATTACTAGCAATACATTTTTGTAGATTAATTTACTAATGCGCATAAAATAATGTGAAAAATAAATTTTGGAATAAAATGACCCACAAGGAGTCAATATGCCGCTATACAAACAGAGAAACCTTAAAATTCATAGATATTCGGGAACTGTGAGCCATCTGATAAAGCTATAATCTCACGGTACCTTTTAGTTGTATCATTTATTCGGTCTTCCTCTCTTTATTTATATTTTTTGTGCTGGTGATACAGAAAAGTACAAGGAAGAGGAAAAGAGTCAAACAATTATGTCATGACTCCAAAAAGAAGAGGTATTGAGAAAAATTTCATGGGAAAATTAGTTCAGGTTGAGGCATTGCAATGGAATGTCCCACACTCCATATCGCCTAAGTGTACTGGCTATATCAGTAGCTATATATAGTGAGCACAGGATATACCTGGGGACTTGTTTCGGCAATTAGTTGGAGATTCATCTCCGGCTAAGCTCGTCGAACTGTCTGTCTTCGGGCAGAGAGGAAGCCAGACGAGGCTATGCTGAAGGGCAGAGTCTCGTCTTGGGTGGTAGACAGCTAACCGACCCCATTTTTACGGGAAATTTTTGCCCGAGGGTACGGGCTCGAAATTAACCCCGCATTAAAAACGGCCTTGTGCCACCTACAGCCTAGCGCGGGGGTGAGGTAAATAACCTTGCTTCGGCAATTAGTTGAAGATTCCTCTCCAGCTAAGCTAGTCGAACTCGCTGCTTTCGAGCAGAGAGGAACCTAGACGAGGCTATGCCGAAGGGCAGAGACTCGTCTGGGGTGGTAGACAACTATCCGATCCCGTTTTTTACGCGGTCTACGGGGAATTTTCCCTTGAGACTATGGGCTCGGATACCCCACGTTAAATTCAGCCTTGTGCCACAACTGACCGCCTGGCTCGGTTGGCATATATCCTTGCTTCGGCAGTTAGTTGGAGATTCGTCTTCAGCTGAGCTGGTCGAACACTCTGCCTTCGGCCATAGAGGAACCCGAAGGACAGAGTCTCGTCTGGGGTGGTAGACAGCTACCCGACCATCTGCATTCTGTGGGGAATTTTTGCCCGATCCTACTGGTTCGGTTTTACCCCACATTAAAAAACGGCCTTGTGCCACATCATGCCTCGCTTTGGAAACTTACTAGTCTGCAGTAGTGTATTCTATTTTACAATTAAGCTCTCTTCTTTCATCTACCCGTGTGTTGCTGTTCCTTCACTCGAGTACCACATTTGTCTGTAACTATAAAACAATATCTCTTTTTATTTATTATATTCTTTGCATTTACTGTCATTATTTATATTCTTAAAATATTTCGACAAGCTGAAACCCATTAATAATATACAGTAAATGATGGTTGCAGAGGGTGAAATGCCAAATGAATTTTAATACTAGTAGCGTTATTTACGATATACAGTAACATTAGCAATAGGAATGATCACCATTGAGACGCATTATAAAAGCCTATCCCTGTTTTCATATATAAATTATACACAAATTATTATGGTACATGCTACAAGAAGACATTTTTTACGATACAACTGTTATGAATAATCAAGAGTGGTCTCCCCTTGTTTTGTTACTCTCTCATTTGTGAGAGCTATTTCTGTTTATTGGGACTATAAGACTATACGCGAACCGTATATTCTCAGATGAATAAAGAAATCTTAAAGCTTACACCTGCGTAATTTTGACATTACAACACCGAAAAAATATTCTTTACTGAACATTTTTTAACTATTTACATTGATTACTACTAGAATTTATAAATTATTTACGATACAAAAAAGGGAATAGTTATCTTACTGAAGGCTATTTATTAGAGATAAAATATGCCCAATATATTGCCAAGTAATGCAATATTTGTCTAGGTTAGACTCACAAGTATACATTAGAAATTGGGGTTACATTATGCACGAGCTATACGCATAAAATCAGGTTTTTCATAAAATAATTAAGGGATCGCACTATACATGATCTAAGCTTATACGCGATTATATAAATGCAGATAAAAAAGTCGCATATAAAAATAGTCAAAAGAAGCAGGACACCCAGTGAACAAAAGACCCATGAGACAAAAGACTCAGATAAAAAAAATCGCAGATAAAAAGTTAAAGGAAAAAAGTCACAGTAAATAGAATTCACAGGAAAAAAAAAAAAAAAAAAGCAAACCCAGTGAACAAAAAACCCAACGGACAAACGAACCAGCAGATAAAAGCCCAGTGGATACATTCCAGTCTCATATATAGATTGAAAATCCAACATTTAATTCAGATTTTTATGTCAAATTCATACTTTCTTCACATAAATTCGGGTCCGATGGGATACTAAGATTCCTTAACTATAAAATATATATAATATGTGATCATAGAAAATGCTTTTTTACGGCTTAAGTCATCTACGTATGAAATATATCGAATATATCACTATAGAATTGTTAGAAAACGTTTTTCAAAGACTGGATCCATTTAGTACGAATTTCTGATGCAAACAGGGCGGATCCATACCTCGCGAATACCCGACAGAAATATTTGACTTTATTATCGGCGACCATGAATCAATTTTGACCTTTTTCCTGACCAGAATTATAACTTCTTTTTGTGACTTTTCGGTCAGATAGTTTATAATGTAGTTTGTTTCATAGTTTCTCCATTATTTTTCTGAGTTTATCATCAACACAGTGTCGCTTGCATATAAAGTATTAGTAGGTTTTCTAATTCTCTTAGAACCATGTTGAGGAAACAATTCCTTGTATTATTCCTCTTCCTACATTTCTCTATGCACTAAAGTCGTTCTCAATCTGTAGACAACTGTTTCTTCAGATAAGGATTACTGTAACATCCATCCAGTGAAAATTACACTTTTCTTATATTTTAAGTAGATCTTCTTATTGTAACGTATGAATTGACATTCTGAAGTTAAAAAACCGACCTCTCTGTATTTGTATTAGTTAAATGCAAAGATAATTCTATTTTTTAATTCTATTTTTGTTCAGTTAATGAAAAACAAATGCTGTTTATATTGGGAACTTACGTTTTATAAGATTATTTGTAAGTTAATTTGTTCCTGCTAATTATGTTCTTTCATTTAGGTTCTACTTTTTGTATCATTCCGTTTTTTCTTCCTTCCTACAACTTTCATTTGTTCTTTTATTCCGTGGACATTTATTTAATATCTTCATTTTTCCATTCATTCTGCTATCTAGTCATTCACTTTTTCTTAATTGCATTGTTCTATTTTTTATATCTTCCTCTATTCGTTTCGTTCCGTTTTCATTCATCCATTCCATCTTTGTGTCTTCCCCTTTTATTCGTCTATATTTATCTCACATCGCTGTTCCTACCTTCGTTATTTAACCTTGTTTCTATCTTTTCTTAAATTTGTCACATGTTAATAGGCAGACAATAAGCATCAGTTGTATTGCCGCCAGGTTTCCATTTCTCTTTTCAATTCTGATTCTAATTCAACACAGAACATCTCCATTGCAACGCGAAATCCCTTCTACAAAGCTGAAGAAAAAACACTGTCGATGAGGCAGTTTTATTTTTGTTTGTTGTCAAAGAGAAGCTATGCTTTCTTTTCACATCAATTTGGTTTCTCTCCATCAGACAAAAAGATACAAATCTAAAATGAGGGCAAAAGTCAAGATGGCCAGAGACTGACAGCTGATCTCTCTTATGACTTAGCTCTTATAGCTCAGTCGGGGGAAAACTGGCTGGTTACATTCAATGCCTTGAAAATTAAACTAGTGACATTTCATCATCGCTGATCGAACCCAGAGCTTTCACCAATCTCGATGAACGGATTTTCCTTCAACGAGGTCCCCCGACCTCTCTAACGTTTCGAGAGCCAGATCAGGCCACAAATAGAATACTGTTGACATACATGGGTAACAGCTACCAGTCATCACTGTCCTGTCTTCATTGAATAAAAGAATAGCTCCACGTCCTTCTGGTTGACACATTGTTTTACACCCTGTAACTCCTTTCTCACAGACGAAACGCCGAATGCCTCTCCCCGGTTCGTTATTTCTATGGAAAATGTTCAGATGAACTACACATCTTAATTCCATTCCTTCACCGCTAAGACTCGTCATGTTACGCACATTGAATCGAACCACCATTATTTCCTTCGTATTCCGTATCTGAGATGTAATTTCCACGAACCACTCCTTTGTAGAACCGACTCCCAAGAGGATGCTTCCTCGATTACTTCAATCTTAACCTTTTCAAGTATAAAGCTAACCATTATCTTCCCCGCATATCCACATAAACCTTAACTCATTATCAGTAACCATCCACCTGGAATGGCTCTCAAGCTTTGTACAGAGTTGTCACTACGTTAAAAATTAATGATACTCTGAATAAGAATGCTTTTCTTGTAATAAAGTCTACTACCAAAATTTACCAAATTCATTTTTTAAAGCAATTTCATTTTAAAGTTTATTTGACTAAAATACATATTTCTTTTAGGTACCGTCTCCCTTTTACCACTTTAGTGTGCGGGCGATCATAACTCTGCCCAACGTCCTATAGCGCGAAATAATGTCCCCTTTGCTTTTCTAACTTCCATATTCACAAGCACATTAAGTTGCTTTTTCGCTCTGCCATTCTTGTCTTCATCATACCCTCTGAATATCAGTTTCTTGACGCACACCTTAAGTGTTCCAGAAATTTCAAACCATCCCTAAGCAAAAATACGTTTTCCTCACAGTTTTCCTTAAAAATACATATTTCTGTATATTTTCCGTTCATGGAATTCTCCGTATTATTCTACAGAACCAGATATACAGGGTCCGATGGGCAAATTGTCGCCTTTTTATATTTTTAATTTTGCGTGTGGGCGTTGTTTGTTTTTAATTTTGTCGATTGTCCAATATAGTAGAATCAGTTTGGCACCGTCTGTGAGAAAAAGAGCACAATGAACTCCAATAGAAATTTGTAAAAAGGCATATTGTATTGCTTGGCATTCTCACCGGAACTCCAATACGAACATTGCAGACTGTTTGGGCGTCAATCTGAGGACAGTGCAAAAGGATTCAAAAGAGTTAGGTGATTCTAATCGTGATCACGAAGGTGCGGCAGCTCGGAAAACTCATGCTGATCGTTCTAATGAGAAAAGGGCTCCCGAATTTGTTGGTGCGGGCCTCAAACTCAACTCGGAGGCCTACATCAAGAGCCTTGAGGTGGAAGTGTTACCCTGTTTCAAAATGGTGGTTGCTGGAAGACCCTATGTTTGACAACAGGACTCTGCACCATGCCGCACAAGGAGAAGAAACTATTCATGGCTGTCGGACAATTTCAGCGACCCCATCATCACTTATATATCTCCGTCTAACTCCCCAGATTGCAACCCTCTTGATTATCATGTGTGGCGCATAGCTGAGCGAGAGACCAACAAAAATCCTTGTATTACCAATAATGTACTGAAGGCAAGGGTTATGGCAGCATTTACCAAATTAAACAAGTACACTGTCCAGAAGAGTTACAAGAGGTTCTGAAGTTGTCTGAGGGCCGTGGTTGAAGCCAATGGCAATTTTATTGAATAATGTTACTCTTTAATATTTCCAGCTATTTTTGCGTAATTTTGGTAAGTATATCTATTGAAATAAGATGTGTTATTTTTTATATTACCGTAATCATGACGAAAATTTATCCATCGCACCCTGTTTATTGCCTGGGATTGCCTCCCCATCTGTTAAGAATTGGTCCAGAATTCATTGTCATACAGGAGCTTGGCGTTACTTTGCAATTCAGTGCCTTTTCTTGATTCTAACGAATTTTACTTAATATTTTGTTTAGATTTTGGAAGGAATCTTTCGTTATTGCGACGTTCGTTCAGATTTATGCGTTTCAGTTTTTGTTACCTGTTAAAACATTTTATAGATAAGTCAATTCATGCCCTTGCTTGGGTTTGACCTTTCCAGTCCATAATTTGCGTTCGGATTGTTTACCTCCGAACATACAGCCATATGAATAAGGTCACATGATTGTCTGCTTCCAAAGTTGTTTATGCTTATAAATATTCTCAAAATCTTATATACGCTGTCTTACATTGACATTTATATGAAGAATAACTGATATATATTTCTTAAGCCCTCTACCACTTATTGTTGGAAATCCTTGATGTCAGTCAATCTATCCTCCGTATATGTGCGTTTGAATATATTTGAAGCAGCCACAGGGCTGAGAGATGAAAAAAGTCGCTTTTTTACGTGTTTTCCCAATTTTTTATATATAAAAAAAATCTCCTATAAATTCATAATGTTCTTCTAGGGGCTTTGAAATCGATAACAAAGAAAACAAAAATAACTATTTTTATTCTTTTTGAAGAAAAGGATATTATCTGTTTTTTTTTTATGGTAAACACGAAAAATTCTTGAAAAAACATACAAATAGGCTTTTCCAAAAAAAAATTAAAATATAGAGAATTCGAAACTCGTGAAAGCAGGAGGAAGTCTTCATACACTGTAAAAAGAAAACAGTTTTGACGTTTTGGAACTACCAGCTGCGAATGAATGGATGGGGTTCAGCTGACACTGAGAGACACGTTCGCATATCAACTAACAGCAGATGTGGCCTAATCATTAGCAGTGTTGGTTTGTCAGGAATTTAATATTCAGTGCTGGTTTTCTAAATTTTGGACACTGTAATGAGATAATTTAAATAATTCAATCGAGTAACAATTTCAATATACAGAGGATATACATTTAAAATTTAAACAAAAAATTTCGTCTTAATTCGAATGTAAAAAACGCCTTTATTTGTTTTTATATATATATATATATATATATATGTATGTGTGTGTGTGTGTGTGTGTGTGTGTGTGTGTGTGTGTGTGTGTGTGTGTGTGTGTGTGTGTGCAAGTTTCATTAGAAACCACAGACAAGGTACTACGGTTAAGTTTTTTATTTAATTTTTCTTGTGTACGAACAAGAGCTTTCTTTGCTGGACAAAGGGTGTGTAAGAACTGTCCAAATGTTTTATTTTTCCGAGCGCTTTCGGCTATACCTTTAGCCATTATTAAGGATGATTTGATTTTTCAGCTTAATTGAGTGTAAAAAAGGGTTAAAAATAATGGAGGCTTTAATAATAAAAAAGAAAAAGCCTACCCTTAACAATATTAACTACGAACAAAGCCACAACGTACTAACCGTATTTGGAAATTAAAACACCTCTACTACACACTAAGACATATACATAATGCACACACTCAATTAAGCTGAAAAATCAAATCATCCTTGATAATGGCTAAAGGTATAGCCGAAAGCGCTCGGAAAAATAAAACATTTGGACAGTTCTTACACACCCTTTGTCCAGCAAAGAAAGCTCTTGTTCGTACACAAGAAAAATTAAATAAGAAACTTAACCGTAGTACCTTGTCTGTCGTTTTTTAATGAAACTTGCATAAAAGAAGGATTGCTGGCTAAATATGCATATATATATATATATATATATATATATATATATATATATATATATATATATATATATATATATATATACTAGCTTAAAATTATCCTATCGGGTGTCATTTATGCTAGATGCTGCGGAGGGCTCTTGATTGAACTTTCATCACAATCAGTAGGGAGTTATAGATGCGATAGGTAGCAAAATAAACACAGAAGATCTCAAGATTGATCGCGCTGCATTTAAGTATTGCATTACTATTTAAGCTACCTTTCAAAAGTTCAACGATAATTGTTCTCCTGCCACTTCGTTTAAAAACAATTTGATGTACGTAGGTACTTACTTTCCGTACAAACAATTATTTTTATTTCATTGGTGACTTTCGCAATTAATTTCGAATATTCCCAAATTTATTTCCAAGAAATTGTTATCGTACAAAAAAAAATCGTCGGAAAAAATCAAGTAAAACATCTCCGAAAACAATCGCAGTAATGAAAATTTGGTAATCCAAAATTCCAGATTTGCGGCTCGGGATCCGATCCAAAATGTTTTTCATTATGTTAAGGAGTCAGCTGAACTCCAAGATGGTATGATATGTTGGGATAAGTTGTCTAGAAGTAAAGTTGAAAACACGGACTGTAATTTGAGAACGTAACTATTTTATTTAAACATGAGCTACTGAAAGTTAGAGTTTTGTCCGTATAATTGTTTTTATTAGTAGAAACCAAGATGGCGGAATCATAAAACAATTGCAGAGATGAAAATTTTGAAACCAGAATTTCAGGATTGCGGGTTCGAATCCGGCGCGGAATGTTTTTAATTTGACTCACGGAGTCGGTCTGATTCCAA
>OZ038502.1:50849443-50864443 GCA_964036315.1 Acanthosepion esculentum | reverse complement strand
GTAAAATCTATGCTTGTCCTTTTTTGTTGAATTTGAATTTCATGTCCTGATTTTCAAGATATAAATTAATCAAAAAGTATAAATTTACTCATGATAAAATTGTGATATTTTCCTTAATATTTATCCTGTATGCTTGATCTGTTTTTAAACTTATAGACATTTTGAAGTTTCAGGTTTCCATTAAAGAAAGTGAATATTAAAAGCTCAGAGAGAGAGAAAACAGGACCAAAAAGCGGTTTTCAACTTGGAACTATTGACAAAGATATCAATATATCAAAATCATGCAAGAAGCAGAGATATTAAACAGGGAGATTGAAAGATAGAAACAACAGGATTCTACACATGTTGCCTCTGCAGAAGATATTTTCCCACCAATGTCTTTCAGTTAAGAAACAACTGATGACAGTTTTGACCCAGGGAAACAGTCTATGAGAACTTACAGTCTTTAGATATATCAAGGAACTGATGTATCTTCCAATAGCCAGACATGGCATGCTAATGCCTTTAAATTAGACTTACAAGATATGAGCGTTCTTGGTTCGAGGACAGTTATGTACTGGAAATTTACGTCTCAGACAACTGCTTACAGGACAATTGTGCCCCTAAACATTTGCGTTCCTAGACAAATGCGTACCTGGATAATTGCGTACCTTTCATAATTGTTTAAGCTTTTAAAGGCAATTACCATGAATTTTGAAAAAAAGCATAGGTAGTAATCATAATTTTTTTAAAAATGAAAGGAATAAAATAAAAAAAATATTAAAAGTTTTTTTTAGTTTAAAATGCAATGATAGATTAAGTGTGTTGCAAGATCGATCAGCATATCACCAGTATGTTTTTGTTTCATCGGTGTTTTTCTTATGTAATTGGAGTTTTTAAATTTACGTGAAGATGCACATGGTGTGGAAAGAGCAGTTAAATTAACTAATGAATATTCACAAATTGTATATAGACAAGAACCAAGTTACAAGCACATTATTACTAAATAACTGTGGCATCAAACAAAATCTTCATTGAGTTCAATTACTTTTTTCAAACCATCTTTAAAACAAAATGTCCCAAAATTGGTCAAAGCTTATGAATCTAATATTTTGTGTTAGAGCTTATCACATCAAATCCCAGTGTTCGCATCGAGTGCAATATTGATTTCCTAAAAAAGTGTGAAAGATCAACATGCCCTAATATATATATTAAGAAATGGACAAAATCCGACAGTTATTTAAAGACATTTTATGTTTAACATTGTTTTTATAGATACAAGTATTTAAGTAAATGCTCTGTTTATAATAAACAGTATTAAATAACATTTACCGACTTGAATGTCCGAGAAATTTTTATAGAGAATATTCGTCCTTCGACAGGATTCGAACCTGTATTCTATACGGTACCGTTATTTAGCCTGACGTGTCTTTCCGCTCGGCCACAAATAATCGTTCAGTTGGCAAGGTCGAATTTACTGCTAATAAACTTCAATCTTTCATAAATCTCTCACGTACATTCATATCTGCTCATGGCGTATCAAATGTAAACAAATGACGTCACACATTATGAAATGGACAAAGTCTGACAATTATTTAAAGACATTTTTATGTTTAACATTCTTTTTATAGATAAAAGTATTTAAGTAAATGCTCTGTTTATAATAAACAGTATTAAATAACATTTACCGGCCTGAATGTCCGAGAAATTTTCATAGAAAATATTCGTCCTTCGACAGGATTCGAACCCGTATTCTATGAAAATTTTGGATAAATTGGATTATCACAAAAAACTTCAGCATCTTATTGATGATCGTACTAAATTTACTAAATTGAATAAGAACACTACTGAATCTCTAAAGAATTATATTAATAAACTTATAACATCCAATAATGCTGTTGCAGGATCCTTAAAAATAAACAAAATTATTGGAGATTACCAACCTGGCTACTTATACGGTCATGTTAAAATACACAAACCGGGATACCCATTACGACCTATTATTTCTCAAATTCCAACATGCATATACCAACTATCAAAATTTCTCAATGATATTATTACCCCATATCTCCCTACTAACTATAGCATTAAATCTAGCCATGAATTTCTCCAAATACTTAAAAGCACAAAATTAAAAACAAAACACGGCATTCTTGCGTTACTTGACGTAGAGAATTTATTTACTAATGTTCCCGTCTCCGAAACTATTGATATTATTATTAATTCGGTGTATATAATTTAGTTCCACCTCCATCAATCCAACCCAATATTTTAAGAAAACTACTGCTTGCTTGCACTACTACAGTACCTTTTTATAGTCAGAATTGTGCTATTTACACACAAACTGCTGGAGTAAGTATGGGAAACCCTCTCGGGTCGTGCTTCTCCAATTATTATATGTCCTATGTTGAAAACAAGGGTTTTACTAAAGTTATTAAACCTGAAATATATGTTCGTTATGTAGACTATATTTATTATTTTGGCTGAAAACAAGAAAGAAAACAAAATTCCGTCCTAAATTTTACTTATGAACTTAGTGAAAAAAATAAATTTCCTTTCTTAGATGTTCTCGTCGATTTTAGTAATAATACTTTTAAAACTTCTGTTTATAAAAAACAACTAGTAAAGGCTCTTGCCATCTTAATTTCTCTAGTGAATGCCCCCTTAGATATAAAATAGGTGTTATTAAAATTTTCCTCACGAGAGCGCACGAGAACTCATCCCCTCACACGCTTTTCTTTAAAGAATTAAAAAATGTAAAGCATGTAGGCGTTTTCTGTCTAACATAGCTAATAGCAACGGCGAGAATAGAAACATAAAAAATAACATTAATATTTTTATAAAAATTAGATGAACAATAATTATAAACAAGATGAATGCAGAATTAAGAACATTATAAAAAATGCATAACACCAGTTGACAATAACAAAAAAATTAGATTAATTATTTATTATAAAAAATTAAAAACCTCTAACCTTATAGTTAAAAATAATAATTCACCTCCTAGAACAAAATTAAATAGGGAAAATATTATTTATGAATTTAAATTCCCATTAAGGAAATGTATCCCTGATCAATCAAAATTCGTAAATAATTATATAGCCCACACTACAACATGTTTGACACGTAGACTGACTCTACACCTTACTGACAATTTTTTTTTAGATATAGTTAAAAGATTTTTTAAACAACATCTAAAATATTACTACAGTTAGATTTACGTTAGAAATATTCAAACAGTTGCATTCCATATCACGTGACGTCCGCGTCTCGCGACGGACGCTACTTAATGTAAACAAACTTCTGAAAACAGTCATTTCTGATGAAAGATCGGGGCCGATCTGAAATATCAAATATATATATATATATATATATATATATATATATATATAAAAATATAAATAAATACTTTCACAAAAAAACATCCATTTTTTTTAAATTTGCAATTTTTAGTTGTTATATATATATATATATATATATATATATATATATATATATATATATATATATATATATATATATAAGAAGAAATATAGTCTTAAAGTGTGCTATATTTATGGGATAAAGTGCTCAATATCAGAGATAGAGCGTGTGTAAATATAAAAGTGGACATGGAAGTCAGCACTTAGAAGCGACAGTCTATTTCATGCCAGTGCAATAGTCAGGCAACAATATATATATATATGTAGCGATGTCAAAAGTCAAAAATAGTATGACGTCAAAGCTGCTATCACGTGGGCTACCGAGAGAAAAGTCATTTAAGACAAGCAGTCTTTGAAATGAAGCGCTCGATATCAAAGATAGAGCATTAATAAAATTAATATAAGTAAAAGATTTGACACTTAGCAGATTGATATTACTTTCAGCAAACCGGCTCCTCAGTTTGGTAGACTGACCCGACCGTCTACAAGTCAGTGGCTATCAACAACTGACTGCTTATACTTCTCGACTTTTCTTTTATATAAGCACTATTATCGGCCCAAGTTGTTTTGATAGGTTGTGTGTGCGTTAGCGCGCATGAGACCGTCCAAGGGGATATGTGTATGTGTAGGGTGTCGTGATTATTTGTCATTTTTCTTTCTCCACTTTACACTCATTCCTTAGCCTTTTTTCTCTTATTTTCTTTTTTCTCTTTTTTTCAACTGTAGCCATTTGTTATTATTTGAATTTCAGATTTTTTCTAGACATGTTTTTTTTTTAATTTTTGAGTGTTCTAATCTTTTCTTTAGTTAGTAAAATTGTATTTCTTTTTTTTTGTATATAAATAATTGATTCAAATGCTTAAATGATAAAGAAAATATTGATATATATCTTTGCTTGGCTATTATTTCGTTTTGTTATTTGGTTTGGTGGTATCTTAAGTTAAATATTATTAAAGTGTTAATTGTAGGAGGTTAGGTTTATAATTCAATTTTTATTTTTTATTGTTTATATTTATGTGCATATACCTGTATATATACACTTGCACGCGCACACACACACGCATATATTTATATAGATATACATACGTGTACACATATTCACGCACGACATGCACATTCACACTTGTGTCAGCGCTTTCTTATTAAGAAACTACTGCTTAAATGGTAACGTTATTTTTTTCTATTTTTAATGGTATTAATTATGATTGGTTGGGTTTATGGAATATTTTCTTTGTTGTTGGAATATATGTATGTAGAGTATACAATGCACATTTCATTGAATACGGCAGACAAGTTGTTTTGATTTAGTTTTTATACAATTTCTCAATATTTTTTTTTCTTTTCGGATGATAAATTATTTCAAAACTGTCAATTGTTCTTTTCATCCGAGCGCTTTCGGTTATACATTTAGCCATTATCAAGGTTGAAATATATTAACTGTTAACAAGAAATAGCATATGTATATATTTATATAATGTTTTCATTTTTCAAAACACGGTCAAGATATTGTGTCCATGATCATAGTTGATATTATTGAGTGTTGTTTTTTTTTCTTTTTATTTATAAGGCTTCCATTATTTTTAGCCTATTTTTGCATGTAGATGATGCTATTATATTTGTGTTGTTAACAAGTATGTTACAAATAGGGCCCGATAGCTCTCCATGAGTATTTAAATGAGATCTAACTGAGCTATGATCAGAAATGTATTATATGAGTCTTCGTGTCGAACATATTGTAGTGTGACCTATATAATTATTTACGAATTTTGTTTGATCAGGAATACAATTCTTTAGTGGACATTTAAATTCGTAAATAATATTTGTCCTATTTAATTTTGTTCTAAGAGGTAAATTATTATTTTTGACTATAAGGTTGGAGGTTTTATTTTTTTTGTAATAAATAATTAATCTAATATATTTGCTATTGTCAACTGGTGTTTTAAACAATGTATCCTCCCGTACACTCATTCACACACATCTATTCGTACTTTTTTAAATAGAGCATATGTAGTTTGCTTATGTCATGATATCGTTTATCTCGTGTTTAATTTTTATTTAATGGCTTGTACATTATTTTTGTCTTGCTGTTATAAACTGAAGTATTAATTATAGGAGGTTATGTTATTTTATTTGTATTTGTGTCTATGGGTGAATGTATATATTTATAACGGCCGACTGATTAGAACGTTCGCTTTCTGACCATGAGACCTGGGTTCGAATCTCACCACAGTTGATTTGTTAGGAAGTAGACTCGTTGATATTATCGGTCTGGAGGGGAGAATACCAGCGTGCGGCCTGAAAACTATACCTCGGGTTGACCTAAGTTTTGTGAGTGAAATTGGGTAGACGGAACCCTTGCAAGTCATCGGAAGTGTGCGGGCCTTGTTTAGATTGTTGATAAGACGCTCTCTCCCAGAATCTGTAACTAAGGTCTGCTCTGCATAGCTGCAGTAGAAACCACAGGTTGGCTCTGTGGGTGTTGAACAAACTGAGCGAGCGTCTGCAATAGAAATTGGCTAACCTAATAGGCGAATAACCGAATACGAGTGGACAGTTATATCTAATATTTGTTAATTAATTTTTTATTTTATATTTTTGTCTATACTATATTTATTTATTTAAACTTTATATTATATTTATTTATTTTTCTTTATTTTTAAATAGTGCTTAAATAGCAAAGTAAGTATTTATTTATATACCTGTATTTACCCATTATTTCAGTTTTCTTGTTTAACAGTATATTTTGTTTTTTTTTAAATTATTATTACTACAGTTTCTTTAAACCAAATTAAACCCGCCCATTCAGAATACAGGAAGCTATTAAAAATTCTTAGGCAATCTTGGGCTAACACAAACCACCAATCTCATGTTCAACCAACTGTTGTAATCTCGACACTACTGTACCCTGTGAGACCTGGGTACTCTACCAAAGAGATCTTCGAAAGATTGAAAGATTCCATCAAATGAAACTTCGTCAAATCCTGTGGAATACGTGGCAAGACGGGATCACGAACAACAAAATTTTCCTCCGGGGAAAGATGGAGAGCCCACAAACCATCATGACACGCTAGCAGTTTCAATGTGCCGCACACCTTGTCCAAATGCCAGACATCATCCTATCCAAAGAACTCCTCTTCTCAGAGCTCGCATTTAGTAAGAAACCGCTTGAGGCCTCCTGTAGTCGATTCAACGATGAGCTGAAAAAAAAAACTTGCTGAGAGCAGAAATCGTTCCTGTGAAATGGGAGTCAGAATTTGCAAAAGAAAAAAAACAAAGAAGAGAAGTCCACGAAAATACAATATCCTTCTAAAACTCAAGAAAAAAAAAGACGAAGAGAGCCGTAAGAAAATCCAGAGCACTCCATGTTATGTATCCTCCTACCCTACGGTGGCTGCGGGCATCTCTTCAGATCCAACATAGGACTCAGTTTACGCAGAAGTTAATGTTGGTAAGCACCCTAATACTCAGCAATGATTTTCGCCAATAACGATGATATATATATATATATATATATATATATATATATATATATATATATATATATATATATATATATATATATATATATTTTGAACGATAAAAATTATTAAAAAAATTAATTAAAATCTTCAGACATACTGGGTTGTAGATTAATATTCTTATGTTTTTATTATTATTATTTCATTTAGATTCCTCGACTAGTTTCGGCCATCATGGCCATCATCGGGAGAAAAAATGTGTCTGCTTGCTTGTAGCAGTAAACTACAGAAATGAATGTCTTGATGGAGAAAATGAACTTTTGTCTGTAGTTTTCATTTGTTTTTTATTTGTTTTTTATCTTTTTAACATGAGTTTATTAACATTCCTTGTGTTGGTCAAACAGTCTCTTTTAAGTTGTCATTTGAGATAAGAGCTGGATGGATTCATGCTAGTTATTTCCCTCGGTTAGTTCAGCAGTTTTATTGGTACCTGGAGAGGGGATGGTAAGTGTGTGTGTGTGTGTGTGTTATTTAGTTTAGTGTATATATATATATATATATATATATATATATATATATATATATATATATATATATATATATATATATATATATATGGAAAAAGGACACTTAACATTAGTATGAGACAGTTGGACTTTCTTGGCAAAATAATAAGGAAAGAGGGCTTAGAAAATTGTTTACTAACAGGACAGATTGAAAGCGAGAGACATACAGACAGAAAGAGAAATGGGTGGCAGATCAACGCATGACTTGCCTCGCGAGCTTGATTCAGTGGATGGCGGAACAAAGCACGGCAGATATAAAAAGACAAAATTTATTAAGAGCTACAAAGGACAGGACATTGCGTAGAGCCATGATTGCCAACGTACTGAAGGAATTATAAAATATTAATAAATATAACGACTGAAACGTTAACTGTTGTTCCTGCTGAGAACGTTTTCTATTATATTTTATTGTAAGGAAGCCTAAATATGATCTCAGCCTAAACGAAAAAATTTATGCCTCCCGACCATTAATCGTTGACTATTAAATATATAAGGAAATATTTAGAAAATCAACTATAATATTAATTATTGTTTACATTAAATCATATTCTTCGGATTTACTTACATATAATTTAATGGACTATATTTTTATTTGAATGCTTGTTATTCCGAAGATGCTTGCGTGACATGTAGAAATGTCAGAATATCTTAATTCGGATCTAGTGGTTAAAAGGCAACAATATAAATCAAACAGTGGAAATAAAACGGGTTTTAAGTTTTCATTTCTGATATTAATCAAACTCATGTCTATAAATTACTTTCAAATCATTCTCCTAGGAAATATCTAATCGGGAGGTGCCAGAGTTATTGATAGCTATCTCACAGATAAGTAATGGCTGTTTGAGAAAGATATAAATATTCGCTTGGATGTACTTAAACGAGAATCTATGGAAGATAAAATTAAACAGTAAAACCATAAATTATTCGCTTAATTCAATAAATCAAATGTTGTTTGAAATTCTGAGATGAAGCCTTGACATAAGCACAGAAATTATTAGAACTTGTTTCTGTTGTAACAACTCTTCAATCAATGCATTTTTTGGCTTCACAAACTGTGACTTCTTCAGAAATACTTGTGTAAAACCGAAAAATCAACATGGAAAAAGACCAGAAAACACATTCTCACAAATAATTTAAAAACATATAATAGAAAGAACATATAATACACATAATATACAAGGCGCGATGGGTAAATTGTCTCCATTTTATATTTTTATTTTCGGGCATGCGCTTTGTTTCTTTTTGATTTTGGCGACTGTCCATTACAGTCGGGTCAGTTGTCCACCGCCTGTAAGTAAAAGAGCACCATGACACAATTCACTCCGCCAGAAATTTGGAAATGGCATGCTCCAATATGAACATTTCAGTGTGTTTGTGTGTCAATCTGAGGACAGTGCGGAGGATTTGGAAAGAGGTGGATGAGTCTAATTGTGATTACGAAGATACGGCTGTTCGGTAAACTTACTCTGATCGTTCTGATAAGAAAACAACTCCCGAATTTGTTTGTAAGGGCCTCAGACTCAACATGGAGGCCTACACCCAGTGCCTTGAGGGGATAGTGCTACTGTGGTTCAAGAGTGCGGGTGCTGGACGACACGGTGTCTGGCAACAGGACTCTGCATGATGCCACACAAGCATGGCTGGTGCTACCTTCCATCTGCATGTCTCGTGCTACCTTCCATCTGCATAGCCGGTGCTACCTTCCATCTGCATATCTGGTGCAACCTTCCAGCAGAATGACCCATTGCGCCTTCTCAGACTAATGCTTTCAGCTGACATTATGTGGAAAGAGTATATTGAATCACTTGTTAAGTCTGCAGCTACGAATTTTGATTTACTGGGTGGTGCTAGACGTTTTTGTCTCGCCAAAAATCTATCTTATATATTTATAAGTCTACAGTTCGTCCTTGCATTGAATATTTCTGCTTCATATGGTCTCGTGCTCCTATTATAATTTCAGAGATTCTTGTAAAAATCCAATGAAGAATCTGCAGTGGTATTGGTCCTAACCTGACATCCTGTCTAAAGTCATTTTCCCACCACCGTAACGTAGCTTCCCTATGACTTTTCTAGAAATACTTTCATGGCAATTGGTCTGATGAACTTTCCTCTATGGTACCTAGACTTTATGAATTTAAACGCGATTTTATAGTTTGAATGGCTATATGTGACCTTAAGTTCTATATTAACAGTTTCTTCTCGCTTGTGGAACTCTCTTCCGGCTTCTTGCTTCCCGGACAACTTGGTCTTTAAAAATTTAAATGCAATGTCAATCGTTATCTTCTGTTTTTAATTGTTCTTTTATTGTTCTTTCTCCATAATAATGTTTGTTTTTCTCATCTTTGATATTCAGTAAGTCATTTCTTTTTAGAGGCTTTATTGCCTTGTTTAGGGTGGAATGATTAAACAGATATCTCCAAATGATAGATATCTTTTTTTTTGCAGCTTGTACAGCCATTGTTTTCTTTCTGGTAATGAAAATAAAACATGAAATGCTATCTCTTTTTCTTCTTTTTTCACTTTAACGTAAACTGATCTAAACTTCACAATCAATCCACAAAGACGATCTGATGTGTTACCTCTCAATAGGGAAACAGTTATGTGTCTAAGCGCCACCTATTAAAAAACGCTCCGAAGTCTTCTTCAGCCGCAATATTTGAAGAATCTGTGTCTTTATGTAAACGGAGAGAGAAAGCGAAGCATATTACGATTATTATGGTGGTTCTCTAAGCGTAGTTTGAATGTGGTACAAACTACAACAACTCCTACAGAAGTAATCGAAGGAAAGTGAGAAGAAAGGACTAAGTATTAACTAAAAGAAGACAGAATGCGTAGTTATCAGCAAAATGATGAGCCAAAATTGTAAATTACAAATTGGGGATACTAAAATCAAATATGTACAGTGCAACCTCGGTTCTCGAACGTCTCACTTATCGAACAAATCGGTTTTCGAACAGAAAATTCGGGATGAAAATGCCTCGGTTATCGAACACAATTTCATTTCTCGAACAACATTGTCGAACCGAGTTAGTTCGAACGGAATAATTTTGAGTCGACCACCGTGTTGTATACAGTGGTGTGTTGTGTTGTACTTTTCTTTTCCTATTGTAGTATACTATAATTTTTTTCTTTACATTGATTCCTATTGGAAAAATAACTTCGTTTTACGAACATTTCGGGTTGAGACTTGAAGCAACAGATATGTGGTTCTACAGAAAGATGCTGAGGATACCATGGACTGAACATTTGAGCAACAACAACGTTCTGAAGTAAATGGAATGTAAAAGGAAACTTATACTTAACATCAAGATGAAGCAGTTGAAATTTCTATGGCACGAAATGAGAAAGGAAGACTTGGAAATCCTGATAGTCTCAGGACAGAAAAGGGACAGAGGAAAGCAATGCGGAATATACTTGATGAGCTTGAGCAAATGGATGGTAGAACAAGTTTTGGGAGAAATAACAAAAAGACAAAACTTATTAAGAGCTACAAGGAACCGGAAGATATGGAGGGCCATGATTGCTTGGGTCCTGAAAGAACACGTCACATAAAAGATTAATGTACTGAGTTTATAAAATCTTGGCCTGAATAAAACTAGAATATCGAAGTGAGATGCCTCCTATAAAACTGTTTTGTGTATAAATCTTTCCAGTCCTGCTATCGGGGTGAGACACCCTCTTTCAAGTAACCAGCACGGAAGAGTGGGCTAATAAAACTAACATGAAAATATCAAACTGAAGATTTGCAGAGTAGAGGAGATCTGCTATCATTATAGTGGATCAACAACACCAAACTGATGTTACAGCGGCGATTAGGGGATCGCTCCAGCAGATCTGGACTGTTGTAACGTTCAACAACATAAAATAAATATGGCTACTCAAAGCCGGGATCTTTGAAGATATCTATCTTTTGATAGTGTGCAATGTATCGTTGGCCGGGATAGCGAAAAGATAAATGATGATGATATCGTGAGGAAATGATAACAGATCAGAATGATTACTTCTTATTGAAAATCGATCTATTGAAGTATCATCATTTTACTTTTGGCAGATTACTTGAATACAATCTTTTTTTTTTTACCGCTGAACGTGAATATAGTTTTGCATTGCTGATAAATGTTATGAGTTTAAATACTAAATGTTCTCTCCAATTCATAGTTTGGAGTAACACAATCTTCTTCTTCATATTTATTATCCTTAAAATTTTCTCGATTCTTACATATTCAATTATTCGTATTCTCAGCATCCTTCTGTAGAACCATATGTCTTTTGTTTCAGTTCTCTTCTTCCTCACTGAGGAAATCATTCAGCAGTCACTGCCATATAGGAGAATGGGTATTACATCATATTTGAGCAATCTATTCTTTGATTCAAAAGAAAGTTTCTTGTTTCGTAATATTTTGCTGGGTTTTTGGAAGGTACCTTCTCTAATCGAAAGAACCGATGGATATTTGTGTTATTTTCCATCATCTATTATAAGAGCTCAGTTTCTGAACTCTCTTTATTTCAAACGTTCCCAGTTTATAGCTCTTCAACTATCACTTTTGTTAACAATCATACATTTTTTTACAATTGATAGTTGCCTTTACAAGTTCGTCTGCAAATAATTACTTCTTTCTGTGCCTGCCATAAAACATTGAACTAAGCACACTTAGTGAAAAATGTCAAATCACTGGGATTGCGGTAGATTCAGAAAGATTATTCTTTGAATTACTTTCTGTGTTACCAGAAACCCTATTTTGTTATGTATCATTTTTATTCAGAATGAGTCCGTGATCTGAAAAAAAAAGAGACAGGGTTGCTTATTCTGTTTATGTAAACGTAAATCTATCTAAATACATTTGTCCTGGCGTGCGGCCACATCACATTCAAACACCGAGTTCGTACGATCACCGAAATTAAGCAACGTCTAGCGTGGGCAGTACCAAGATGGGTGACAGCTTGGGAATACCAGGTGTTGTAAGCGTGCATCATTCTGTAGAACACTATCTCTTTTTGTTTTTACAGTGAGTTTCACCCAGACGAAGTTCCGGGTGCTACTCGTGGCAGAGTGGTACAGAGTAAGAAGCACAATTTATACGGATATGTGGGGAACATAATTTATAATAACCCTAAACTTGAGAAGGTTTAGATTGTAATGATCGTGAATACATCTTCTTGGGAGTGGGTTCCACGGAGCAGTGGTTCGCGGAAAGAAGGTGCTCCAGTGGAATTTACTTCTCACCAATCGAATACGGAGTGAATGTGAGTGGTTTACGACAATGTGAGTGGCATGCTGGGACATAAGCGTGAAGGTTAGAGCTGGCAGCTCCAACGAATTCAGTTCGTTCGAGCACTTTCTATGGAAACAGCGATAGAGCAGTGAGAGGCTTGCTACAGCCAGTGTGTGAGAGAGGGGTTTCAGGTTGGAAAATATTTTCGACTCTATTGAGACTGGAGATAAAGGACTGGCCAGCTCCTGTTCAAATATGACAGCAGTACTCCATTTCAGGCCTGATAAATGCAGTGGATAGAAAGTACTTGCTACAGCTGTACAGGGAACAGAGAATGTTTCCTTTATCATTAACTATGTATCGTATTTACAACTTCCACTTGAGATCTGTGTTGAGTTTAAGGCTAAACAAGCGTTCAAGACACGGGGCCTCAATGAAAGGACATTCAATCATCGTGACAGGTGATAGTTTTGGATTCCAATCGGTGATTATTTTTGCTTCAAATATCCGCTTAATCTGTTAGGAACATGCCCAACATTCACTGCCATATATTTTTTACAATGACCGTGTACAAGGCTCAAGAGCCACTTGAGTTAATGAGTTACGGTTTATGCGGATATGTACGGAAGGTAACGGTTGAACCAAGACTTGAACAGGTTGAAGTTGTAGTCAATGCGGAAGCATATAATTAGTACTATATCATATTTAAAGACTCGTTTTCACCCTAAAAGAGCATAAATTTAAATGCTAAATTTCTGGGTAGTCATCGCTCTCCACTGTTTGGCACCAAACATTCTTCCGCTACTATTCACTACATTTACATGTGTGCTCTATTAATCTTACTAGACAGCAAAAACATGTAGAATTTAGAATATTGAACGCTGAAATTCTACAAAGTCGACTCCTCCCATCTTTAATGATTGGTATAACACAATTCTTTTCCGCCAGTTATCTCCATTAGGCTGCATTGTACTAAGCTTACTAAATACCAAACAAAGGTATAAGTTAGAATAACGAATGCTAAATTTCTAGCCAAGAAGTTTACCATCCATTTCACAAATTGTAATAACACAATCTTCCTCTAGTTAGCCTATCCATTTATCTGTGCGTTGTATTAAATTAGACCAGACACCAGATTCGTTCTCAGGGTGCAGATTCTGCCAATCAAACGCCAGATCGACACCCACGGAATAAAAACCAGGAGCCGATTGTAGTAGTAAGCAAATTATATTTTGGTTGTAAACTTCTGCTGTAGACGAACGAAGTAGAGATTAAATGAGGTGAGGAGGAAGGGAACAATCTGACAAGCGTGTATTCCCTTTCACTTTCAGGTGAGGCGGTCTCTCGTCACACTCCGTGCAGTTGTCTGAGTCTCTCTGCTTTCCGTAGTAGTGACCCGTGTCTTATAGAGACATCGTTATTTGCCTTTTCCCCTTTGTCTAAAAAAAGTAAGTTATCAAGAACCAAGGAATCTGCTTTGTCCGGATCGTTTGACATGTTTATTGTGAGGTCCACTTTAATTAGCTGATAATCATCAGGACAATAAAAGTTTGAAACAATTACAGTAACATGTTTTAGACATTTCCTTTTAACAGGATAACGACTGACAGTGATTTCGCAAATATATAGGTTAGGATTTTTAATGCTAACTTACTAGATAGATGGATCATCCTCTGTTTATAAACTGGAGTAGCACAATCTTACTCCAATTATTTAGATTTAGATTTTAATGTACTAAGCTTACTAAATATCAAAATCCCTGTATAAGTTAGGATCTTGAATGCTAAAATACTAGATAGACGTGTCTTCCCCTGTATTTAGACTGGAGTAGCACAATCATATACTTTATATCTCCGTTTATCTTTGTGTTGTACTAAGATTGCAAAATACAAACATGTGCATAATTTAGGAATTTGAATGTTAAAATTCTAGGCGGACATGTCCTCCCCTTTCTTCAGATAGGCTATTACAATCTTTCCCTGACTTTACTTTTTTTTAGTTTTTAAATCTATTATGTTAAACTCAGTGATTTTCTTCTATCTCTCTACAGAATTCTTTAACTTCCGTGAGGCCGTCCGTCACACCCTCTAAAATAGCCATACATTGACCGATCGAAACCAAATTTTGGAGAGAACTGCAAACAGGTATGTTGGCACAAATCACAGTTGGTTTTACTAGGGTGCGTAGCTTTGTACATTACATTTTCATTCATTTTTTGGAAAAATTAAGTTTCATTATTTAACATACAAAATATAACCACTATTTAAAAAAATGATTAAATTAAGAAATACTTATTTAAGAAAAATCCAATATTGTTTTTTGCATATCTTTTCTTTGAGTTTCTATATACAAGAATCCAGAT
>OZ038502.1:50704443-50839443 GCA_964036315.1 Acanthosepion esculentum | reverse complement strand
AGAAGGACAGAGATCAAATTCAAGGCATCAGAAGATATCGATTGACATTTGAATATTTGAAGATTATAGCTATCAGGGAAGCAAGTGATAGGAAGGGAGTTCCACTGACGGGAAGTACGAGATCAGAAGCCGTTGGAGTCGAAGAAATGGCTACAATTAGCCGTTTCGGCAGTGAAAGAGTGGCATCGAGATGCCAACCTAGTAGCACGCTTAAGTTAATGCAGTTTGGGAACCAGCGAAAGTAGCTCGTCGGAGTAGTTGCCATGAAAGTACTTGTAGAAAAAAAACGGAAGGAAGCTGCAGCACGTCTGTGAAATAGCGACTACAGACAGGGTGTCAAATCAGGACCAACTATGTTGCATATCCGTCTCTGGTTTTTGTCTAGGACTTCGAGATGAACAGCGCAAGCACCAGACCATATATGGCAACAGTATTCCATGCAAGGACGAATGGCTGATTTGTAAATTTGACGGATGGACCCAGGCCAGACAAACCTTCTGGCGAGACACAGAGAACCGACTTTCCTTGCTTCTTAGCAACTCCGGTGATCCTGTCAAACTGTTGTCTAATGTTATTGAAATTTTATTTCAGATAAGACACCCATTTGAAATGGAATTCGAAGCAGACAAGAATGAGCATGACATCTCTTTTCTTTTAATCAAGTTCTCAAAACTGCTCAAAACATTTTGCTATTTACGAAGATAAACTGCTTCAAAACAACCAAACAGTTAATGCTAATCTGTATTTTGAATACATGAACAGACTGAAAGTGGTATTTCAGCTGAATAGGCCTGATCGGTTATACAAATAATGCTCTTCCCCACGTAGCTAACATGACCAAACATGCAATTAAAGAGCTGTGTTGGGAAGTTCAGCCACATCCATATATACACCTGATTTACTCCCTTCAGGCTACCACATTTAACAGTCGGTTTCTCATAATTAGAGGTGTATTTCGTTCAACAACGATGTGAAGCTTAAAACGTGATGAATTTTTCGAATCAAAACCTAGTAATTTATATAGTCGATCCTTTGAAACATTAGCGGATCCTTCAAAGGATGTTTTAACAAATCATTGTTTAATGATTCATCTTAATAAATAATAAGTGCTAAAATAAATGATAAAAAAAGAGTTTATGTAATAACCAAATATTTTATTTGCATAAAACACCAATAAAGCAAACTTTATTTTCTGTTCAAACTCCATGTATAAATCTCTTACGACAACTTCTTAATTTTTAGAATCATTGTAAGAAAAAAATCAAGTTTTGTTACAATGAAGAAATGTTCAAGAATATAAATTTGGATAAACTGATATATATATATATATATATATATATATATATATATATATATATATATATGACAGATTGTTTTAAATTAATTTCTTTGATGTGAAAATTTGACATTTTAAATGTCTTCACACACGTATATTTTATTTTTACATTGCCAAATGTATTTTTATCTAGGAGAAACAAAACGTGCTACATGGAAAGAACATTAAAAAAATATAGTAAATTAATACACAACCACTTATCTTGTGACATTGTTATACGGAGAAAACAGAAAGAAAGAACTAAATTTATATTAAGAAAAGCAGATAATATTAGTGTTATGAATAATCAAGAGTGGTCTCCTATTGCTTTGTTACTCACCTATTTGAGAGAGCTATTTCTGTTTACTGGAACTATAAAAGAACACTGCGCGGACCTTGTATTCTCAGTTGAATAAAGTTTTCTTAAAGCCTACACCTGCGTACTTTGCTCATTACAATTAGATTGCATAGCAGATCACCTTTTTGTTGGTTTCTCTTACAAATTGTTAATCTTCTTGCTACACTCTCATAGTTACCGGTCATCGTTTCTATGGGGTTTGATTGGAACATACGTATTCATTTCGTATACGTTCGTAGACACTCGCTATATTTTTTTCCTAAAAGTCGAAGAAACTTTTATAAAAAAACCACACTTCTATGATGAACTACAGAGTCACTGAAAAGGTTATGTTAATAATAGTGGAATCTGTGTAAAGAATTAAATTCTAATTAAATACGAATTTTTAATATATTTTATGATGTTAAATTATATTCGTTCATTATTCAGATGTTCTGCAAATAATAATCGTTCGTGGGATTATCTTGGTTATCCTGTCAAACTGTTGTTTAACGTTATTAAAATCTTATTTCAGATTATACACACCTTTCAGATGGAATTCAATAGACAAGAATGATCATGTTTGACATCTTCTTCTCTTGGCGTTTAATGCAGCTAACGAAACTGCTTCAGACATACGTGCTGTGTACGGATATAAAATGTTTCAAAACAACCAAACGGACAATGCAAATCTCCATGTTGAATAAATGAGCAGAGGGTCAAAGAGGCATTTCTGCATAAAGGACCTGATTGGTTATACGGTGTGATTAATAAATATTACAGTGTTCGTCCCCATGAAAAAATATGCAATTAAAGTGCTTGGTTGGGAAGTTCTGCTACACACACCCATTTAGACTACCGCCTTTTCTGTCGCCTTTTAAAACATGTAGAGCTTAAAACGTACCTTGATGAATTTTTCGAGGTGATATACGTTGAAATTTAGAACCGAAGACTTTATTTAGTGCATTGGTGTAGATTGGTCTTGTTAGACGTGCCATGCCTTTTTTTTTGGGGGGGGGGGTATCTCAGTTTCAGTTATTTCCCTTTAGTAACTCAACTCTCCAAGTTCTTGTTCACCTTTGCTGTATTCTTGTCTTTAGTCCGTTCTAAGTATGACGATGAACTTGATCCAGCAGCAATGCCTCTGATCAGGAGCTTTTGAGGAGCGTGAAACCATCTCTTAATTGTTGTTGTTCCATCCTGATCCGGGATATTATCTGATAGTGAACCTCCAAACTCGGGTCAAAACACTATGAAAGTGTAGAAATATTTTTATAGTG
This sequence comes from Acanthosepion esculentum, assembly GCA_964036315.1. Taxonomy (NCBI): domain Eukaryota; kingdom Metazoa; phylum Mollusca; class Cephalopoda; order Sepiida; family Sepiidae; genus Acanthosepion; species Acanthosepion esculentum. The sequence goes on along the minus strand of OZ038502.1, from coordinate 50,836,511 downwards.
AACATGCTAGCAATATATTTTCATAGTAAAAAAAATAGCAGCAATATATTTTTATCTGCTATGAATTTCGAAAATCAGAGTTTACGTCACTTAATTATTCGTATTATAGAGGAGTAAGGAATATATACAAATAATTAATTGGCGTAAATTATGCTTATTCGCGTGATCGAAACGACACCTCATTTGCTTACATTCGAAAACAGATTGCTGAAGATTTTATAAACTTGGCTCTCTCCGAGTCTCAAAGTTTTTCAGTGGTAACGATGAGACCGGAGGAGAGCTTTCCATATTTGGAACTAGAGACATATTTCTTTTTAATAATTTTTTCGACAAATTACTAAATGTTTATTCGACAGTCAAAATATTCAAGATATACACAAAAATAATTCAATTAAAATGATAGAACAGGTAATAAATTGAATTAAATCGTCGCCATACGCCCGTTTCGAAAGTTCTGGTTTGATGATTTGGTCGTTCAGAACTTTTGGGAATCATAATTCAGAAGGATGTCTGTCACTTGGACAGATGGGATTTCTTCCAGTAATAACCTGTATTTATTTTAGAGAAAAATAACTCAATTTTCATGGGGAGAATTCTCAAAACTAGCTGGTTCAAAATGGCAGTAAATGATTCTTACATACAAAGTTAATCTTCCCAAAATAAACTGATGGAAAAGATAATTGTAAAGCACCGAAGATCTGACGTTAGGTGTATGTGTTTTAGTAGAAGGTAGTGGGTCAAAGCTTTCAAAATATTCGGCTATCTTGTAATGTAGTAACTTTCATATCAGGAACCATCTGTGTCTGATGCTTAGATGATGACGGGTAAGAAATTCTGTAGTTAAAAAGTCCACTGTAAAAAGACATCATGTCAAGGAGACGTACACTTACAAAAGTTAAATTAGGTCCATTAACGAAGAGACAGACTTTTGACTTTCGACTTGCGTGGGTCGTGCATTACCAGTGGTTCAAAGGTCATTGTTAATATCTTGTAGAGTAAACTGTGTATACAGCGCCGATTAGAGCAAATTTAAAACAGTGTGTATAAAAAGTGGTTTCATCGCTACACAGGAATTACCATGTTTCAAAACAGAAACTAAAATTTTAAAATTAAGTATGAAATTAAATTTGAAATCTTACAGTTCTTTCTTATTATTTTAATATATATATATATAATACGCAAACACACATACTATATATATATATATATATATGCATATATATATATATATATATAAAGACGTATATATATATATATATATATATATATATATAAAGACGTATATATATGTATATATATGGCATAATGAGAAGCCACGTATACTTTCTTAATATATATATAATATAGAAAAAGCAACCGAAAAGTTGCAAATTTAAAAAAATTGAATGATTTTTTGTGAAAGTATATATATATATATATATATATATATTTGATATTTCAGATCGGCCCCGATCTTTCTTCAGAAATGGCTGTTTTCAGAAGTTTATTTACAGCCATTTCTGAAGAAAGATCGGGGCCGATCTGAAATATCAAATATATGTATATATAAAAATATAAATAAATACTTTCACAAAAAAACATTCAATTTTTGTTTTAAATTTGCAACTTTTCAGTTGTTTTTTTAATATTATATGTATATATATATATATATATATATATATATATATATATATATATATAAATATTAAATAATATATATATATATATAAAGATGCTAGACGCAATCGTCAGCTAGCCTGACGATTGCGTCTAGCATGAAACACCCATTCGCCTCTAAGTGTTGACCTCAATGTTCACTTTTATATTTACACACGCTCTATCTCTTATATTGAGCACTTTATCCCATAAATATAGCACACCTTAAGAGTATATATTTCTTTATATATATATATATATATTTCTTTATATATATATATATATATATATATATATATATATATATATATATATATATATATATATATAAATATAAAACAGTAAGATCCCATCAAAAGGTTTGTTTGATAAAATAAACTTCTCAAAACTCACAACGTTTTCGCAGGCTAGTTTGATCTACACTAGTGTACACACACACGCATCCACATTCACGCACACAATAGAAAAAAGACAGCCAGCAGCCGCCGACTAAGTCTTTGTCCACGCACAAAATAGAAGGGATTAAGCAGTAACGACCGACTAAGCCTTTGTCTACGAACTCATGAACACGTTAGGTTGACCGTCATAAAGTAAGTCTGTCCCACACATTTAAAACCGGACTACGAACACTTTCTACTTTATAAAACAAACTTCACTGCAAGGAAAATTGAACATTTTATTCTTATTGTATATTTCTGAAAAGAATATATAAATGTTATTTCAACTGACATTCTGCTTCTACTTTTCCTCCAGAAAATAACTTTTTATGTTTCATTTAAAAGATGCGTTGTTGTTAAATGTTTGGAATAACGACACTCAGATAAAAACAAAAACCTGTGTAGACGGATCCCAACAGTTTGTACTCTGTCAGTACACCGTTTGTACTCTGTCAGTACACCGTTTCTACTCTGTCTGTACACCGTCTTTCAAATCGTTAATGCTGTAGAGATGAGGTCGCGTTGGAGATGAAATTGCTTTTTGTAGTCTTCCATGATGACCTTTTAAATAGATTATCATTATTTGTATGTGGGAGGTATAAGTTTTCTTTTCATTCATTAATACACTCACACCAAATAGCATGTGTTAACAACACTTTCTCATTTTTTTCTGGCCTACTTGATAGCCATAAGTTTCCTCAAAGAACATATATGAGACATGATGTGCTGTCTGTTACCTGAGTCATTCAATTAACCCGCCTAGAACACTGGTGTATTGCGTCAACAGATTTAAGAAGCTTGGAATAATGTATCCCGGATGATACCCAACATTTATATGATTTTATATATTCTCAAGTGCAGACCCATATCAACAGCAAAGATGATATGTAGTTTACTATGGTATCGGATAACTTTTGTTATAAAACTTATTTTGGAACCTGTTTACGTATTGATATGTAACCATTTATTGCAATTTTACGAGATTATCTATAGATTTAATCTTGAGTAAACCGAAAGATATTTCGTGTCGCCAGTTTCCGTGTAAATTGCCGAAAAGGCTTCCGGAAATGAAAATGTACATTTTGTTTTAAAATTTGTTTGCGCAGGTGATGAGTCAAGTGTTTAATATCTGCTCAAAGCAGTTCACCAAATTTGGATATTTCAGGTCGTTCAGTAACGGTGCTTGTTTAAAAATGCGTCAACTTTTGTAATGGTTCGATTTTAGTTTCTTTGTATCTTATTTAAAATGTACCTCCAGTCAAGTGATGACGTTTACGTCTATAACCTGCAGGGGACGTGAACTGATAGCACTTACGTGATGTCTTCATACTAAGCACTACAGTCACTGTTGCGCGTCAAACATTTTCCCTTTAAGTAATTTAGTATACACACACATATACACACACAAATATACACACACACACACACACTCACACACACAAACGCACACACACACATATACATATATAGGCAGCATATATTCAGTCAAACATGTTTCAATGAAAAATATAGATATATCTCTATTTTTATAATAATCTTTGCTAGTTCTTTAATCAGTTTCTTGAATGAAGGCGCCGTAGTTTTTTCCTACTCAAGTACTTTCGAACTCCTCCAAGATTATCCCCAGGGGTGAATTACCAAGACAAACTTATTGTAACTGTGATCGTTGTGTTGGTAATTTAAAAAAAAAACACGCGTAATGCCCTCTGTTTTAATAAATTTTAAATTTAGCCATGATACCGATGGATATTTTTGCAAAGCAAGCGTCTTAATATAAAGAAGCTGACTGGAAATTGGTAGAAATGCGAAATAGCATTAAATGTTTGTTAAATGCACATCAACACGTTGCTGCTAAACCCGTTGAGTGTTGGTTGGTTGCTTTTGAAATAGAGGACCTCGAGAAATTGAAATTTTTCTTTATTATTTCTTAGCATAAATATATATATATATATATATATGCAGAAATATAGTCTTAAAGTGTGCTATATTTATGGGGTAAAGTGCTCAATATCAGAGATAGAGCGTGTGTAAATATAAAAGTGGACATGGAAGTCAGCACTTAGAGGCGACAGTCTGTTTCATGCTAGTGCAATCGTCAGGCGATTGCACTAGCATGAAACAGACTGTCGCCTCTAAGTGCTGACTTCCATGTCCACTTTTATATTTATATATATATATATATATATATATATATATATATATATATATATATGAATTACATAAAAATGAAACTCAATTGTACCCCAATTTATGGCCATTTCTCTCCGCGGGTTTAATTTTCTTTAGATTGTTAACACTAAAACGTTTGATAACAAAATGAATCGTAAAGTTTATTTTTAATTTAAAATTACTTAACCACGGATTTTGCATACACACACACACACACACACACACACACACACACACACACATATATATATATATATATATATTGGCAGCACTATTTCTTTCAAACATCTTTCACTGAATACAGCCGACAGAGAAGATTGAATTAATTTTTTATTAAGTTTTTCCATCATCCTAACATTCTTCCGTTTTGTAGGACTTAAGGAATAAACAAATTGTACATAATTCTTATTGTCTCAAGCGCTTTTATAGCCATTTTCATTTATGTCACTTGTGTTGCTATTTTTTCGCGTGTTTTTGGCTGTTACGTTGTAAATTATATTTGTACAGTTTTATTTATTTATTTTTTTTAAAGGAGCGTTCATTCCAAGCTTGCACTTGCCGCGCGCGACTGGAATTCGCGTCAGTATCTTTTTATTTTTTAGGTTTTCGACCCTAATTTTCCCCAAGGATTCGTATAATTTATGGACTTATCAATGTTTTTACGTCACTATGGTCAGTTAAGTGACACGTAAGATGTCTACTCAAGGGGGTGTAGTGTGCCCGATATAAATATTTGAGTTGTGACAAGAAACACAGTCTTGCACTGAGCATTGAAATTGATAAATTATTTCGGCCATCGCTAGTTGAGATTTGATGGGTTTATTTTAATTAGTGACAACAAGGTTAGCTATTTTCCATTTTCTGTAATATATTATAAATTATTTCATATTTTTCGTGAATTTACAATAGAAATATTGTATTTACTAATTCTTCGTATAGTGATTTCGTCCTGCTTATAATTATTGTGCATCTCGGTACAGTAAAATATGTTCATATTTTTGTGTGGTATTTTTATTACTGATGTCGTGTATTTTTTTGTAGGAATGATTTTATTTGTTTATCAAAGATGTATTTGAGAAAATTATTGTTGACTAATATTGGTTTTATGAGTTTTAATTCACTCAGAAATATTCTTTGAGAAGAGGAATTTTGGTGGGCTTTATTTAAGACATTTACTATCACTGCTATTTTAACTTTCCGGGCATTGATAATCATATTTTAGAAAACGAGATTTCGTATTAGATATGTAGTAAATTCTTTAGATTCTAATTCTATATCAACATCAAAGAATGGGATTTTGTTATTAACCAGGGGTTCATATGATAATTTGTAGCGTTGAGTTTTTTCAAAAGTTGATTTTTTGATTTATAATTTCGTCCTTATTTTTTTATCAAAACAACAAAGTTATCAACGTACCCTGTAAATATTTCTGGTTTATCAATTTTTTAAAGACATTGTTTTGTATATAATACATGTAAAAGTTAGTGAACGAACATAAATGGTTTCCCATACTGACACCATTAGTTTGGCTGTAGGTGTTGCCATTATGATCCCTAAAAGGAGCTTTTGCGGTACAGCCGAGGAGTAGTTTTCGAAGAGTCGCAAGTCGAAATTTAGGAGGAGCGACTGAAGGGTGTTGATAGACGCAGTCAATAATTATGTTGATTGTTTCTTCAACTGGGACTTTGGTAAAAGGTTTTTCAACATCAAGCGAAGCTAGAGTATTACCGACGGAATTTATTGCTTTTAAGATATGGAGAAATTCATTTGTTGATGTAATACTGTAATTATTGGGTGTCTATGGAGAAATTATGTTATCGAGGGTTTTTGATGGTTGGTATACATGTGTAGGCGTTTGTGATATGATAGGTCGGAGAGGAAAACATAGTTTATGGGTTTTGACATTACCATACATATATCCTGGTTGGTAATCACCGACAATTTTCTTGATTTTTAAACTATCAAACTCAGCGTTTTTCGCTGTGATAAGTTTATTTACGTACTTTTTCATGAATATGTGGTATTTTTCCTATATTTCGTGAATTTTGTTGTCACAAGGCTAGCTTGTATTTTTTATTATAATCTTACGAATTACATAATTATTGGTTTTATCAGCGTGTCTGATAATGATATTAGAGTTGTTTGCGTAACTCTTTTGCAGCTGATTTGAGTTTGTGAGGATATTTTTCTGTTTTCTGTGTAGAGAACGGTTTTTCAAACCTTCTGCTTTTAGAAAATCTCTCAGATTAATTAATTTTTCTGTTGTTAGCTGTTGGATTGATTGGCAGAGTATTTCAATTTTCATTTGAATAAGTTCATATCTAGGTTGGACGTGGCAATTCGGGCTGATATTCAAGAATTCTATTTTGTCGTCAGTGAGTTTGTGATCAAACAAGTTTAGGAAGTTACATTTACCATTTGGTAATACAATCTTTCCGTTGTATAAGTTGAAATTTTTTTTAGTAATGTTGCGTTGTTGGTTGAGTTCCAACGTATTATTAAGGTGTTTGAGATGACATTCAGTAGTTGTTAGTTCTGTTGTGATCCTTGTATTTTTTTATTTCCATTTTAAGATTAAGTGTCTTCTCTTTGGCTATTGTTAGCTGTTTGTTTCCGGAATCTGTTATTGTTATTTATTCTTGTTGGCTGCCGGGTCTTGTAATTTAATCAACGTATATATTGGCAGCAACCTTTCTTTCAAACATCTTTCATTGAATACGGCCGACAAGAAAGATTGAATTAATTTTTTTTATTACGTTTTTCCAGCATCCTAACATTTTATGTTTTGTATGGGTTACGGAATATAAAAATTGTCCATAACTTTTATTGTCCCAAACGCTTTCGATCACTTCTCTCTATATATATCGAAGAAATAATTTTGGATTATAAATATTTATCGGATTATAGATAATTAATTCTATAGAAATTTCCTTGATTATGTTTCGGAGAGAAAAGTAATGTTACTACCCATTGGCTTCAAGAAAAAAGACATAATTTCATTCATACGGCAAATTGAACTTTCCTTTATCATATAAGTCATTACTTCTACATAAGCAGAGTGTGGTTTTGAACCCTGCCGAAGGGAACATATCGTATATTAAAGACTCTTGAAAAACCAGGCTTGAAGATGACAATTATTATTATTATTATTATTATTATTATTATTATTATTATTATTATTATTATTATTATTATTATCTATGTGGTGGCAATATTCAAAGTAAGGACGAATTGTAGACTTATAAGTATGTAAGATAGAATCTGGCGATAAAAATTGTCTAGTACGACTCAGTAAATCAACTTTCCTAGTTGCAGACTTAGTAATTAATTCAATGTACTCTTTCCACTTCATTTAAGCTGAAAACGTTAGTCTGAGTAGGTGCAATGGGTCATTCTATTGAAGGGTAGCATCAGCCAGGCAGATGGAAGGTAAAAAGTGTTCTCTCGGACGATTAAAAGAGGGCAGTTATAACTAAAAACGATGCTGATAGAACTGAGTAATGTTCGTAAATAGTTTGTTAGCTTCAGAAGTGGAAGCTCATCCAGAAGACAGAGCATTTCGTCCGTAATGAAAGGCCCGTTGAAAATCGCCGGATCACACGACGCGGATCAACGCATAGAAACACCACCGAACTGCAAAAGTAGGTATACAATAAGCTTGATAGCAGTATTATCTTTCCTATTCACGTCATGGTCGTGAACTTAATTTATTTTCCAGTGTAATTTCTGGATTATATTTTCCAAATAGATCTTGTTTTCCTAACAGTTCAAATAGATCCTGGTGTATAACTTGTCAAATGCTTTTACGTAATCTATAGAAAATGTGTGTTGCTCTCTCTCTCCGGTATCACTCTAATCATAAATATCGCATTTGTGTTCCAGTGTCCTTCAAACAGCCGCTCTATTTTTGTCCTTTTTTCGTCCTAATTTACCCTCGAGCTTTATTCATCGGGATTCGTATCATTAGTTTGATTTTTTGGCTCATGAACCTGATTTTCTGGTGGAGTTCGTATTCATTTGCACTGTTTTTAGGCAATGCTACGATGGATTTACGGAGGCCCTCGTTTATTCTGTGAAATTATCGATTTCTATATCGTACAGGGATATGAATAATAATTATACATCCGATCAGGCCCAACTGCGTTGTTCGTGTAAATCGTGTCTAGTGCCGATATTAATTCAAACCCTTTAATATTTTTGTGTATTGTAAGTCTCTACTTCTCTCTCATTCTCATCATGAAATAGGTCTCTGAAAAATTCGCTCCCTTTTTCGAGTATTTTCCCTTGTCTGTTATTAGTGTTTGTTCTTTTAGTTTTATACAGTCTGTTTATGAGCTCGCCTTGCATCCTGGCTTTATCTCTCTTGTTCATCCTTTCTATTTCCGTGTACCTTTCATTGGGCCAGTCCCCTTTAACCAGACTACATTTATTTCTAATCCATGTAGTGAGTGTTCTGTACCCTTGTCTATTCCTTAGAATTAGTTGATATTGTTTTTGATTATCTCTCGATTTTCATGTCACGCAATCTTTTCTTGTCTCGTTTTCACTGGAATGATCCCATTCGCCGACGTTACTCGTTCCACACACACACACACACACACACACACACACACACACACACACACACACACACACATATATATATATAGTTTACGAAAAACTAGGTAATCCGTATGGGTAGACCCAATGAGGATAAAATCCAGAGAGCTCAATGTAAATCAGAGCTAATAATTTAAATAAAAACAGATTACTTTAAGGTTCCATATAATAAATTATTTCACCACAGCCCTTTTAAAGGACAGTGGATTATCAGATTTATTTCCAAATGTTGAAATGAAAAAATGAAAAAATGTCCTATATATATAGTGTTATTTTCAAAGACTGTTCCTGAAACCAAACTTAGTGGGGGCTTCAGTGGTTTGCTGATAAGGATGAGCATTTAAGACAAGCAGGATTTCTGCTAGACTGCTCAATACCGAAGACAGATATGCAGCGTTAATAGAATTAATGAAAAAAACTGTTCACTCAAGTCATGTTTATTTCAAAGTTTCTTGGTTACATAGATGTGGATGATCAGCAGTTTAACTCCGTTCCGACTATGTAGCCACGACAATTTGAAGTAAGTGTCACTTAAGTGAAAATCTTTTCATTAATTATATATATATATATATATATATATATATATATATATATATATATATATATATATATACTACACGAATCTAATGGTTCTTGGTAACATTGATTCCTACAAATCCATTTGAGTTAGTTACATTCATTTACACGCAAATACCCTTTATAATTGTAGGAAGCCATTAAATAGCTCACAAAGTTTTGTAAACCGTACAAAAACAAAAAAGAAAACAGTCAATAAATAAAGCAATTGGTGCTGGTGATCCATTTCTCAAGCAGGAACTCAGCATCAAACTAACCGAATTCTCTTCCTTAATGTCGTATAATGTTCCGATATATGCGATTGTAATTTTCGAACCGAACTCTTTGTTATTAGGTGGAACGAATGCCAATTCCGGATCATAGTTTCTTTTTTTGAAAAAGTTTATCTTGAGTCCTATTTCTTGTGAAACTTGGTAGATGATGTTGATTTTCTAACCAAGATCATTCTTATATTCTTATTATTCTCGTATGTCGTCGACATAGCCCACCTCATAATCAGTACACAGGCATCAGGAGTATATCACTTTTTTTCTATTAATCGACTCGTTAGGGATGCAGTATGGAATGTTTCAATGAACAGTGTCCATCTCAACACACCAGTGTTTGAAAATGTGCAGGAAATAGTCTAGGAAAAGTTTAAATAGACTAGATCTCTTATTTTCGCAGTGTACACCTGATGAGTTTCGAAAAGCTTCCGAACTGGGTTCTCGCCAGACAACCTCATGCGGAATGCCACTTTTACCCCATTGAAAAAATACTGAGTCAAGAGTTAGAATCTCTACAACAAAATACGCTTCAGCATAGGATGTTTCGCTCGAATAGTTTTTTTCCCTTGTAACGTCGTCTATACATCTCCAGTGAAGGTCAGTTTGTCTTTGACCTATGGTTCCAAATAATGAAATAAATAATAAAAAAATAATTTTAACATTTTATAAAAATATGAGTTTTTTTTTTTTTTTACATCGGCGCATAATTTAATTATACTTTAAATTCTATCATATAAAGCAGATTTTATGATTTACATAAATTCTGGACAACAAATATTCCATCGTCGTGGACACTGAATGGAGATTCTTTTGAATTTAAAATAACATTTTGGGACGTTAACATTTTTATAATGACCATATATTCCTCGACCAATCATTCAATTTTACAAAATATATTGCTTAAAATGCCCGGTTTTTAGTTAAGTTAATTTTATTTTTTTATCTATTTTTATCTATTATGAATCGGGCATTTTATTAAAAGATTCTTTCAAAATAAAACATAATTTTCTGAAAGTTTATTTGAAGAGGATTAGTAGATTTAAAATTGAATTAAACTGATTTGAATCAAATATTACTTACTTTTAGTTTAAAATAAGACAGAAAAGCATTTTAGCACAGAGGTGTGTTTTTTCATCGGGCGTTGCCACGTTTATTGATAACCTGAATTTTGGCATTTTCAAGTAAAGGGCATGTAACTGTAATAATTACTTGAATACAATGTGAACTCCTTTGTTATATAAATTTTAACTACACGGTAATCTTAAAAAATCAGAAAATATTCTAAGTATTCTAACATTTTATTGGATTTTAGGTATTTTGGTTTTATGGTACTTTTGTACCTACCGCTCTTATTTTGTGATAATGGCGTGTATGGACGTCCGTATTTAGAAAAATCGGCACGTTTATAAACACAAAACAATTCAAAATTCTGTTTAAAATAGTACAGTTCACTGAAATGTATGAATTTCCCTAAAAATCATAAAGTTAAATAAGTTGGGGTTACAGATATATAAAAAATGTATTTCACCAAGATTTTATAAAAATGTGAAACATTTCTAAATATCTAGAAACATTTCTAAAATATTTTCATTTGTTTGTGAATAAATTTTGAAGATTTCATAAAAATCCGAAAATTACTTGATTTTTGCAAGAATTTCCAAATCGATGTCTTTTTAACTGGAAAAAGACGTTAACATTTTCCATCGTAATTTATGGTCGCCAGTTGACGCAAGAAAACAAATTTTCTAAGCAGAACCTCGAAGGTTCTAAAAAGAATAAAAATATAATTTGATACTGAAACATCCTTTGGTCTTTCCTCTGAATAATATCATGAAGATTTTACCGATAAAGCTCTATATTTGGTCATTCGAGGGCTTTTTTCAGCATATATGCAATATTTCTAGCGAATCTTTGGCGGTAACTATCTAAATGTAACCTGGTAGCAGGAATTACACAATCCATTGTAGTGATACGCATTGCCTGTCCTGATAAATGTGTTGTGGTAAGCATGTAATACTGTTATAGTCTTCGACGAAAATTATTTCTTTAAAATTAATTTAACAAATAAATAACTAGTAACACGAATTATTTACTTACCGAGTCCTTTTGATATCGTTATGGCATACGAGGAAAAAGATCAATAACATGCTGCTAAAAACTGGCTTGCGGCTGCTGGACACAATGTGTACAGATTGATTTCAATAATTCCAAAATTCTCTCTATATTTCGTCTGAAAGGGACAGTTTCTTTTATTACTGAAAGGATTAGTAGAAATTGATTTATATATATGAGGTACACATCATTCAAATACGAATATCTGTTTAAAAGTCCTGTTTTAATTGTAATGGTTATACATTTACTAAGCCTTCTTAAATTGCTGTACGATAAAGTTGAAATAGATAATACGTTAGAATTAATACTGAAATATATTTGTGATTTTGTACGGAATGATTTTTATAGGTTAAGCAAAGCGTAACTTGCTTCATAGGAATGTGTATCACAATTATAGAGAACAATTATAGTTTCCTCTCTAAACAAATAATCATATTTATTCAGAGATGTAATTGTTAAGCTTTTATAGTATAAGTCCCTACTACATCAAGTAGACTTACAATAAGCTTGATAAATATTTCCAATACATGTCGTTACATGTGGGAGGAAATTATAAGGTTAATTCTTATGAAGTCTTCAATATTTATCTTTGTGAAATTGTGAGGAAATCTTTTTATCACGTGAGCAAATAGTTGTCATGGATGTTACAAAATAACATTTAAATTCAGCATCGAACTTTGCATTTTAGATTTACTATGACACAAATCTTTTAGTCAGAAGGGAACACGCAAAATGGAATTTACAGAACGTATGAGACCGAAAACCGAAGGTGCATTGGGATGATGAAAGACGTCTTTCAAAAAGCTAAGCGAAGTACTAAGAGACAGGAAGAAATCGTTATAAACGAAGAAAATATTTCTTAACTGTTATGCAATATCATTCCTTCTGTATGACAGTGAAGCTGGATAATCTTCTCACAGATGAAGAAGAGACTTGGAACACCAGAAATGCGTTTCTACAGAAGGATACTCAGAATATAATGCACCGATCATGTGGGCAACGACGAAGGAAACAAAAGTACATTTATATTTAACAGCAAGAAGAGATAGGTGAAATTTCTAGTGCACATAAGGAGGTAAGAAAGCTTGGAAAATTTGATACTCACAGGGCAAAATAAAGGCAAGCGGGAGAGTAGAAAACAACACATAACCTTCCATAACCCCAAACCCCCAGACACAAACGCACACTCTTATTTAATTTTATGGAAATTTCGAGAAATTACATTTTATAGACATTAATGTTAATATTAGTTAAAAACTCCTTGGAGAATTTAACACACCCATTTACCGAAAATCTGCTCTGAATCGTAAAATAAAAAATGCAATCAAACTAGGACATTATTTAATTAGGAAAGCTTTTAATTGCTTATATGAATAAGATATATTTTGCACACTATTGTCTGAAGAAAAAAAAGTTGATGAATAATGAATTTTTGCAAGAAAGGTTTCCATTTTAAAAAATTTTTATTATAATAATTTTAATTTTTAACTTTTTAAAATTTCTGGCTTACTTTATAGAAGTTCGCTAATATTGTCATTAAGTAAAACTATATTTAGTAATCATAAATAAATTAATATTTAAAAAAATAATTTAAATTTTTAACTTTTTAAAATTTCTGGCTTACTTTAGAGAAGTTCGCTGATATTGCCATTAAGTAAAACTATATTTAGTAATCATAAATAAATTAATATTTAAAAAAATAATTTAAATTTTTAAAATTTCTGGCTTACTTTAGAGAAGTTCGCTGATATTGTCATTAAGTAAAACTATATTTAGTAATCATAAATAAATTAATATTTAAAAAAATAATTTAAATTTTTAACTTTTTAAAATTTCTGGCTTACTTTATAGAAGTTCGCTGATATTGCCATTAAGTAAAACTATATTTAGTAATCATAAATAAATTAATATTTAAAAAAATAATTTAAATTTTTAACTTTTTAAAATTTCTGGCTTACTTTAGAGAAGTTCGCTGATATTGTCATTAAGTAAAACTATATTTAGTAATCATAAATAAATTAATATTTAAAAAAATAATTTTAATTTTTAACTTTTTAAAATTTCTGGCTTACTTTAGAGAAGTTCGCTAATATTGTCATTAAGTAAAACTATATTTAGTAATCATAAATAAATTAATATTTAAAAAAATAATTTAAATTTTTAACTTTTTAAAATTTCTGGCTTACTTTAGAGAAGTTCGCTGATATTGTCATTAAGTAAAACTATATTTAGTAATCATAAATAAATTAATATTTAAAAAAATAATTTTAATTTTTAACTTTTAAAAATTTCTGGCTTACTTTATAGAAGTTCGCTAATATTGTCATTAAGTAAAACTATATTTAGTAATCATAAATAAATTAATATTTAAAAAAATAATTTTAATTTTTAACTTTTTAAAATTTCTGGCTTACTTTATAGAAGTTCGCTGATATTGTCATTAAGTAAAACTATATTTAGTAATCATAAATAAATTAATATTTAAAAAAATAATTTTAATTTTTAACTTTTTAAAATTTCTGGCTTACTTTATAGAAGTTCGCTGATATTGTCATTAAGTAAAACTATATTTAGTAATCATAAATAAATTAATATTTAAAAAAAATAATTTTTATTTATTTTTGTACGTCTATAAATGTTCGGAATTTTGTAAATAGAGACGTCCACATTTGGGATTATTAGAAAATAAGGGAGATAATTATAGTAAATTCTAAGCCAAAGTACATACTATTCAATAAAACATTACATTACAGAGAATATTTTCCTAATAATTTTAAGATTACTGGGTCGTTAAAAATTATATTAAAACGACGCTCACTTTACGTTCAAGTAATTTTTACAGAAAATTTTCACAGTAAAATAATTACATAAATCTGTCAAGCTGTCAAATGCGTTTCTGTGATATGTTTTTAATCTTAATATTTGTTTGAAATGAGATTAATTCAACTTTAAATCAGCTAATATTCCTTAAATAAAGTTTCAGTAAAGTATATTTTATTTTTGAAACATAAAAAAGAGAATTATATCGCGATGACAGATGTCTAAATTGGAGATGAATCCAGCTATTTAGCAATTAGAAAACGAAAAATCCCTTCAGACATTTACTTTTCGTTTTGAAACACAGAAGTATTTTTCTTATTGGAAATATTAAATTTAATTTGTGAGGTCGAAACTAAAACTAAAATGAAAGCTCAAAGAAAATATCTCATTTTAAAAAATTCATTTTAAAATTTATGTTTAACGCGTTACTGTGGAGGTACATAGACTGAACTGTTCTCAGAAAGACCAATAAATATTATATCTCATTAATAAGGAGAGAAAGAGAGAGAGAGACAAAGAGAGAGACAAAGAAAAAGCCAGAGAGAGAGAGAGAAAAAAAGATAGCCCGTGTGAGCAAGAGAAAGAGCGTGAGAGAAAGAGGTAGAGAGAGAATGGAATAATGATAGAGAGAGAGAGAGAGAGCAAGAAAAAGAGTGGTAGAAAGAAAGAGTGAGAGAGAGAAAGAGAGTCAGGAGAGCGAGAGAGAGCGAGAGGCAGACAAATAGAAAGAGAATGAAAAAACGCACGCGAGTGATGCTCATTTCCTTTAATAATCCTTTCCATTTCTAGGCCTGTAAAAAAATTATATATATATATATATATATATATATATATGCATTAAAGAAAAACAGAAACCGTTGTTGAAACCAACGGGCAACTTGCCAAAACCTAAAACTCTTATCCAGAATAAGAATCCAAATAAAACCGACAAAACTGAAAAAGAAAGAGAAAAAAACCCTTAAAAGCAAACTTATTTACTCAGTAAAGTGCTTGAAACCAGACTGCCTAGACCGAGCAAAAAACAAAAAATAAAAAAAAACAAACAAACAAAAAACGCTTCCCAACGTTAAATCACATGAAAGGATGGCTCCAGGGGTAACTCGAGTTTCACGCTTACCCGATCTTCAGACTACTTGAATGGAAGAAGGGAAGGGCGATCTTTACATGACCCGTGAATCGCCCTAAAGCATCACTTGAAAAATTCTTAAAAATAATATCATTAAAAACAATCTCATTAAAAAACCAGTGGATAACCACACCTACACAGGTGAAACAAAATAGGCAAAGAAAAGAAAATCCTGTGGGTGCGTCTAATTACTTAGTGTCGGGTTCAGTTGAAAAAAATCACCAATATACCAATAAACGAGTCCGGTGATATGGGACATGATAGGTATTTTTTGTTATGTTTATATCTGCTAATTAACTTGTTATTAAGTACCCTGTTATCGTTGTTCAAAGATAGTATCGAAAATTTTCTTCCAAGCAAAGTTTACATCTATCCCTAGAGGTTTAACACTTAGTACTTTTTATAAATTCTTGATATATTTTTAAGAGACTTACCTATTTTTCTTTTAATCTTCCAATAATACTCTGACAGCGGTGTAATGTTTTCGTATTTATTGTGTTTAAAACTTAACTTATGACTACTGTAGCTTTTTTCCACTCATTATAAGTAGCCTCTATGTATATCTTCTCTTCCTTAGCTTTATTATTATTTCTACTTCTGTTTTAGCCAAAATAGACTATATTTTCCATTAAACAATTATCTTCCATAAGACAGGCACTTTTACTCTACAGTTGCATGCAGCTTTGTTTTGTTTACAATCACTCTTATTGTGCAAATTTTTGTTATGATTTTCAATAATTTTTCTGATACTTAAACAACAATTATATATATGGCCAGTCGTGGTATGAAACAGTTAATATAAACAAATTATGGAAGTTCTTCAAGAATCACGATTTTCACAAACTGTAATATGACGGAAGTAAAAATTTGTAGATGTGACGTTCAATCTGAGAATGGGAACGATTAAACCATTTCGCGAAAAGTTAAACACCACCAGTCGCAGAATTCAGTGATACGGCAAGTTTACAGGAATATCTTCACAAATCTGTAAAACCACGAATTCAGATAAAATGATGCGGCTGTAGTATACCAGGAAGAATTCACCGAAAGCAAACTTAAGCCCCAGTTGAGATTTGGGAGAGAATTCAGTAGTGAAAATAACAGAAAGAATAAAAAAGACAAAAGTACGAAAAATGAGCTATTTTACCCCACCTTACAATGGTAACATTAAGAATAAGCTGATAGGAATGTTCTTAGAGTTAGACAAAGGTGGTACTCTACTGAAGGAACAGCAACACTCGCATAGATTAAAGAAGAGACGTTTATTGTAAAAGAGAATACACTACTGAAAGACAGGGATTAAGGTCGCAGCCTAGTAATTCCCGAAGCAAGGACATCTACCAACCGCCCGAGGCGGTCAGATGTGACACAAGGCCGAATTTAAAATCTTCCCGAGAAGAGATTTTGCCCTTCGACTTTGCCTCGTCTGGGGATCCTCTCTGTCCGGAGGCAGAGAGTTTGACCAGCACAGCTGGAGACGAATCTCCAACTAATTGTCGAAGCAAGGTTATTTACCTTACCTCCCCACGAGGCAAAATGTGGCACGTAGAACACGTATACACGGGGTCGGGTAGCTGTCTACCAACTCAGACGAGAAATGCTCTTCGGCATAGCCTCGTCTGGTTTCCTCTCTGCCCAAAGGCAGAGAGGAACCCAGCACAGCTGGAGACGAATCTCCAACTAATTGCCGAAGCAAGGATATTTACCTTTCCTCCCCGCGAGTTAAGATGTAGCACAAGGCCGTTTTTTAATTCTGGCAAAAGCGTAGAGACCCCGTGCCGGGTAGCTGTCTACCACTCCAGACGAGACTCCGTCCTTCTGGCGATAGGGGGTGTGGGACATTCCATTACAAATGGTGAACTGAAGTTGTACTAATAACATTAAAAATCGTAGAACGTGATAGAAAATATTTAGGAGGTGCGATAACAAGGAAGTATATAAGTGCAATTCCAGAATAAAAAGATCAGCTCCATTTGAACGTTGTCTGCCAAAGAATATCACATATAAAGCAATAGAGGAGACTGCGGGGGTGAATGGAAGTCACAATTCTATCAACGTAAGATGAGTCTAACAAATGGGAGATAACATTATAGTTATGTTCTTTTCTTGGGTAGCTATCGATAGCGGAAATGAATCGACGATAAGTTCATAGAAGATATTGTCTAAAATCGGTATGTATAACGGATTTATAGAATAGTTCAACTTATGCCTAACGCAAAAATTACTATTTTCACAAAGAATGGGTGGAAAGTACAGAATCAGATACATAGAAGCATACGGGGTAGTGAACCATCAGCTGATTCTATATTCTAATCTTATATTTTATAATAATAATAATATATATATATATATGTGTGTGTGTGTGTGTGTGTGTGTGTGTGTGTGTGTGTGTGTGTGTGTGTGTGTGTGCTTGCGTTATTAATGAATAACGATTCGGAGTGAGAATTCGGAGAGCCCTGGTCAAATACGTGACATTCACTTAAGCACAAATATCATTCGCCCTACACCTATAGCTAAATAATATGACAGAATGGGCCTTATATACAGAACATCTCTGGATAGGTTTGATAATATATATATATATATATATATATATATATATATATATAATGAAATAGATTAAGTACAAAATCATTTAATATATTTTCTGTTTATGTTATTTTTGTAAATACAATTTAGTAAATGCTCTGTTTTAATTAAACAGTTAAACAGCTTCTCTGTAGCTTATATGGTACAGCACGTCAGGCCAAACGATGGTTTCTGTATAGGAATCAAGGTTCGATTCCTCTCTGACAACGTATATTTTCTATAAAACTTCTTGAACATTCAGGCCGGTACATGTAATTAATACTGTTTAATTAAAACAGAAAATTTACTTAAATAAAAAATAATGTAAGAACAGAATATATATATATATATATATATATATATATATATATATATATATATATATATATATATAGGACACTTGGATGGGGGTATAGCATCCCTATTAGGAGACATGATGCAAGCTTTCGAGTTTTTACGATAGAACTTCGCCATGCTTGCAAATACAAACATGACCTATACGGGCGAGTTATAAATTTAAGTAACAATAAATTTTCACTCAACACATTCAGGTTATTTGCCCTAGTCTCCCAAGGTTGAGAAAGGACCTGAAATCCTTCAGAAGAAGAATACGGCTAAAAGCCCACTAATGAGACAATGATCACACACCTTTGATACTTGATACATTAAAAGAGAAGGATACTACATACACCCCACAAAACACAGACATTACTATACAGACATTTGAAATAGCCGTAGCAAATGACATAAAGAAATCAATAGCAAGTAAGCTGCCACGTAACAATATTATTGAAGTGGAACGTATAGCCCTCGACACGCTGATACATAGAGATGACCTAGTCATAACACAGGCTGATAAAGGGGGTGTCACAGTGATCTGGGTAATCAAAGAATACATCAAAGAGGCCCACAATCAGCTAGCCGACAAAGAAACCTATAAAAGCTTACCTACAGATCCCCTTCCCGAATACCAAAAAGAATTAACTAGCTCACTAAACATAATGCTTCGCAACAATCTAATCGACAAGGAAACATGCACAACACTTACACCCACAAACATCACACCTGCTCGCTTCTATCTCCTTCCTAAAAGCAACAACCCAGGAAGGCTGGTCATTTTATCATTCAACTGCCACACGACCAAAATTTCCAAATACGTAGACCATTACATACAGCACCTAGCTAGAGACACAACAGATCTACTAAACAAAATGAATCACTTACAAACAGTTCCAGAGTATGCTATTCTAGTGACTATGAACGTAAGATCCCTATATTCAAACATTAAACACATTGAAGGTCTAACCGTTCTTCAGGAAGCACTTACTAAAAGAAGAAAACAAGAACTCCACCACAGAAGTTATCATAAAACTCATGGAGCATATTCTTACATTGAATACTTTCAACTTCAGTGGAACACACTACTTGCAAGTAAGAAGCTGTATCATGGGCACCATTGAAGCATCATCATGTGCTACAATATTCATGGGAAAATTTGAGGAGACCCATATCTATCCCCTCATTGGAAGCGAATGCGTATTCTATGCAAGATTCTCGGTGATATATTCTTTGTGTACACAAGCAGTGACGACAAACTTATCCAATTCCTCATGACCCTAAACACAGTGCACGACTCAATTAAGTTTGACTATGAAAAATCCACAAGATCGGTAAAATTTTTAGACATCCGCATTTACATAGACGAAAACAGGAAACTACAAACGACACTACACACTGAAATCACCGACACCCGCAACTATCTACACTTTACCTCTTTCCACTCTAAACACCCGAAAGAGAACCTTCCCTATTCACAAGCAATTAGACTCAGAAGGATATGTTCCAACAATGAAGAACTAAATAAACACATTGAAATTCTGGAGCATCAATTCACAACACGGGGCTATAAACAACACCTAATCAGGGAACAAATAAATAAAACAATTTCCACACCTAGAGAAGACACCCTAATGTACAAGATTAAAAATAAACACAGCCGCATCCCTCTAGTAACCACTTTCAACCCCACTCTGCCTCCACTATCTCAAATAATCAAATGTCTCTGGGAAATACTACATCTCAAAACAGACCTAAAAATTGTTTAAGGAACCCGGCCTTCTAGCATATCGTAGACCTAAGAACCTAAAAGAAATCATAGGTAGTAACCACATTTCAGGGGACAGGTAATCCGTAATAAACCAACAAAAACAACAGGATTTTCCCAAACATGTAACAACAAAAGAAACTTATGCTGCAACCACATTAGACACACGAATTCATTCACTAGCTCAGTCACTAAATCTACTTTCAAAATCTGCCACGACTCTAACTGTAGAAATCATAACATAATTTACCTCATAGAATGCACACTATGCCAGAAACAATATGTAGGAAAATCTGAATGGCCCTTTCACAACAGAATTAATAATTATCGCAATCGAATTAAGTCGACTCCCCATGAAAGATTATTACCTGTAGAACAAGATTTCCGCCTAGAAAAACACGGTTTTAAATCCCATGCCAAATTCACTATAATTGAGAGAATAGAAAAGTCCAGAGCTGATAACATTAAAAAGATTTTAGAGTTCCATGAAAATAAGTGGATACAACGTTTATAAACGCACTATCCAGCCGGGCTTAACCATAAATTTAACAATATAGATAGTATTAATATATAACCCGACAAATCAAAACCTACAGACATTTCTCACCCACACAAGACAGACATGCTTGCGGAGGTGTTCAGGCTTCACATTTATACACACACCCACACGAATATACACACTTACACACATCATACTCACTAATGAGCCAAATGATAACACACACCCACAGTAATATACACGCTTACACACATCATACTCACTCACTCCCGTAGAACCAAATAACACACACACACTTAACTGAGACACACCCCCTTTCCAGGAACCAATGAACTATCAAAATGACCAATGGAAGTTAGAGCAACATGAATCCATCCAGCTCTCATCTCAAATAACAACTTAAAAGAGACTGTTTGACCAATACAATGTCTGACCAAAATTCATGTTATAAAAATAAAAAAACAAATGAAAACTACTGACAAAAGTTCATATTCTCCAACAAGACATTCATTTTTGTAGTTCACTGCTACAAGAAACCAGAAAACTACTAGTCGAGGAATCTAAATGAAATAATAATAAAAACGAAGGAATATTAATATACAACCCAGTGTCTCCGAAGATTTTAATTTTCTAATATTTTTATTGTTCAATATATATATATATATATATATATATATATATATATATTGAACAATATATATATATATATATATATATATATATATATATATATATATATATATATATATATATATATATATATATATATATCAGGTCATACCATAAGTTTTGTCCGGATTTTGATTAATAAAGAACAAGTGATCAAATCTTACATTTTACTGAAATTTATTAATCAATATAGTTTCCATAATGATCTATGACTTCCTTCCGTCTGATTACAAGTTTTTTTTATTCCCACTAATAAAGAACTCTTTTCGTTTTGAAGAGAAGAACTCTGAAATGTAAGTTTCGACCTCATGGCTTTTGAGAGTTAATCCATCCAAATGATTCTGTAAACTACAGAACAAATGGTAGTTTGAAGGAGCAAGGTCGACGAATAAGGTGGATGAGGAATTTATTCCTAACCAAGTTATTCAAACTTCTGCGATGTGATTTTTGAAGTGTGGGGTTTTCTACTGTCCTGATGAAAAAAACACTCCTTTTGATTCAACAAAACAGGTCATTTTCTTCAGAGTCGCATTCAAACGCTATAATTGATGACCACAGACTTGAGAATTGATTGTTGCATTAGTTGGTATCAAGTCAATGTGAATTATTCCTTTGCAATTTCCACAAATTGAGAATCTGCGCGTGAAGTTCCATTCTCAGTTGTGTTTGGGCCTGTTCCCCATTACCAAGCCACTGTCTACGACATAAACATTTTGATAAAAAATTCCTTTTTCCTCACCAGTCACACGTTTATCCAAAAAGGCCGAAATGAGTTTACAGGAATGAAGAGTCTGCTCGGACTTCAGATAATTTCTGAGGCATACATTTCCTAAGTTTATGAACCTTTTCAAATTGTTGAAGAGGACAATGAACAGTTGAATGGTTTTAATGAAGCTTCATTGCCAATTCTTCAACTGATACTGCAGGATTTTCTATAAGAGATGCCACAAGGAGGTCATCCTCAAACACAAGTCGATGCCCTGTTCGGTTTTCCTCTTTAAGGCTTAAATTTCCACTTCTGAATTTGACAAATCAACTTCTGCAAGTTCTTTTATTCAGGCATTCTTCTCCAGAAACTGAGTGTGTATTTCGCGTCACTTCGTCTGCAGAGTTCCCTTTTTTAAACTCATAAATCATTATGTAGCTTAAATGCTCCTTCGACACCTCAATCTTTGTGCGGGCTAATTTAAGTAATTTTTTCAATAAAATTATTCTGTAAAAAGAAATTATATTAAGTTAAGGGGTTCTAAATTCATAGGATTATCAAATAATATCGTTTGACATTTTAGAAAACAGTAAAATTTAATTGAAATTACTTATATAATATTTCGGACAGAAGATATGGGATGACCTGATATATATATATATATATATATATATATATATATATATATATATATATATATATATATATAAATTGTTCGAAGGAAAATTTTTACTCAATTTTCTAAGTATACCAAAAATTAGTCCGTGAGCTTGAAAGGATATATATATATATATATATATATATATATATATATATATATATATATATATATATGTATATATATATATATATGTGTGTGTGTGTTTAAGTGTGCGTGTGCGTGTGTATAGATAGATAGATATAGAACAAGACTGAGAGGGATTACTACTTCCCAAATAAACAAAAAAAATGTATTCGTTTACCGGCCTGGACATTTGAGAAATCTGAAGATATATATATATATATATATATATATATATATAGTTGGCTTGATGTGAGCCCTGGATTTCACACTCTCTGCGATCGTCAGGGTTAATATATGAAAAGCGCCCAATACATAATAAAATGTGTTTATCGATTGCTAATTCCTCTCAGCAGAAATACAGCTACACCAACCTGAAAAAAGTTTAAAAGCTACGCCTAGTCTAAAGACTGTAATAAGTCGAATAAATCTTATATTTCCTGGGTTTCCTTCTGTTAAACATGCACCTAAATTTTATCATACCGCCAAGCTGAACCCGGATTACAGCCTCGTTGCGATGAACAGATGTCTCATCAAGGAATTATCGTGGCTTGATGTGAAACATTTATAAATGACGCATCGTTAAATCTGCAGGTAAATGAAGATCACCCTGTACCGCCCCAGTAATTACCTGAGTCCTCATGCTATCCTCTACATTTCTAAGAGCCAGATCAGGGCGAAAATGGAGTACTAATGTCATATTTGGACAGGAGCTGCCCAGTCCTCACGTTCCCAGCCTTTCCTTGTCGTTGTTGAAGAAGAATTATTTTTCCACCCTCCAACCTCTCTCTTACAGGCGTGATGTGGCGAGCCTCTCAATGGTCTATCGATATCTCGATGGAAAATGCTCGGACGAACTACATTTCTGATTCCACCAGGTCTAACCTTCACGGCTAGCACCTGCCATGCCACTTAAATAATAGGAAACCACCCACATTCCATTCGTATTCCATCGGCGATAATTAAGTTCTACCCGAACAGCTTCTTCCCACGAAATACCTGCTCTGTGGAATTGACTCCAAACTGGATGTTTCCCCGATCTATACAATATTGATCTTCTCCTCATATCCATATAAAATATCCCTTAGTATAAATCCTTTTTCTTGAGTGGTCTCCGGGCGTTGTACAGGTTGATTCTTACTGTAAAAAAAAAAAAAATAAATAAAGTGAGCCTATTTCCCTATATCTACGTTTCTAATGCTGTGCTATTTTTTCACATGTGAACACATCAACCCAGAATTAATTGTCTGCTGAAAGCAATTATCCGTGGCCGAAATGGGGAAAAAATTAATGTGGACAAAAACGTTAGTTAACAATCCATCTGGCTACCAGAGCACAATCAGCAGTTATTATCCGTACCAACATTTCTGTAGGCAATTTTACATATTCCCTCTCAGGAGTTTAACACTATCTTCGTAGATATGCTAGGTGCGTGCCAACCGACCAATCATTCATTGTATCCCTGATAATAATTTATAAGCAGAACATATTATATCAGCCAAAAGATTGTTGGCTACGTGACTGAGTTTTCTACAAATATATATATATATATATATATATATATATATATATATATATCGTTACATAAACGTTATATTTAGCGGCTTCGCCTGTTTTAGTATACACCCTGACATGTGCAGAAAAATAGGTCGTCTACTTAAACACGAGCATCCACCATTATATCTTTTATGTATTTAATTTCATCCTTCTTTTCTTATCTTTGCCCTTTCTCTTTTTTTGCAAGTCTTTGCTTCAAACGACAGACGTCCTATCAGCTCTTCAGTGTTACAAAATTGTTATCAGTTAACAAATCATAAACTTAATTCCACGAACAGAAAAGAAGCGCGTCTGTTCGATATTATTAGGGAAACATTTATTGCTTGTCTGATTTGAAATAAAGACACTGACGCCCTGCTAAATATATATATATATATATATATATATATATATATATATATATATATATATATATATATATATATATATAAGTGAACATTGAAGTCAACATTTAGAGGCGACAGTGTGTTTCATGCTAGACGCAAGGGCTGTTATTTTTCTCGGCTATTTATATATACGTGTCAGTGGTGCATTATGGGTAGTCTATTTTGGCGTTTATTTTACCGGGAGTCGTTTATTTATTTATTTGTTTGGGTTAAATTATTTTGCATGTCATTATATATTTTATTTTTTATTTTTATTTTTTATTTTTATTTCTTATCATATATATTTATCTTTTTATTTTAATTTTAATCGGTGTTTTTGTTAACGTAGTAAAAATTTGTTTATATCGCTTATTTGATACTTTTTGTTTTGTTTTGAGAAGATAATTAAAGCTATATATTCAATTTTGGGGTTGATTGTTGTAGTTTATTCTAACTATTATTTTGGCCGGAGCAGATTGTTTAATACTTTAACCCAAATAAATAAATAAACAAATAAACTTATCCCGTCAAACTAACCGCCAAAATAGATTACCCACAATGCACCACTGACCCGTATATATAAATAGCCGAGAAAAATAACAGCACTCGTGGCCTGATGACTGTGTCTAGCATGAAACAGACTGTCGCCTCTAAGTTTTGACTTCAATGTTCACTTTTATATTTACACACGCTCTATCACTAATATTGAGCACTTTATCTCATAAACATAGCATACTTTAAGACTATATTTCTTCATATATATATATATATATATATATGTATATATATATATATATATATATATATATATATATATATATATATATATATATTAGCCTTGGAGCGGGTAGAATGGAGATCAACGTGTCTTTGAATCTGCTATCTGAATCGTCTTTAAGAAGCGAGAGCAAGAACTGAAAGGTCAGCCAATCTAAAACTGATCCAATCCCACAATCCTAAACCTTTCTCCATATGCGGCCTCCTTTGTAAATCACTTGCGGGTCTTAAGTGCCGCTTAAGATTATCACACAAAATGTTATAACTGAATCAATTGGTTAAGTTGTCAGATCCTCATATGTCGAAACCGACAGGAGTGTCCATTATATATATATATATATATATATATATATATATATATATATATATATATATATATATATATATATATATATATATGTATATATAGTGGCATTGATGAGTAAAAGCACTAAAACTCAACTACGGTCTTTGTTATATTTCTCTACTTAAAATAAAATATTCAGTATCTGAGATATACATTAATACAGTCTCTGAAAACGTTTTAGCTCTTGTGATTACAAAAAGATGATTCCGAGTGAAGTCGTTCATAAAACATACAGGGTGCGACAGAAATAAATCTCACATTTAAAACTGTCACTTGTGTGGCGCTATTGAACTAAGTGACAATGGTGTCTTCATGTAGCTAATGTCTTATCATCTTTTCAGATACCATCAGATACCATCATGGCTTCGACCGTAGTACATCATGTTGTTGAAACCTTTTCTTAAAACTGTAATTGCAACGGAGAGATCTTTTTCGTGCTCATTTAGGGTGTTGAAAAGCTTTAGAAACCATCTACAACAGTGTATAGCGAATAGCGGTCACAATTTGGATGCCATCTTAAAATCCAAATGAATAAAAACTGGACAAACTTGTTAAAAAAACAGTGAAAAAATTTTTAAATAGCAGTTACCTTGGTATTTTTGTTACCTTTATTTGTGCTGTACCCTGTATTTCTAACAGTAATAAGTTCGGCATAAAATATTTAAACTGAATGTCTTTCTTTTTTTTGTCAGTTTAGCCAAAGACCAATTATTATCGTTCTACTCAGGCACGTGACAAATTTTTCGGTAGATAAGAATAGATAATGCAATAAATATATTATTTGATTTGTGGAACGTAAGCGAACTCAAATATCTACGTTATATAACTACATATATCTTGCGAATTGCTAATTTGGGCCACTCGCTTAAAAAGCGCCTTATTGTACGTCAATTAAGCTAGCTCCCGTGAAGGCTCTTGACTGAACCTTACTCGACTTGCTCAGGAATTTGAGAGCCCCTATGTCTTTGCCTATTCTCAGCACTGGAAGTTCTCCTGGGACATGTCTGGAGCAAACATTACATTCCGTCTGAAAACTTCTTTCTGCAAACTACTGTACGTGGAACAGACTCCCAAGACATTTTTTCCCAGATCACTAAAATCTTGACTTTGTGTTTTATCATTCATTATGCTAAGTGAGTGTCTTTGAAATCGTGTTTCAAATAAGAGATTTTAACCAGAGTAAAAATCTCTAAAACGTGTTCTTATGTATTATACGACCCCACGTTTTTACCTTTAATTTCTGTTTAAATTTCTTGAATTATACACAAGAAAATATGGTATATATTGATTTTACTAATAAAGAAATATTATCAAATAATTATCTTGATTTAATAAATAAAATATGATATTTTTGTAAAAAAATTATTGAAAAATTCTTCTTATACTAAGTGGATACTGAAAGACTGAATGATATAAAAGAAAAATTACTTTTACAAACACATGTACCTCGCTTCGGTAGGTCTCAGACTGATTCAGTCATTTCACACCGGAAGATTAGGTTCCGAATTATGTTATCTTTAGTAGATACTGTTGCCGTTTTTTTCTCTGAATTTGAATAATTAATCTTTCATTTGAATAGAACAACTCAGTGAGTTTTACTCGTTGCTTGAAATCATACGTGGCTGTTATAATCTCCAAGAGAGAACGTGTAAAAAAAGAAAATGAAAGAAATTGCAAACAGACAAATTATGACTTCTTCAAATCTTCACTGTTTCAGTGGCTACCCTGTTCAAGCATCCAAATGGTCCAAGGCTTGTGTAAAACTGCATGTAAAGATTTCTAAAAATGAGGCATTCACCTAATGGTTTAATTGAAATGTCAATTTGCGGAATTAATAGAGTCTCTGAGACCTTGTGGGTGACGAATTATTTTCCAGACTCCAACCTATCTCTTACAGCCGGGATGTGGCGAGCCTCTCACTGTTCTATCGAAAGTGCCCAGGCGAACGACATTCCTTGATTCCACCAGGTCGAAGCTTCACGCTAATTCCGGCCATGCCACTTACATAATAGCAAACATTACATTCCGCTCGAACAGATTCTTTCTGCAAACTACTGCAGGTGGAGCAGACTCCCAAGAGGATGTTTCCCAGATCACTACAATCTTAATCTGTTCAAGTCTGGAGTTAACCGTTATGTTCCCCTACCATCAATATAAACTGCTCCTTAACATAACTATCTACCTCAAGTAGCCACCGGGATTTTTCACAAGATGAATATTACTGTAAAAAATAAAAAAAAAAATAATCATGCGTTATTATTACATTAAGAAAAATGATTTACTGTGTTTAATAGAAACAATATCTATCGAGGAAAGAGGACTTGGAAAAATTTTGCACTTACAGGACAAAGTGAACGTAACAAAGAGAATGAAAAGAAACGCATATCCTACATAATGAGCTCGTGTTAACAGAAATTTTAAAAAAATCATACAGTGACGAAATATTCGGTTTATTTCTATTTTTAACATCGGGAAAAATTAAATATTTTAGTGAAATGTATGTACAACATTGAGATTTGAATGGACAATATTGTACAGCTTTTAATTTTTCTTTTAATTTACTCAGGGATTGTTGTACTATGCAGTCGTATTATACTCATGGATGTAATTTATTCTTTGATTTTCGTTCATAAACACGCATTATAATGAGTCGCATTATACTCAAGTAGGATTATACACAAGAAAAGACGTAAACTGTTTTCATTTTTTAGACTGAAGAGTAAGGCTTCAGACGAGGAAGAATGCGTATAAATTTTTAACTTGTCTTATCGGATTCTGTATAATATGCTTGAATAATCTTTCACAAAGAGGGAAAATAGATTAGTAAATTATCGGAATAATTTCTTCTCATGCATTGTTTATTATTCTGTTGCCGAATCCATAAGATATATAAGTTGTATCAAGTTGCATCTGAAGAGATCCGTAAAATGTTTAGTAGATAGTAGTTTTTAATCAAGAGTGGAAGACTACTTTGTACTAAACGCTTCGTGTGACTGCTTGCGAAGTTTGACGTTCGGCTTTCCTGCTTGTCCCAATTGCAATGTTGGCGATGTGAGATAAAGTCGTGACTTAGAACACCTACATAGTGAGCTATAAAGGTTTTTATCTATAACTGAAGGCGCGGGGCTTTTATGATTTCCAGTTAGTTATAATAGTAATATATTAACATCAGCCACCCACTCTCCACAAGAATGCAGAAGGAAAGTGAACTAAATAAATAAATGAAAATTTTCGGGATTAAGATCCACTTGACCGGATGTTAGAGAAATCCGGTGTTAGGTTTATATATGCAGCTGAAGTCAGTTTCAGATTGCCTGATAGCAGGTGGTATGTCGTTAGAGTGACAAGTGAGTGAAATAATTTGAATAAGCGAGATATAAAACTACAGGCAATCTGAGTTCTTGTTGGCCGCACGGACGATTTTGTCGGTTAGTCTGTCGTGGGATAAAACAGAAGTATCAACGAAGATATTCCAAGTATCATTTACCATTCCCAAAGCACCTGGAAAATACGTAGATAAATAAACATATTATTGAATAGAGAATTTGTGTTTTTTTATCTCTCTCCCTGGGTTTATTTCATCTTTTGTTCCAGTGTGAATGTACATTGGGACTTTCTCTGTTTTTCTGCAGCCCGACCCAAAGGGAAATCCAAAATGTTGGTTGTTTTTTCCAGTCGATGAGTTTCCAGGAAGGAAGTGTTTAAGTTAGCGTAGGTGGCCACAGTAAAGAGCTTAGCCACCGTTTTGGAGAGTGGTAGTTACAAAAACTTTGTCGATTTTTGTGTATCTTTCCCAAGACTCTTTTTTCAGTAGCAAGTTTATAATGTTATTTTCTTTGGTCAGTAACTGGGCTTTTGTCTATTCTGCTGTTCAAAGTCATACCACACTTCAGGTGACTATATCACTGGATTGTGGTTAGACATGTCTGGTCGATGGAGATGGCATGTTTCATTTCTCTTAATACGCAAGTTGACAATTGCATTACAATATCCTTAATGTGAACTTCAGGGTAATCGATTTCTGTAGCTTTTGCGGAACTCAAAGATATATACTGCATGGTTGAGTCGAAGCGAACGAAAAGAAAAAAAATAACTTGAATGAGACCACAATTTTTTGCCTACTTAAGAATCTCTCTCAAGTGTAGAGTAGACATCTAAAGTATGAGGCATGTCATACCTGAAACTCGCCATTGCATACACTTTCATTAACACAGCGGTCTTTGCCGGCCATTATATCACATCATTTATTTGTCTTTACAGTCTTTTGGCTTGAGGAAGAATCAAGCATATTAAAATTCACGAACCGATTTCCAAGTACGAGATCTGATGAAAACATATCGGTAACTGAGGTAACGAAGCTAAAGTGCGCAGAGTGAATTGTGTAGCGCATACACACTAAGCTATGGCGTTCTCCTTCACTTCAATTGTTACATCAATGCTTGGAAGGAAAGTGTGAAGAGTGTGGTCGTCTCACCATACTACAGCCTTTCCAGCTGTTTTTCCAGCCCTGTCTAGCACCATATTCCGCAGATCTTGCACTAGGCGAATAGATTGACCAAGAATTGTGTAGCGCATACACACTAAGCTATGGCGTTCTACTTCACTTCAATTGTTACATCAATGCTTGGAAGGAAAGTGTGAAGAGTGTGGTCGTCTCACCATACTACAGCCTTTCCAGCTGTTTTTCCAGCCCTGTCTAGCACCATATTCCGCAGATCTTGCATTAGGCGAATAGATTGACCAAGAATTGTGTAGCGCATACACACTAAGCTATGGCGTTCTACTTCACTTCAATTGTTACATCAATGCTTGGAAGGAAAGTGTGAAGAGTGTGGTCGTCTCACCATACTACAGCCTTTCCAGCTGTTTTTCCAGCCCTGTCTAGCACCATATTCCGCAGATCTTGCATTAGGCGAATAGATTGACCAAGAATTGTGTAGCGCATACACACTAAGCTATGGCGTTCTACTTCACTTCAATTGTTACATCAATGCTTGGAAGGAAAGTGTGAAGAGTGTGGTCGTCTCACCATACTACAGCCTTTCCAGCTGTTTTTCCCGGCCCACTCAAGCACCATATTCCGCAGATCTTGCACTAGGCGAATAGATTGACCAAGAATTGTGTAGCGCATACACACTAAGCTATGACGTTCTCCTTCACTTCAATTGTTACATCAATGCTTGGAAGCAAAGTGTGAAGAGTGTGGTCGTCTCACCATACTACAGCCTTTCCAGCTGTTTTTCCGGCCCAGTCAAGCACCATATTCCGCAGATCTTGCACTAGGCGAATAGATTGACCAAGAATTGTGTAGCGCATACACACTAAGCTATGACGTTCTCCTTCACTTCAATTGTTACATCAATGCTTGGAAGCAAAGTGTGAAGAGTGTGGTCGTCTCACCATACTACAGCCTTTCCAGCTGTTTTTTCCGGCCCACTCAAGCACCATATTCCGCAGATCTTGCACTAGGCGAATAGATTGACCAAGAATTGTGTAGCGCATACACACTAAGCTATGACGTTCTCCTTCACTTCAATTGTTACATCAATGCTTGGAAGGAAAGTGTGAAGAGTGTGGTCGTCTCACCATACTACAGCCTTTCCAGCTGTTTTTTCCGGCCCAGTGAAGCACCATATTCCGCAGATCTTGCACTAGGCGAATAGATTGACCAAGAATTGTGTAGCGCATACACACTAAGCTATGGCGTTCTCCTTCACTTCAATTGTTACATGAATGCTTGGAAGCAAAGTGTGAAGAGTGTGGTCGTCTCACCATACTACAGCCTTTCCAGCTGTTTTTTCCGGCCCACTCAAGCACCATATTCCGCAGATCTTGCACTAGGCGAATAGATTGACCAAGAATTGTGTAGCGCATACACACTAAGCTATGACGTTCTCCTTCACTTCAATTGTTACATCAATGCTTGGAAGGAAAGTGTGAAGAGTGTGGTCGTCTCACCATACTACAGCCTTTCCAGCTGTTTTTCCAGCCCTGTCTAGCACCATATTCCGCAGATCTTGCACTAGGCGAATAGATTGACCAAGAATTGTGTAGTGCATACACACTAAGCTATGGCGTTCTACTTCACTTCAATTGTTACATCAATGCTTGGAAGGAAAGTGTGAAGAGTGTGGTCGTCTCACCATACTACAGCCTTTCCAGCTGTTTTTTCCGGCCCAGTCAAGCACCATATTCCGCAGATCTTGCACTAGGCGAATAGATTGACCAAGAATTGTGTAGCGCATACACACTAAGCTATGACGTTCTCCTTCACTTCAATTGTTACATCAATGCTTGGAAGGAAAGTGTGAAGAGTGTGGTCGTCTCATCATACTACAGCCTTTCCAGCTGTTTTTCCGGCCCAGTCAAGCACCATATTCCGCAGATCTTGCACTAGGCGAATAGATTGACCAAGAATTATGTAGCGCATACACACTAAGCTATGGCGTTCTCCTTCACTTCAATTGTTACATCAATGCTTGGAAGGAAAGTGTGAAGAGTGTGGTCGTCTCACCATACTACAGCCTTTCCAGCTGTTTTTTCCGGCCCAGTCAAGCACCATATTCCGCAGATCTTGCACTAGGCGAATAGATTGACCAAGAATTGTGTAGCGCATACACACTAAGCTATGACGTTCTCCTTCACTTCAATTGTTACATCAATGCTTGGAAGGAAAGTGTGAAGAGTGTGGTCGTCTCATCATACTACAGCCTTTCCAGCTGTTTTTCCGGCCCAGTCAAGCACCATATTCCGCAGATCTTGCACTAGGCGAATAGATTGACCAAGAATTATGTAGCGCATACACACTAAGCTATGGCGTTCTCCTTCACTTCAATTGTTACATCAATGCTTGGAAGCAAAGTGTGAAGAGTGTGGTCGTCTCACCATACTACAGCCTTTCCAGCTGTTTTTTCCGGCCCACTCAAGCACCATATTCCGCAGATCTTGCACTAGGCGAATAGATTGACCAAGAATTGTGTAGCGCATACACACTAAGCTATGACGTTCTCCTTCACTTCAATTGTTACATCAATGCTTGGAAGGAAAGTGTGAAGAGTGTGGTCGTCTCATCATACTACAGCCTTTCCAGCTGTTTTTCCGGCCCAGTCAAGCACCATATTCCGCAGATCTTGCACTAGGCGAATAGATTGACTAAGAATTATGTAGCGCATACACACTAAGCTATGGCGTTCTCCTTCACTTCAATTGTTACATCAATGCTTGGAAGCAAAGTGTGAAGAGTGTGGTCGTCTCACCATACTACAGCCTTTCCAGCTGTTTTTCCCGGCCCACTCAAGCACCATATTCCGCAGATCTTGCACTAGGCGAATAGATTGACCAAGAATTGTGTATCGCATACACACTAAGCTATGGCGTTCTCCTTCACTTCAATTGTTACATCAATGATTGGAAGGAAAGTGTGAAGAGTGTGGTCGTCTCACCATACTACAGCCTTTCCAGCTGTTTTTCCCGGCCCACTCAAGCACCATATTCCGCAGATCTTGCACTAGGCGAATAGATTGACCAAGAATTGTGTAGCGCATACACACTAAGCTATGGCGTTCTCCTTCACTTCAATTGTTACATCAATGCTTGTAAGCAAAGTGTGAAGAGTGTGGTCGTCTCACCATACTACAGCCTTTCCAGCTGTTTTTTCCGGCCCAGTCAAGCACCATATTCCGCAGATCTTGCACTAGGCGAATAGATTGACCAAGAATTGTGTAGCGCATACACACTAAGCTATGGCGTTCTCCTTCACTTCAATTGTTACATCAATGCTTGTAAGCAAAGTGTGAAGAGTGTGGTCGTCTCACCATACTACAGCCTTTCCAGCTGTTTTTTCCGGACCACTCAAGCACCATATTCCGCAGATCTTGCACTAGGCGAATAGATTGACCAAGAATTGTGTAGTGCATACACACTAAGCTATGGCGTTCTACTTCACTTCAATTGTTACATCAATGCTTGGAAGGAAAGTGTGAAGAGTGTGGTCGTCTCACCATACTACAGCCTTTCCAGCTGTTTTTCCAGCCCTGTCTAGCACCATATTCCGCAGATCTTGCATTAGGCGAATAGATTGACCAAGAATTGTGTAGCGCATACACACTAAGCTATGACGTTCTCCTTCACTTCAATTGTTACATCAATGCTTGGAAGCAAAGTGTGAAGAGTGTGGTCGTCTCACCATACTACAGCCTTTCCAG
The DNA here is from genome assembly GCA_964036315.1 of Acanthosepion esculentum. Lineage (NCBI taxonomy): Eukaryota > Metazoa > Mollusca > Cephalopoda > Sepiida > Sepiidae > Acanthosepion > Acanthosepion esculentum. The sequence goes on along the minus strand of OZ038502.1, from coordinate 50,802,195 downwards.
CTGTTTTTTCCGGCCCACTCAAGCACAATATTCCGCAGATTTTGCACTAGGCGAATAGATTGACCAAGAATTGTGTAGCGCATACACACTAAGCTATGACGTTCTCCTTCACTTCAATTGTTACATCAATGCTTGGAAGGAAAGTGTGAAGAGTGTGGTCGTCTCACCATACTACAGCCTTTCCAGCTGTTTTTTCCGGCCCAGTGAAGCACCATATTCCGCAGATCTTGCACTAGGCGAATAGATTGACCAAGAATTGTGTAGCGCATACACACTAAGCTATGGCGTTCTCCTTCACTTCAATTGTTACATGAATGCTTGGAAGCAAAGTGTGAAGAGTGTGGTCGTCTCACCATACTACAGCCTTTCCAGCTGTTTTTTCCGGCCCACTCAAGCACCATATTCCGCAGATCTTGCACTAGGCGAATAGATTGACCAAGAATTGTGTAGCGCATACACACTAAGCTATGACGTTCTCCTTCACTTCAATTGTTACATCAATGCTTGGAAGGAAAGTGTGAAGAGTGTGGTCGTCTCACCATACTACAGCCTTTCCAGCTGTTTTTCCAGCCCTGTCTAGCACCATATTCCGCAGATCTTGCACTAGGCGAATAGATTGACCAAGAATTGGGTAGCGCATACACACTAAGCTATGACGTTCTCCTTCACTTCAATTGTTACATCAATGCTTTGAAGGAAAGTGTGAAGAGTGTGGTCGTCTCATCATACTACAGCCTTTCCAGCTGTTTTTTCCGGCCCAGTCAAGCACCATATTCCGCAGATCTTGCACTAGGCGAATAGATTGACCAAGAATTATGTAGCGCATACACACTAAGCTATGGCGTTCTCCTTCACTTCAATTGTTACATCAATGCTTGGAAGCAAAGTGTGAAGAGTGTGGTCGTCTCACCATACTACAGCCTTTCCAGCTGTTTTTTCCGGCCCACTCAAGCACCATATTCCGCAGATCTTGCACTAGGCGAATAGATTGACCAAGAATTGTGTAGCGCATACACACTAAGCTATGACGTTCTCCTTCACTTCAATTGTTACATCAATGCTTGGAAGGAAAGTGTGAAGAGTGTGGTCGTCTCATCATACTACAGCCTTTCCAGCTGTTTTTCCGGCCCAGTCAAGCACCATATTCCGCAGATCTTGCACTAGGCGAATAGATTGACCAAGAATTATGTAGCGCATACACACTAAGCTATGGCGTTCTCCTTCACTTCAATTGTTACATCAATGCTTGGAAGCAAAGTGTGAAGAGTGTGGTCGTCTCACCATACTACAGCCTTTCCAGCTGTTTTTCCCGGCCCACTCAAGCACCATATTCCGCAGATCTTGCACTAGGCGAATAGATTGACCAAGAATTGTGTATCGCATACACACTAAGCTATGGCGTTCTCCTTCACTTCAATTGTTACATCAATGATTGGAAGGAAAGTGTGAAGAGTGTGGTCGTCTCATCATACTACAGCCTTTCCAGCTGTTTTTCCGGCCCAGTCAAGCACCATATTCCGCAGATCTTGCACTAGGCGAATAGATTGACCAAGAATTGTGTAGCGCATACACACTAAGCTATGACGTTCTCCTTCACTTCAATTGTTACATCAATGCTTGGAAGGAAAGTGTGAAGAGTGTGGTCGTCTCATCATACTACAGCCTTTCCAGCTGTTTTTCCGGCCCAGTCAAGCACCATATTCCGCAGATCTTGCACTAGGCGAATAGATTGACCAAGAATTATGTAGCGCATACACACTAAGCTATGGCGTTCTCCTTCACTTCAATTGTTACATCAATGATTGGAAGGAAAGTGTGAAGAGTGTGGTCGTCTCACCATACTACAGCCTTTCCAGCTGTTTTTTCCGGCCCAGTGAAGCACCATATTCCGCAGATCTTGCACTAGGCGAATAGATTGACCAAGAATTGTGTAGCGCATACACACTAAGCTATGGCGTTCTCCTTCACTTCAATTGTTACATGAATGCTTGGAAGCAAAGTGTGAAGAGTGTGGTCGTCTCACCATACTACAGCCTTTCCAGCTGTTTTTTCCGGCCCACTCAAGCACCATATTCCGCAGATCTTGCACTAGGCGAATAGATTGACCAAGAATTGTGTAGCGCATACACACTAAGCTATGACGTTCTCCTTCACTTCAATTGTTACATCAATGCTTGGAAGGAAAGTGTGAAGAGTGTGGTCGTCTCACCATACTACAGCCTTTCCAGCTGTTTTTCCAGCCCTGTCTAGCACCATATTCCGCAGATCTTGCACTAGGCGAATAGATTGACCAAGAATTGGGTAGCGCATACACACTAAGCTATGACGTTCTCCTTCACTTCAATTGTTACATCAATGCTTTGAAGGAAAGTGTGAAGAGTGTGGTCGTCTCATCATACTACAGCCTTTCCAGCTGTTTTTTCCGGCCCAGTCAAGCACCATATTCCGCAGATCTTGCACTAGGCGAATAGATTGACCAAGAATTATGTAGCGCATACACACTAAGCTATGGCGTTCTCCTTCACTTCAATTGTTACATCAATGCTTGGAAGCAAAGTGTGAAGAGTGTGGTCGTCTCACCATACTACAGCCTTTCCAGCTGTTTTTTCCGGCCCACTCAAGCACCATATTCCGCAGATCTTGCACTAGGCGAATAGATTGACCAAGAATTGTGTAGCGCATACACACTAAGCTATGACGTTCTCCTTCACTTCAATTGTTACATCAATGCTTGGAAGGAAAGTGTGAAGAGTGTGGTCGTCTCATCATACTACAGCCTTTCCAGCTGTTATTCCGGCCCAGTCAAGCACCATATTCCGCAGATCTTGCACTAGGCGAATAGATTGACCAAGAATTATGTAGCGCATACACACTAAGCTATGGCGTTCTCCTTCACTTCAATTGTTACATCAATGCTTGGAAGCAAAGTGTGAAGAGTGTGGTCGTCTCACCATACTACAGCCTTTCCAGCTGTTTTTCCCGGCCCACTCAAGCACCATATTCCGCAGATCTTGCACTAGGCGAATAGATTGACCAAGAATTGTGTATCGCATACACACTAAGCTATGGCGTTCTCCTTCACTTCAATTGTTACATCAATGATTGGAAGGAAAGTGTGAAGAGTGTGGTCGTCTCATCATACTACAGCCTTTCCAGCTGTTTTTCCGGCCCAGTCAAGCACCATATTCCGCAGATCTTGCACTAGGCGAATAGATTGACCAAGAATTGTGTAGCGCATACACACTAAGCTATGACGTTCTCCTTCACTTCAATTGTTACATCAATGCTTGGAAGGAAAGTGTGAAGAGTGTGGTCGTCTCATCATACTACAGCCTTTCCAGCTGTTTTTCCGGCCCAGTCAAGCACCATATTCCGCAGATCTTGCACTAGGCGAATAGATTGACCAAGAATTATGTAGCGCATACACACTAAGCTATGGCGTTCTCCTTCACTTCAATTGTTACATCAATGATTGGAAGGAAAGTGTGAAGAGTGTGGTCGTCTCACCATACTACAGCCTTTCCAGCTGTTTTTCCCGGCCCACTCAAGCACCATATTCCGCAGATCTTGCACTAGGCGAATAGATTGACCAAGAATTGTGTAGCGCATACACACTAAGCTATGGCGTTCTCCTTCACTTCAATTGTTACATCAATGCTTGTAAGCAAAGTGTGAAGAGTGTGGTCGTCTCACCATACTACAGCCTTTCCAGCTGTTTTTTCCGGACCACTCAAGCACCATATTCCGCAGATCTTGCACTAGGCGAATAGATTGACCAAGAATTGTGTAGCGCATACACACTAAGCTATGGCGTTCTCCTTCACTTCAATTGTTACATCAATGCTTGGAAGCAAAGTGTGAAGAGTGTGGTCGTCTCACCATACTACAGCCTTTCCAGCTGTTTTTCCCGGCCCACTCAAGCACCATATTCCGCAGATCTTGCACTAGGCGAATAGATTGACCAAGAATTGTGTAGCGCATACACACTAAGCTATGACGTTCTCCTTCACTTCAATTGTTACATCAATGCTTGGAAGGAAAGTGTGAAGAGTGTGGTCGTCTCACCATACTACAGCCTTTCCAGCTGTTTTTCCCGGCCCACTCAAGCACCATATTCCGCAGATCTTGCACTAGGCGAATAGATTGACCAAGAATTGTGTAGCGCATACACACTAAGCTATGGCGTTCTCCTTCACTTCAATTGTTACATCAATGCTTGTAAGCAAAGTGTGAAGAGTGTGGTCGTCTCACCATACTACAGCCTTTCCAGCTGTTTTTCCAGCCCTGTCTAGCACCATATTCCGCAGATCTTGCACTAGGCGAATAGATTGACCAAGAATTGTGTAGTGCATACACACTAAGCTATGGCGTTCTACTTCACTTCAATTGTTACATCAATGCTTGGAAGGAAAGTGTGAAGAGTGTGGTCGTCTCACTATACTACAGCCTTTCCAGCTGTTTTTTCCGGCCCAGTCAAGCACCATATTCCGCAGATCTTGCACTAGGCAAATAGATTGACCAAGAATTGTGTAGCGCATACACACTAAGCTATGGCGTTCTCCTTCACTTCAATTGTTACATCAATGCTTGGAAGCAAAGTGTGAAGAGTGTGGTCGTCTCACCATACTACAGCCTTTCCAGCTGTTTTTTCCGGACCACTCAAGCACCATATTCCGCAGATCTTGCACTAGGCGAATAGATTGACCAAGAATTGTGTAGCGCATACACACTAAGCTATGACGTTCTCCTTCACTTCAATTGTTACATCAATGCTTGTAAGCAAAGTGTGAAGAGTGTGGTCGTCTCACCATACTACAGCCATTCCAGCTGTTATTTCCGGCCCACTCAAGCACCATATTCCGCAGATCTTGCACTAGGCGAATAGATTGACCAAGAATTGTGTAGCGCATACACACTAAGCTATGACGTTCTCCTTCACTTCAATTGTTACATCAATGCTTGTAAGCAAAGTGTGAAGAGTGTGGTCGTCTCACCATACTACAGCCTTTCCAGCTGTTTTTTCCGGACCACTCAAGCACCATATTCCGCAGATCTTGCACTAGGCGAATAGATTGACCAAGAATTGTGTAGCGCATACACACTAAGCTATGGCGTTCTCCTTCACTTCAATTGTTACATCAATGCTTGAAAGCAAAGTGTGAAGAGTGTGGTCGTCTCACCATACTACAGCCTTTCCAGCTGTTTTTTCCGGCCCACTCAAGCACCATATTCCGCAGATCTTGCACTAGGCGAATAGATTGACCAAGAATTGTGTTGCGCATACACACTAAGCTATGACGTTCTCCTTCACTTCAATTGTTACATCAATGCTTGGAAGGAAAGTGTGAAGAGTGTGGTCGTCTCACCATACTACAGCCTTTCCAGCTGTTTTTTCCGGCCCACTCAAGCACCATATTCCGCAGATCTTGCACTAGGCGAATAGATTGACCAAGAATTGTGTATCGCATACACACTAAGCTATGGCGTTCTCCTTCACTTCAATTGTTACATCAATGCTTGGAAGGAAAGTGTGAAGAGTGTGGTCGTCTCACCATACTACAGCCTTTCCAGCTGTTTTTTCCGGCCCAGTCAAGCACCATATTCCGCAGATCTTGCACTAGGCGAATAGATTGACCAAGAATTGTGTAGCGCATACACACTAAGCTATGGCGTTCTCCTTCACTTCAATTGTTACATCAATGCTTGGAAGGAAAGTGTGAAGAGTGTGGTCGTCTCACCATACTACAGCCTTTCCAGCTGTTTTTCCAGCCCTGTCTAGCACCATATTCCGCAGATCTTGCACTAGGCGAATAGATTGACCAAGAATTGTGTAGTGCATACACACTAAGCTATGGCGTTCTACTTCACTTCAATTGTTACATCAATGCTTGGAAGGAAAGTGTGAAGAGTGTGGTCGTCTCACCATACTACAGCCTTTCCAGCTGTTTTTTCCGGCCCAGTCAAGCACCATATTCCGCAGATCTTGCACTAGGCGAATAGATTGACCAAGAATTGTGTAGCGCATACACACTAAGCTATGGCGTTCTCCTTCACTTCAATTGTTACATCAATGCTTAGAAGCAAAGTGTGAAGAGTGTGGTCGTCTCACCATACTACAGCCTTTCCAGCTGTTTTTTCCGGCCCACTCAAGCACCATATTCCGCAGATCTTGCACTAGGCGAATAGATTGACCAAGAATTGTGTAGCGCATACACACTAAGCTATGACGTTCTCCTTCACTTCAATTGTTACATCAATGCTTGGAAGGAAAGTGTGAAGAGTGTGGTCGTCTCATCATACTACAGCCTTTCCAGCTGTTTTTTCCGGCCCAGTCAAGCACCATATTCCGCAGATCTTGCACTAGGCGAATAGATTGACCAAGAATTATGTAGCGCATACACACTAAGCTATGGCGTTCTCCTTCACTTCAATTGTTACATCAATGCTTGGAAGCAAAGTGTGAAGAGTGTGGTCGTCTCACCATACTACAGCCTTTCCAGCTGTTTTTCCCGGCCCACTCAAGCACCATATTCCGCAGATCTTGCACTAGGCGAATAGATTGACCAAGAATTGTGTAGCGCATACACACTAAGCTATGACGTTCTCCTTCACTTCAATTGTTACATCAATGCTTGGAAGGAAAGTGTGAAGAGTGTGGTCGTCTCACCATACTACAGCCTTTCCAGCTGTTTTTCCCGGCCCACTCAAGCACCATATTCCGCAGATCTTGCACTAGGCGAATAGATTGACCAAGAATTGTGTATCGCATACACACTAAGCTATGACGTTCTCCTTCACTTCAATTGTTACATCAATGCTTGGAAGCAAAGTGTGAAGAGTGTGGTCGTCTCACCATACTACAGCCTTTCCAGCTGTTTTTTCCGGCCCACTCAAGCACCATATTCCGCAGATCTTGCACTAGGCGAATAGATTGACCAAGAATTGTGTAGCGCATACACACTAAGCTATGGCGTTCTCCTTCACTTCAATTGTTACATCAATGCGTGTAAGCAAAGTGTGAAGAGTGTGGTCGTCTCACCATACTACAGCCTTTCCAGCTGTTTTTTCCGGCCCACTCAAGCACCATATTCCGCAGATCTTGCACTAGGCGAATAGATTGACCAAGAATTGTGTAGCGCATACACACTAAGCTATGGCGTTCTCCTTCACTTCAATTGTTACATCAATGCTTGGAAGCAAAGTGTGAAGAGTGTGGTCGTCTCACCATACTACAGCCTTTCCAGCTGTTTTTTCCGGCCCACTCAAGCACCATATTCCGCAGATCTTGCACTAGGCGAATAGATTGACCAAGAATTGTGTTGCGCATACACACTAAGCTATGATGTTCTCCTTCACTTCAATTGTTACATCAATGCTTGGAAGGAAAGTGTGAAGAGTGTGGTCGTCTCACCATACTACAGCCTTTCCAGCTGTTTTTCCGGCCCAGTCAAGCACCATATTCCGCAGATCTTGCACTAGGCGAATAGATTGACCAAGAATTGTGTAGCGCATACACACTAAGCTATGACGTTCTCCTTCACTTCAATTGTTACATCAATGCTTGGAAGCAAAGTGTGAAGAGTGTGGTCGTCTCACCATACTACAGCCTTTCCAGCTGTTTTTTCCGGCCCACTCAAGCACCATATTCCGCAGATCTTGCACTAGGCGAATAGATTGACCAAGAATTGTGTAGCGCATACACACTAAGCTATGACGTTCTCCTTCACTTCAATTGTTACATCAATGCTTGGAAGGAAAGTGTGAAGAGTGTGGTCGTCTCACCATACTACAGCCTTTCCAGCTGTTTTTTCCGGCCCAGTGAAGCACCATATTCCGCAGATCTTGCACTAGGCGAATAGATTGACCAAGAATTGTGTAGCGCATACACACTAAGCTATGGCGTTCTCCTTCACTTCAATTGTTACATGAATGCTTGGAAGCAAAGTGTGAAGAGTGTGGTCGTCTCACCATACTACAGCCTTTCCAGCTGTTTTTTCCGGCCCACTCAAGCACCATATTCCGCAGATCTTGCACTAGGCGAATAGATTGACCAAGAATTGTGTAGCGCATACACACTAAGCTATGACGTTCTCCTTCACTTCAATTGTTACATCAATGCTTGGAAGGAAAGTGTGAAGAGTGTGGTCGTCTCACCATACTACAGCCTTTCCAGCTGTTTTTCCAGCCCTGTCTAGCACCATATTCCGCAGATCTTGCACTAGGCGAATAGATTGACCAAGAATTGTGTAGTGCATACACACTAAGCTATGGCGTTCTACTTCACTTCAATTGTTACATCAATGCTTGGAAGGAAAGTGTGAAGAGTGTGGTCGTCTCACCATACTACAGCCTTTCCAGCTGTTTTTCCCGGCCCACTCAAGCACCATATTCCGCAGATCTTGCACTAGGCGAATAGATTGACCAAGAATTGTGTAGTGCATACACACTAAGCTATGACGTTCTCCTTCACTTCAATTGTTACATCAATGCTTGGAAGCAAAGTGTGAAGAGTGTGGTCGTCTCACCATACTACAGCCTTTCCAGCTGTTTTTCCGGCCCACTCAAGCACCATATTCCGCAGATCTTGCACTAGGCGAATAGATTGACCAAGAATTGTGTAGTGCATACACACTAAGCTATGGCGTTCTCCTTCACTTCAATTGTTACATCAATGCTTGGAAGCAAAGTGTGAAGAGTGTGGTCGTCTCACCATACTACAGCCTTTCCAGCTGTTTTTTCCGGCCCACTCAAGCACCATATTCCGCAGATCTTGCACTAGGCGAATAGATTGACCAAGAATTGTGTAGCGCATACACACTAAGCTATGACGTTCTCCTTCACTTCAATTGTTACATCAATGCTTGGAAGGAAAGTGTGAAGAGTGTGGTCGTCTCACCATACTACAGCCTTTCCAGCTGTTTTTTCCGGCCCAGTGAAGCACCATATTCCGCAGATCTTGCACTAGGCGAATAGATTGACCAAGAATTGTGTAGCGCATACACACTAAGCTATGGCGTTCTCCTTCACTTCAATTGTTACATGAATGCTTGGAAGCAAAGTGTGAAGAGTGTGGTCGTCTCACCATACTACAGCCTTTCCAGCTGTTTTTTCCGGCCCACTCAAGCACCATATTCCGCAGATCTTGCACTAGGCGAATAGATTGACCAAGAATTGTGTAGCGCATACACACTAAGCTATGACGTTCTCCTTCACTTCAATTGTTACATCAATGCTTGGAAGGAAAGTGTGAAGAGTGTGGTCGTCTCACCATACTACAGCCTTTCCAGCTGTTTTTCCAGCCCTGTCTAGCACCATATTCCGCAGATCTTGCACTAGGCGAATAGATTGACCAAGAATTGTGTAGTGCATACACACTAAGCTATGGCGTTCTACTTCACTTCAATTGTTACATCAATGCTTGGAAGGAAAGTGTGAAGAGTGTGGTCGTCTCACCATACTACAGCCTTTCCAGCTGTTTTTCCCGGCCCACTCAAGCACCATATTCCGCAGATCTTGCACTAGGCGAATAGATTGACCAAGAATTGTGTAGTGCATACACACTAAGCTATGACGTTCTCCTTCACTTCAATTGTTACATCAATGCTTGGAAGCAAAGTGTGAAGAGTGTGGTCGTCTCACCATACTACAGCCTTTCCAGCTGTTTTTCCGGCCCACTCAAGCACCATATTCCGCAGATCTTGCACTAGGCGAATAGATTGACCAAGAATTGTGTAGTGCATACACACTAAGCTATGGCGTTCTCCTTCACTTCAATTGTTACATCAATGCTTGGAAGCAAAGTGTGAAGAGTGTGGTCGTCTCACCATACTACAGCCTTTCCAGCTGTTTTTTCCGGCCCAGTCAAGCACCATATTCCGCAGATCTTGCACTAGGCGAATAGATTGACCAAGAATTGTGTAGCGCATACACACTAAGCTATGACGTTCTCCTTCACTTCAATTGTTACATCAATGCTTGGAAGGAAAGTGTGAAGAGTGTGGTCGTCTCATCATACTACAGCCTTTCCAGCTGTTTTTTCCGGCCCAGTCAAGCACCATATTCCGCAGATCTTGCACTAGGCGAATAGATTGACCAAGAATTATGTAGCGCATACACACTAAGCTATGGCGTTCTCCTTCACTTCAATTGTTACATCAATGCTTGGAAGCAAAGTGTGAAGAGTGTGGTCGTCTCACCATACTACAGCCTTTCCAGCTGTTTTTCCCGGCCCACTCAAGCACCATATTCCGCAGATCTTGCACTAGGCGAATAGATTGACCAAGAATTGTGTAGCGCATACACACTAAGCTATGGCGTTCTCCTTCACTTCAATTGTTACATCAATGCTTGTAAGCAAAGTGTGAAGAGTGTGGTCGTCTCACCATACTACAGCCTTTCCAGCTGTTTTTTCCGGACCACTCAAGCACCATATTCCGCAGATCTTGCACTAGGCGAATAGATTGACCAAGAATTGTGTAGCGCATACACACTAAGCTATGGCGTTCTCCTTCACTTCAATTGTTACATCAATGCTTGGAAGCAAAGTGTGAAGAGTGTGGTCGTCTCACCATACTACAGCCTTTCCAGCTGTTTTTTCCGGCCCAGTCAAGCACCATATTCCGCAGATCTTGCACTAGGCGAATAGATTGACCAAGAATTGTGTAGCGCATACACACTAAGCTATGGCGTTCTCCTTCACTTCAATTGTTACATCAATGCTTGGAAGGAAAGTGTGAAGAGTGTGGTCGTCTCACCATACTACAGCCTTTCCAGCTGTTTTTCCAGCCCTGTCTAGCACCATATTCCGCAGATCTTGCACTAGGCGAATAGATTGACCAAGAATTGTGTAGCGCATACACACTAAGCTATGGCGTTCTCCTTCACTTCAATTGTTACATCAATGCTTGGAAGCAAAGTGTGAAGAGTGTGGTCGTCTCACCATACTACAGCCTTTCCAGCTGTTTTTTCCGGCCCAGTCAAGCACCATATTCCGCAGATCTTGCACTAGGCGAATAGATTGACCAAGAATTGTGTAGCGCATACACACTAAGCTATGGCGTTCTCCTTCACTTCAATTGTTACATCAATGCTTGGAAGCAAAGTGTGAAGAGTGTGGTCGTCTCACCATACTACAGCCTTTCCAGCTGTTTTTTCCGGCCCAGTCAAGCACCATATTCCGCAGATCTTGCACTAGGCGAATAGATTGACCAAGAATTGTGTAGCGCATACACACTAAGCTATGACGTTCTCCTTCACTTCAATTGTTACATCAATGCTTGGAAGGAAAGTGTGAAGAGTGTGGTCGTCTCATCATACTACAGCCTTTCCAGCTGTTTTTTCCGGCCCAGTCAAGCACCATATTCCGCAGATCTTGCACTAGGCGAATAGATTGACCAAGAATTATGTAGCGCATACACACTAAGCTATGGCGTTCTCCTTCACTTCAATTGTTACATCAATGCTTGTAAGCAAAGTGTGAAGAGTGTGGTCGTCTCACCATACTACAGCCTTTCCAGCTGTTTTTTCCGGCCCACTCAAGCACCATATTCCGCAGATCTTGCACTAGGCGAATAGATTGACCAAGAATTGTGTATCGCATACACACTAAGCTATGGCGTTCTCCTTCACTTCAATTGTTACATCAATGCTTGGAAGGAAAGTGTGAAGAGTGTGGTCGTCTCACCATACTACAGCCTTTCCAGCTGTTTTTTCCGGCCCAGTCAAGCACCATATTCCGCAGATCTTGCACTAGGCGAATAGATTGACCAAGAATTGTGTAGCGCATACACACTAAGCTATGGCGTTGTCCTTCACTTCAATTGTTACATCAATGCTTGGAAGGAAAGTGTGAAGAGTGTGGTCGTCTCACCATACTACAGCCTTTCCAGCTGTTTTTCCAGCCCTGTCTAGCACCATATTCCGCAGATCTTGCACTAGGCGAATAGATTGACCAAGAATTGTGTAGCGCATACACACTAAGCTATGGCGTTCTCCTTCACTTCAATTGTTACATCAATGCTTGGAAGCAAAGTGTGAAGAGTGTGGTCGTCTCACCATACTACAGCCTTTCCAGCTGTTTTTTCCGGCCCACTCAAGCACCATATTCCGCAGATCTTGCACTAGGCGAATAGATTGACCAAGAATTGTGTTGCGCATACACACTAAGCTATGACGTTATCCTTCACTTCAATTGTTACATCAATGCTTGGAAGGAAAGTGTGAAGAGTGTGGTCGTCTCACCATACTACAGCCTTTCCAGCTGTTTTTTCCGGCCCAGTCAAGCACCATATTCCGCAGATCTTGCACTAGGCGAATAGATTGACCAAGAATTGTGTATCGCATACACACTAAGCTATGGCGTTCTCCTTCACTTCAATTGTTACATCAATGCTTGTAAGCAAAGTGTGAAGAGTGTGGTCGTCTCACCATACTACAGCCTTTCCAGCTGTTTTTTCCGGACCACTCAAGCACCATATTCCGCAGATCTTGCACTAGGCGAATAGATTGACCAAGAATTGTGTATCGCATACACACTAAGCTATGGCGTTCTCCTTCACTTCAATTGTTACATCAATGCTTGGAAGCAAAGTGTGAAGAGTGTGGTCGTCTCACCATACTACAGCCTTTCCAGCTGTTTTTTCCGGACCACTCAAGCACCATATTCCGCAGATCTTGCACTAGGCGAATAGATTGACCAAGAATTGTGTATCGCATACACACTAAGCTATGGCGTTCTCCTTCACTTCAATTGTTACATCAATGCTTGGAAGCAAAGTGTGAAGAGTGTGGTCGTCTCACCATACTACAGCCTTTCCAGCTGTTTTTTCCGGACCACTCAAGCACCATATTCCGCAGATCTTGCACTAGGCGAATAGATTGACCAAGAATTGTGTTGCGCATACACACTAAGCTATGACGTTCTCCTTCACTTCAATTGTTACATCAATGCTTGGAAGGAAAGTGTGAAGAGTGTGGTCGTCTCACCATACTACAGCCTTTCCAGCTGTTTTTTCCGGCCCAGTCAAGCACCATATTCCGCAGATCTTGCACTAGGCGAATAGATTGACCAAGAATTGTGTATCGCATACACACTAAGCTATGGCGTTCTCCTTCACTTCAATTGTTACATCAATGCTTGTAAGCAAAGTGTGAAGAGTGTGGTCGTCTCACCATACTACAGCCTTTCCAGCTGTTTTTTCCGGACCACTCAAGCACCATATTCCGCAGATCTTGCACTAGGCGAATAGATTGACCAAGAATTGTGTATCGCATACACACTAAGCTATGGCGTTCTCCTTCACTTCAATTGTTACATCAATGCTTGGAAGCAAAGTGTGAAGAGTGTGGTCGTCTCACCATACTACAGCCTTTCCAGCTGTTTTTTCCGGACCACTCAAGCACCATATTCCGCAGATCTTGCACTAGGCGAATAGATTGACCAAGAATTGTGTATCGCATACACACTAAGCTATGGCGTTCTCCTTCACTTCAATTGTTACATCAATGCTTGTAAGCAAAGTGTGAAGAGTGTGGTCGTCTCACCATACTACAGTCTTTCCAGCTGTTTTTTCCGGACCACTCAAGCACCATATTCCGCAGATCTTGCACTAGGCGAATAGATTGACCAAGAATTGTGTATCGCATACACACTAAGCTATGGCGTTCTCCTTCACTTCAATTGTTACATCAATGCTTGGAAGCAAAGTGTGAAGAGTGTGGTCGTCTCACCATACTACAGCCTTTCCAGCTGTTTTTTCCGGACCACTCAAGCACCATATTCCGCAGATCTTGCACTAGGCGAATAGATTGACCAAGAATTGTGTATCGCATACACACTAAGCTATGGCGTTCTCCTTCACTTCAATTGTTACATCAATGCTTGGAAGCAAAGTGTGAAGAGTGTGGTCGTCTCACCATACTACAGCCTTTCCAGCTGTTTTTTCCGGACCACTCAAGCACCATATTCCGCAGATCTTGCACTAGGCGAATAGATTGACTAAGAATTGTGTATCGCATACACACTAAGCTATGGCGTTCTCCTTCACTTCAATTGTTACATCAATGCTTGGAAGCAAAGTGTGAAGAGTGTGGTCGTCTCACCATACTACAGCCTTTCCAGCTGTTTTTTCCGGCCCAGTCAAGCACCATATTCCGCAGATCTTGCACTAGGCGAATAGATTGACTAAGAATTGTGTATCGCATACACACTAAGCTATGGCGTTCTCCTTCACTTCAATTGTTACATCAATGCTTGGAAGGAAAGTGTGAAGAGTGTGGTCGTCTCACCATACTACAGCCTTTCCAGCTGTTTTTTCCGGCCCAGTCAAGCACCATATTCCGCAGATCTTGCACTAGGCGAATAGATTGACTAAGAATTGTGTATCGCATACACACTAAGCTATGGCGTTCTCCTTCACTTCAATTGTTACATCAATGCTTGGAAGGAAAGTGTGAAGAGTGTGGTCGTCTCACCATACTACAGCCTTTCCAGCTGTTTTTTCCGGCCCAGTCAAGCACCATATTCCGCAGATCTTGCACTAGGCGAATAGATTGACTAAGAATTGTGTATCGCATACACACTAAGCTATGGCGTTCTCCTTCACTTCAATTGTTACATCAATGCTTGGAAGCAAAGTGTGAAGAGTGTGGTCGTCTCACCATACTACAGCCTTTCCAGCTGTTTTTTCCGGCCCAGTCAAGCACCATATTCCGCAGATCTTGCACTAGGCGAATAGATTGACTAAGAATTGTGTATCGCATACACACTAAGCTATGGCGTTCTCCTTCACTTCAATTGTTACATCAATGCTTGGAAGCAAAGTGTGAAGAGTGTGGTCGTCTCACCATACTACAGCCTTTCCAGCTGTTTTTTCCGGCCCAGTCAAGCACCATATTCCGCAGATCTTGCACTAGGCGAATAGATTGACTAAGAATTGTGTATCGCATACACACTAAGCTATGGCGTTCTCCTTCACTTCAATTGTTACATCAATGCTTGGAAGCAAAGTGTGAAGAGTGTGGTCGTCTCACCATACTACAGCCTTTCCAGCTGTTTTTTCCGGCCCAGTCAAGCACCATATTCCGCAGATCTTGCACTAGGCGAATAGATTGACTAAGAATTGTGTATCGCATACACACTAAGCTATGGCGTTCTCCTTCACTTCAATTGTTACATCAATGCTTGGAAGCAAAGTGTGAAGAGTGTGGTCGTCTCACCATACTACAGCCTTTCCAGCTGTTTTTTCCGGCCCAGTCAAGCACCATATTCCGCAGATCTTGCACTAGGCGAATAGATTGACTAAGAATTGTGTATCGCATACACACTAAGCTATGGCGTTCTCCTTCACTTCAATTGTTACATCAATGCTTGGAAGCAAAGTGTGAAGAGTGTGGTCGTCTCACCATACTACAGCCTTTCCAGCTGTTTTTTCCGGCCCAGTCAAGCACCATATTCCGCAGATCTTGCACTAGGCGAATAGATTGACTAAGAATTGTGTATCGCATACACACTAAGCTATGGCGTTCTCCTTCACTTCAATTGTTACATCAATGCTTGGAAGCAAAGTGTGAAGAGTGTGGTCGTCTCACCATACTACAGCCTTTCCAGCTGTTTTTTCCGGCCCAGTCAAGCACCATATTCCGCAGATCTTGCACTAGGCGAATAGATTGACTAAGAATTGTGTATCGCATACACACTAAGCTATGGCGTTCTCCTTCACTTCAATTGTTACATCAATGCTTGGAAGGAAAGTGTGAAGAGTGTGGTCGTCTCACCATACTACAGCCTTTCCAGCTGTTTTTTCCGGCCCAGTCAAGCACCATATTCCGCAGATCTTGCACTAGGCGAATAGATTGACTAAGAATTGTGTATCGCATACACACTAAGCTATGGCGTTCTCCTTCACTTCAATTGTTACATCAATGCTTGGAAGCAAAGTGTGAAGAGTGTGGTCGTCTCACCATACTACAGCCTTTCCAGCTGTTTTTTCCGGCCCAGTCAAGCACCATATTCCGCAGATCTTGCACTAGGCGAATAGATTGACTAAGAATTGTGTATCGCATACACACTAAGCTATGGCGTTCTCCTTCACTTCAATTGTTACATGAATGCTTGGAAGCAAAGTGTGAAGAGTGTGGTCGTCTCACCATACTACAGCCTTTCCAGCTGTTTTTTCCGGCCCAGTCAAGCACCATATTCCGCAGATCTTGCACTAGGCGAATAGATTGACTAAGAATTGTGTATCGCATACACACTAAGCTATGGCGTTCTCCTTCACTTCAATTGTTACATCAATGCTTGGAAGCAAAGTGTGAAGAGTGTGGTCGTCTCACCATACTACAGCCTTTCCAGCTGTTTTTTCCGGCCCAGTCAAGCACCATATTCCGCAGATCTTGCACTAGGCGAATAGATTGACTAAGAATTGTGTATCGCATACACACTAAGCTATGGCGTTCTCCTTCACTTCAATTGTTACATCAATGCTTGGAAGCAAAGTGTGAAGAGTGTGGTCGTCTCACCATACTACAGCCTTTCCAGCTGTTTTTTCCGGCCCAGTCAAGCACCATATTCCGCAGATCTTGCACTAGGCGAATAGATTGACTAAGAATTGTGTATCGCATACACACTAAGCTATGGCGTTCTCCTTCACTTCAATTGTTACATCAATGCTTGTAAGCAAAGTGTGAAGAGTGTGGTCGTCTCACCATACTACAGCCTTTCCAGCTGTTTTTTCCAGCCCTGTCTAGCACCATATTCCGCAGATCTTGCACTAGGCGAATAGATTGACTAAGAATTGTGTATCGCATACACACTAAGCTATGGCGTTCTCCTTCACTTCAATTGTTACATCAATGCTTGGAAGCAAAGTGTGAAGAGTGTGGTCGTCTCACCATACTACAGCCTTTCCAGCTGTTTTTTCCGGCCCAGTCAAGCACCATATTCCGCAGATCTTGCACTAGGCGAATAGATTGACTAAGAATTGTGTATCGCATACACACTAAGCTATGGCGTTCTCCTTCACTTCAATTGTTACATCAATGCTTGGAAGCAAAGTGTGAAGAGTGTGGTCGTCTCACCATACTACAGCCTTTCCAGCTGTTTTTTCCGGCCCAGTCAAGCACCATATTCCGCAGATCTTGCACTAGGCGAATAGATTGACTAAGAATTGTGTATCGCATACACACTAAGCTATGGCGTTCTCCTTCACTTCAATTGTTACATGAATGCTTGGAAGCAAAGTGTGAAGAGTGTGGTCGTCTCACCATACTACAGCCTTTCCAGCTGTTTTTTCCGGCCCAGTCAAGCACCATATTCCGCAGATCTTGCACTAGGCGAATAGATTGACCAAGAATTGTGTATCGCATACACACTAAGCTATGGCGTTCTCCTTCACTTCAATTGTTACATCAATGCTTGGAAGCAAAGTGTGAAGAGTGTGGTCGTCTCACCATACTACAGCCTTTCCAGCTGTTTTTTCCGGCCCAGTCAAGCACCATATTCCGCAGATCTTGCACTAGGCGAATAGATTGACTAAGAATTGTGTATCGCATACACACTAAGCTATGGCGTTCTCCTTCACTTCAATTGTTACATGAATGCTTGGAAGCAAAGTGTGAAGAGTGTGGTCGTCTCACCATACTACAGCCTTTCCAGCTGTTTTTTCCGGCCCAGTCAAGCACCATATTCCGCAGATCTTGCACTAGGCGAATAGATTGACTAAGAATTATGTAGCGCATACACACTAAGCTATGGCGTTCTCCTTCACTTCAATTGTTACATCAATGCTTGGAAGCAAAGTGTGAAGAGTGTGGTCGTCTCACCATACTACAGCCTTTCCAGCTGTTTTTTCCGGACCACTCAAGCACCATATTCCGCAGATCTTGCACTAGGCGAATAGATTGACTAAGAATTGTGTAGCGCATACACACTAAGCTATGGCGTTCTCCTTCACTTCAATTGTTACATCAATGCTTGTAAGCAAAGTGTGAAGAGTGTGGTCGTCTCACCATACTACAGCCTTTCCAGCTGTTTTTTCCAGCCCTGTCTAGCACCATATTCCGCAGATCTTGCACTAGGCGAATAGATTGACCAAGAATTGTGTATCGCATACACACTAAGCTATGACGTTCTCCTTCACTTCAATTGTTACATCAATGCTTGTAAGCAAAGTGTGAAGAGTGTGGTCGTCTCACCATACTACAGCCTTTCCAGCTGTTTTTTCCGGCCCAGTCAAGCACCATATTCCGCAGATCTTGCACTAGGCGAATAGATTGACTAAGAATTGTGTAGCGCATACACACTAAGCTATGGCGTTCTCCTTCACTTCAATTGTTACATCAATGCTTGTAAGCAAAGTGTGAAGAGTGTGGTCGTCTCACCATACTACAGCCTTTCCAGCTGTTTTTTCCAGCCCTGTCTAGCACCATATTCCGCAGATCTTGCACTAGGCGAATAGATTGACCAAGAATTGTGTATCGCATACACACTAAGCTATGACGTTCTCCTTCACTTCAATTGTTACATCAATGCTTGGAAGCAAAGTGTGAAGAGTGTGGTCGTCTCACCATACTACAGCCTTTCCAGCTGTTTTTTCCGGCCCAGTCAAGCACCATATTCCGCAGATCTTGCACTAGGCGAATAGATTGACTAAGAATTGTGTATCGCATACACACTAAGCTATGGCGTTCTCCTTCACTTCAATTGTTACATCAATGCTTGGAAGCAAAGTGTGAAGAGTGTGGTCGTCTCACCATACTACAGCCTTTCCAGCTGTTTTTTCCGGCCCAGTCAAGCACCATATTCCGCAGATCTTGCACTAGGCGAATAGATTGACCAAGAATTGTGTATCGCATACACACTAAGCTATGGCGTTCTCCTTCACTTCAATTGTTACATCAATGCTTGGAAGCAAAGTGTGAAGAGTGTGGTCGTCTCACCATACTACAGCCTTTCCAGCTGTTTTTTCCGGCCCAGTCAAGCACCATATTCCGCAGATCTTGCACTAGGCGAATAGATTGACCAAGAATTGTGTATCGCATACACACTAAGCTATGGCGTTCTCCTTCACTTCAATTGTTACATCAATGCTTGGAAGCAAAGTGTGAAGAGTGTGGTCGTCTCACCATACTACAGCCTTTCCAGCTGTTTTTTCCAGCCCTGTCTAGCACCATATTCCGCAGATCTTGCACTAGGCGAATAGATTGACCAAGAATTGTGTATCGCATACACACTAAGCTATGACGTTCTCCTTCACTTCA
Source organism: Acanthosepion esculentum (assembly GCA_964036315.1). Classification (NCBI taxonomy): domain Eukaryota; kingdom Metazoa; phylum Mollusca; class Cephalopoda; order Sepiida; family Sepiidae; genus Acanthosepion; species Acanthosepion esculentum. Next base: position 50,782,938 of record OZ038502.1, on the reverse strand, counting down.
ATTGTTACATCAATGCTTGGAAGCAAAGTGTGAAGAGTGTGGTCGTCTCACCATACTACAGCCTTTCCAGCTGTTTTTTCCGGCCCAGTCAAGCACCATATTCCGCAGATCTTGCACTAGGCGAATAGATTGACCAAGAATTGTGTACTGCATACACACTAAGCTATGGCGTTCTCCTTCACTTCAATTGTTACATCAATGCTTGGAAGGAAAGTGTGAAGAGTGTGGTCGTCTCACCATACTACAGCCTTTCCAGCTGTTTTTTCCGGACCACTCAAGCACCATATTCCGCAGATCTTGCACTAGGCGAATAGATTGACCAAGAATTGTGTAGCGCATACACACTAAGCTATGGCGTTCTCCTTCACTTCAATTGTTACATCAATGCTTGGAAGCAAAGTGTGAAGAGTGTGGTCGTCTCACCATACTACAGCCTTTCCAGCTGTTTTTTCCGGCCCAGTCAAGCACCATATTCCGCAGATCTTGCACTAGGCGAATAGATTGACCAAGAATTGTGTACTGCATACACACTAAGCTATGGCGTTCTCCTTCACTTCAATTGTTACATCAATGCTTGGAAGGAAAGTGTGAAGAGTGTGGTCGTCTCACCATACTACAGCCTTTCCAGCTGTTTTTTCCGGACCACTCAAGCACCATATTCCGCAGATCTTGCACTAGGCGAATAGATTGACCAAGAATTGTGTAGCGCATACACACTAAGCTATGGCGTTCTCCTTCACTTCAATTGTTACATCAATGCTTGGAAGCAAAGTGTGAAGAGTGTGGTCGTCTCACCATACTACAGCCTTTCCAGCTGTTTTTTCCAGCCCTGTCTAGCACCATATTCCGCAGATCTTGCACTAGGCGAATAGATTGACCAAGAATTGTGTATCGCATACACACTAAGCTATGACGTTCTCCTTCACTTCAATTGTTACATCAATGCTTGGAAGCAAAGTGTGAAGAGTGTGGTCGTCTCACCATACTACAGCCTTTCCAGCTGTTTTTTCCGGCCCAGTCAAGCACCATATTCCGCAGATCTTGCACTAGGCGAATAGATTGACCAAGAATTGTGTACTGCATACACACTAAGCTATGGCGTTCTCCTTCACTTCAATTGTTACATCAATGCTTGGAAGGAAAGTGTGAAGAGTGTGGTCGTCTCACCATACTACAGCCTTTCCAGCTGTTTTTTCCGGACCACTCAAGCACCATATTCCGCAGATCTTGCACTAGGCGAATAGATTGACCAAGAATTGTGTAGCGCATACACACTAAGCTATGGCGTTCTCCTTCACTTCAATTGTTACATCAATGCTTGGAAGCAAAGTGTGAAGAGTGTGGTCGTCTCACCATACTACAGCCTTTCCAGCTGTTTTTTCCAGCCCTGTCTAGCACCATATTCCGCAGATCTTGCACTAGGCGAATAGATTGACCAAGAATTGTGTATCGCATACACACTAAGCTATGACGTTCTCCTTCACTTCAATTGTTACATCAATGCTTGGAAGCAAAGTGTGAAGAGTGTGGTCGTCTCACCATACTACAGCCTTTCCAGCTGTTTTTTCCGGCCCAGTCAAGCACCATATTCCGCAGATCTTGCACTAGGCGAATAGATTGACTAAGAATTGTGTAGCGCATACACACTAAGCTATGGCGTTCTCCTTCACTTCAATTGTTACATCAATGCTTGTAAGCAAAGTGTGAAGAGTGTGGTCGTCTCACCATACTACAGCCTTTCCAGCTGTTTTTTCCGGACCACTCAAGCACCATATTCCGCAGATCTTGCACTAGGCGAATAGATTGACCAAGAATTGTGTAGCGCATACACACTAAGCTATGACGTTCTCCTTCACTTCAATTGTTACATCAATGCTTGTAAGCAAAGTGTGAAGAGTGTGGTCGTCTCACCATACTACAGCCTTTCCAGCTGTTTTTTCCGGACCACTCAAGCACCATATTCCGCAGATCTTGCACTAGGCGAATAGATTGACCAAGAATTGTGTAGCGCATACACACTAAGCTATGACGTTCTCCTTCACTTCAATTGTTACATCAATGCTTGTAAGCAAAGTGTGAAGAGTGTGGTCGTCTCACCATACTACAGCCTTTCCAGCTGTTTTTTCCGGACCACTCAAGCACCATATTCCGCAGATCTTGCACTAGGCGAATAGATTGACCAAGAATTGTGTAGCGCATACACACTAAGCTATGACGTTCTCCTTCACTTCAATTGTTACATCAATGCTTGTAAGCAAAGTGTGAAGAGTGTGGTCGTCTCACCATACTACAGCCTTTCCAGCTGTTTTTTCCGGACCACTCAAGCACCATATTCCGCAGATCTTGCACTAGGCGAATAGATTGACCAAGAATTGTGTAGCGCATACACACTAAGCTATGGCGTTCTCCTTCACTTCAATTGTTACATCAATGCTTGGAAGCAAAGTGTGAAGAGTGTGGTCGTCTCACCATACTACAGCCTTTCCAGCTGTTTTTTCCAGCCCTGTCTAGCACCATATTCCGCAGATCTTGCACTAGGCGAATAGATTGACCAAGAATTGTGTATCGCATACACACTAAGCTATGACGTTCTCCTTCACTTCAATTGTTACATCAATGCTTGGAAGCAAAGTGTGAAGAGTGTGGTCGTCTCACCATACTACAGCCTTTCCAGCTGTTTTTTCCGGCCCAGTCAAGCACCATATTCCGCAGATCTTGCACTAGGCGAATAGATTGACTAAGAATTGTGTAGCGCATACACACTAAGCTATGGCGTTCTCCTTCACTTCAATTGTTACATCAATGCTTGGAAGCAAAGTGTGAAGAGTGTGGTCGTCTCACCATACTACAGCCTTTCCAGCTGTTTTTTCCGGCCCACTCAAGCACCATATTCCGCAGATCTTGCACTAGGCGAATAGATTGACCAAGAATTGTGTTGCGCATACACACTAAGCTATGACGTTCTCCTTCACTTCAATTGTTACATCAATGCTTGGAAGGAAAGTGTGAAGAGTGTGGTCGTCTCACCATACTACAGCCTTTCCAGCTGTTTTTTCCGGCCCACTCAAGCACCATATTCCGCAGATCTTGCACTAGGCGAATAGATTGACCAAGAATTGTGTATCGCATACACACTAAGCTATGACGTTCTCCTTCACTTCAATTGTTACATCAATGCTTGGAAGGAAAGTGTGAAGAGTGTGGTCGTCTCACCATACTACAGCCTTTCCAGCTGTTTTTTCCGGCCCAGTCAAGCACCATATTCCGCAGATCTTGCACTAGGCGAATAGATTGACCAAGAATTGTGTTGCGCATACACACTAAGCTATGACGTTCTCCTTCACTTCAATTGTTACATCAATGCTTGGAAGGAAAGTGTGAAGAGTGTGGTCGTCTCACCATACTACAGCCTTTCCAGCTGTTTTTTCCGGCCCTGTCTAGCACCATATTCCGCAGATCTTGCACTAGGCGAATAGATTGACCAAGAATTGTGTATCGCATACACATTAAGCTATGGCGTTCTCCTTCACTTCAATTGTTACATCAATGCTTGGAAGGAAAGTGTGAAGAGTGTGGTCGTCTTACCATACTACAGCCTTTCCAGCTGTTTTTTCCGGCCCAGTCAAGCACCATATTCCGCAGATCTTGCACTAGGCGAATAGATTGACCAAGAATTGTGTAGCGCATACACACTAAGCTATGGCGTTCTCCTTCACTTCAATTGTTACATCAATGCTTGGAAGCAAAGTGTGAAGAGTGTGGTCGTCTCACCATACTACAGCCTTTCCAGCTGTTTTTTCCGGCCCACTCAATCACCATATTCCGCAGATCTCGCACTAGGCGAATAGATTGACCAAGAATTGTGTAGCGCATACACACTAAGCTATGACGTTCTCCTTCACTTCAATTGTTACATCAATGCTTGGAAGGAAAGTGTGAAGAGTGTGGTCGTCTCACCATACTACAGCCTTTCCAGCTGTTTTTTCCGGCCCACTCAAGCACCATATTCCGCAGATCTTGCACTAGGCGAATAGATTGACCAAGAATTGTGTATCGCATACACACTAAGCTATGACGTTCTCCTTCACTTCAATTGTTACATCAATGCTTGGAAGGAAAGTGTGAAGAGTGTGGTCGTCTCACCATACTACAGCCTTTCCAGCTGTTTTTTCCGGCCCACTCAAGCACCATATTCCGCAGATCTTGCACTAGGCGAATAGATTGACCAAGAATTGTGTTGCGCATACACACTAAGCTATGACGTTCTCCTTCACTTCAATTGTTACATCAATGCTTGGAAGGAAAGTGTGAAGAGTGTGGTCGTCTCACCATACTACAGCCTTTCCAGCTGTTTTTTCCGGCCCACTCAAGCACCATATTCCGCAGATCTTGCACTAGGCGAATAGATTGACCAAGAATTGTGTATCGCATACACATTAAGCTATGGCGTTCTCCTTCACTTCAATTGTTACATCAATGCTTGGAAGCAAAGTGTGAAGAGTGTGGTCGTCTCACCATACTACAGCCTTTCCAGCTGTTTTTTCCGGACCACTCAAGCACCATATTCCGCAGATCTCGCACTAGGCGAATAGATTGACCAAGAATTGTGTAGCGCATACACACTAAGCTATGACGTTCTCCTTCACTTCAATTGTTACATCAATGCTTGGAAGGAAAGTGTGAAGAGTGTGGTCGTCTCACCATACTACAGCCTTTCCAGCTGTTTTTTCCGGCCCACTCAAGCACCATATTCCGCAGATCTTGCACTAGGCGAATAGATTGACCAAGAATTGTGTAGCGCATACACACTAAGCTATGGTGTTCTCCTTCACTTCAATTGTTACATCAATGCTTGGAAGCAAAGTGTGAAGAGTGTGGTCGTCTCACCATACTACAGCATTTCCAGCTGTTTTTTCCAGCCCAGTCAAGCACCATATTCCGCAGATCTTGCACTAGGCGAATAGATTGACCAAGAATTGTGTAGCGCATACACACTAAGCTATGACGTTCTCCTTCACTTCAATTGTTACATCAATGCTTGGAAGGAAAGTGTGAAGAGTGTGGCCGTCTCCCCATACTACAGCCTTTCCAGCTGTTTTTTCCAGCTCAGTGAAGCACCATATTCCGCAGATCTTGCACTAGGCGAATAGATTGACCAAGAATTGTGTAGCGCATACACACTAAGCTATGACGTTCTCCTTCACTTCAATTGTTACATCAATGCTTGGAAGGAAAGTGTGAAGAGTGTGGTCGTCTCACCATGCTGTTTTTTCCGGCCCAGTCAAGCACCATATTCCGCAGATCTTGCACTAGGCGAATTTTATATCTCCAAAAATGTAATCCTACCAGAAATGAACACGACTAAGACGTCGACTAAATCCAGGAGAATGTGACGCGACATCTACTCGCTATTCCCAAAAAAGGAGCTCCAGTAATGCTACCTTCAATAGAAACGACGATGAATAATGAGTATAGCTTCAGGAGGAGATAACTTTGAAGGAGATTAAATATCTAATCGATACGTGTTGTAATTTTCTTTTTAGAGAACGCGGTCCGATATTTTTTTAACATAGCTCGTACAAGTTGTGTACACAAGTAGAAAACCGATTTTCATTTATGTAATAGAAGTCAATATTTGCCTGAAAGAGTTCCTGATCTCAGTCTTACCAATATACAACATAGCAAGTTATCTGAAAAGATTTATAAGAGTTTAAAACATATTACATTTTAAAAAATAAGGAACTTTTTATAATTATCGATATAATAGTTCCTGATAATCATCGAAGAGAAATATTTGGATGTTTGGAAAGCAATTACGTTTTGACAGAAAGAATATGAAAAATTACTGTTATGGCAAAGATTATGTGAACATTGTCCGAAAATGTTCTAAAACAATTATTCGAAAAACATTTATTCGAATTGGAAATCGAAAGGACAATTATACTAAATGATAATTATTCGATATTCAAAATTCTTTATTGCAATAAAATATAAAAATTAAAAGAGAAAATACACAAATGATAATTATTCGAAGTACAAATATCATTAATAAAACAATTTAGTCAGAAAAATCCTTATAGCATTAAGTTATATGATACTGCACGGAACTTGTTAACTACTACAGAGTACTCGTTAAAGGATACCACTAATTTTTAAGTTTTTCATTTACGTCGCAGTATTTCTTGGCGCTCATTATATTTTGGCAACTTGCTCTTATTTTTTAAATATGAATTCCTTACAAGTTCTGTTCTCTTTTAAGAGCGTCTAAGAATTTCCATATTGTGGGATGATGGGATGAAGCTTGCTGTAAAAATGCTCTATGCATCCTTCAAGTACGTTATTAGTTCTGGGTAAATCAGCATTGACTCTTTGAAAGGAAAACCTTGTACGCATTCAAACATAATTATTATTTAGTATAATTCTCCTTTCGATTAATTCAAACAATTTAGAATTCGAATAAACATTTTTCAAATAATTGTTTTCGAACAATGTTCTCGATACGATGTTAAATTTGTTTTTGTTTTTTTCAGGAAAGTAATCACGTTTATCTTCAGTGGTTACAGTGTAACGTAGAAGTGCATGTCATTTACACGTTTCAAGAATTCTGGGTTTTACTCAAGAAAAACAAACATGAAAATTGTAGTCGGCATATACTTTCTGAATGTTTTACTCCAAATGAAATTTTCTTGTGATTGAAACGAATGAAAATCTGTAAGTGTTAAGTTCGGTGACTATAGAAGACGTGGAATATTTTTTTCTTGTTTTTCTTTGTGGTACGATGTTCGCTTTCATTGTCAGGATAGAAAAGAACAGCTTTTCTGCCGACCAAAGCATGACGATGCTTTTCTTAACGTTCTTGATCTAGAGTGATGGCCAATTCATATTCAAGAAGATTCTAAAAGACAGCATAGTTCATATTCCACTAGAAGCAAAGCAATGATTTCTGTGGAAATGACCCTGATTTTACTATTTTGATTTTGTTATAAGCTATGTTCTATTCATTTTCTGTTGATTATGCAAAATTTAGTTTTTCACCACTTGCAAAAATGTGATTAAAAAAATGAAAGCTTGTTATCAACTCTTAAAAGACTGCAGCAGATATTGGGACATTTCATCTGGTTTTCATTTCATCTTTAAAAGTTTTCCAAATGAAACTCTGCAATGAAGTATAAACGCCACGTTGTCGAAGAGAAGTGATTTTAAACTACTTTCACACCAAGCAAGGCAGGAGTGCCACTAGCACGTAAGGTGTTACAGAGGGCAGAGAACAAGAGTAAAGAGGCGTGTTTGGGGAGAGGATGAAGGGAAGAACGGGGAACAAGATCAAGGTGTCAGAAGATATCGATTGACGTTACACTTGAATATTTGAAGATTATAGTTATCAGGGAAGCAAACAAGAGGAAAGGAGTTCCACAGACGGCAAGTGCGAGAGAAGAAGCTGTTTCAGTAAAAGAGATGGTTACATTTAACGGTTTCGAAAGTAAAAGGGTGAGACCGAGATGCCAACCTAGTAGCTCACTTAAATTCATGCAGCCTGGGAAGCAGCGAATGTAGCTTGTCGGAACAGATGCCGTGCAAATACCTGTAGAAGAGACAGTGGGAAGCCACGGCTCGTCTGTGAGATCGAGACTGTCGACTAGATGCCAGATCAGGGCCTATCACATTGTCCAGATGCTGGGATGTGCGGGTGCTGAAATGAGAAATCGGCGAGCAGATTTGAAACTTGTGTCGTTACATTCACTAATGCACAAATACCATTGGTATGTGTTCAGAAACCTTATATTTGTCACCCAGCTATGGATTAAATAGTAGGATTGTATATGGAGAAAAAAAACATTACTAAATTGTAATGCAATATTCTTTCAATCAGTTTCTCAGCAGTTACAACTCTCAATAAATCACAAATAGTTGATGAACCGTAAATAAGTAATCAATTCCACACGCAGTTTCTTACCATTCAGTTTTGCTTCTGTTTTTGTTGGTTTACTAATAATTCATACTGATGAATAAGTAATTAATTTCTGCATACCTTAATATGATGAAAAGCCATAATTTAAATATTTCAATGTGGGTATATAACAAAAAATTGAACAAAAATAATATGAGATCTATCTATCTATTTATCTATCTATCTATGTATCTCAATCTATTAATTATCTATCTATCTATCTCTTAATTATCTATCTATCTACCTATCTATCTATATATCTATCTATCTATCTCAGTCAGTTAATTATCTATCTATCTATCTCTTATCTATCTATCTATCTATCTATCTATCTATCTATCTCAGTCTGTTAATTATCTATCTATCTATCTATCTATCTCAGTCTGTTAATTATCTATCTATCTATCTATCTATCTATCTCAGTCTGTTAATTATCTATCTATCTATCTATCTATCTCTTAATTATCTATCTATCTATCTATCTAAGTCTGTTAATTATCTATCTATCTCTTAATTATCTATCTATCTATCTCAGTCTGTTAATTATCTATCTATCTCTTATCTATCTATCTCTTATCTATCTATCTAGCTAGCTAGCTAGCTCTTAATTATCTATCTAGCTCTTAATTATCTATCTATCTATCTATCTCTTAATTATCTATCTATCTATGTATCTATCTCTTAATTATTTATCTATCTATCTATCTATCTCTTAATTATCTATCTATCTATCTATCTATCTATCTCTTAATTATCTATCTATCTATGTATCTATCTCTTAATTATTTATCTATCTATCTCTTAATTATCTATCTATCTATCTCTTAATTATCTATCTATCTATCTATCTCTTAATTATCTATCTATGTATCTATCTCTTAATTATCTATCTATGTATCTATCTCTTAATTATCTATCTATCTATCTATCTATCTCTTACTTATCTATCTATCTATCTCTTATCTATCTATCTATCTATCTATCTATCTATCTATCTATCTATCTCTTATCTATCTATCTATCTATCTATCTATCTCAGTCTGTTAATTATCTATCTATCAAGAGACTTGAGTCAATTTTTCAGTAGAACGAAAACAATCTACCCACGAAGTAACCCGGATCGACATGCCCCTGATGAAAACCGACGAGCCCAACGGCTCGAACATTAGGACAATAACAACAAAGTTAAGGAAAATAGTTCTTATGTAAATAATGAAAATTATGATAACTCCTAATCCCAGTATGTCAGAGAGAAAATATCTACCTATCTATGTATCTGAAGCCCATGGGCTTATCTTTTTTTCGATCATGATTTGGTTGTGGAAAATATTCAAAATCCAATCTTTCCAGGGAAATAAGCAATAAGCAAGAAAAATCTTGATGCCTGACAACTTCTGATTCAGCAAATCTAATTTTAACATTCTTGTTATACTTGTTTTATTTTTTTATTAACCTCAGAGATTTTTTTTTACATGAGCATGCTTGTACGTGCGACTACTTTTTTTATATCATAGGTGAATTATTCTAAGATTTTTCAATCCTCACTTGTCAGCTGATATCAAGGATTTATCGACTTACTTATATGATTATTTAGTTAGATATGTCACAAAAGTTTTGCCTTTGAAAATTTTAGTTTTTGGATCCAGTAAGGATTTAAATTTTTGAAGCTCGTAAATTTCAGGGAAGGAATAAGAAGAAAGTTCTATAACTGAGAAGTCTGAAACCGTTAGGGTAGTACTAGTTCAGCAGTAAAACGATGAAACCTAGTTGCCAATATAATGGCACGCTTAAATTCATGTAGACGAGTCACCTGTCAGAAACGTTGCCAATTACTTTACCTTAATCCGCAGGCCAATTCCTATAAAAATATTCAGCAAACAGCGGTAAAAAAAAAATCACTTGCATTTTCTGTGCGTTCAAATAAGAAATTAGATTGAAACGTCTTTCGTTCTTATCGGAGAATATGATTCTGCGGAACGATTTAATTTGAATTTTATTCTTTTTTTTCCATTTACACATTCCCGCTTCATGTCTTTGAGGAATATGTCTAAAATATAAAGGGAATGATTTTAACTTCAGTTGCTCTTTCGAAAGTCTTCATGGAATTTCTTATTTTCTTATGACAGCAAAATACATATTTTCAAAATAATAAAAGGAAATAAATTTGATTCTGAAATTTAGAAATGTTAATTTAAATTCTATAAATGTGTGACTTGTGGTACGCCCGTCCGCCCATGGGACCACAGACCGTGTTTCGCACCCGTTCGACCGACAACGCCGCGTCGTCCGACCACGCACAAGCGAGAAGCAGTCGAGTTCACTTTTTGAAATTCTATTTCGTTGTAGTCACGCACACAAATACAGGTGGGGGGGAGGTCGGCCGGTTGAACGCACCACAGACTGAGGTCATACGGGCGGGCAGACCACAGTTTCACAAAGTTGTACAAACTAAATAAACTCGACTGCTCAGCTCTTGCGCACGGTCGGCCGACAATGCGGCGTCATCGGCCGTTTGAATGCAATATTATCTATTTCATAATATTTTTCTTCTATATCATGTGACTCTACAGGAAGTGGGCGATAATCGCTCTCCACAACTTCCTGTCCTTTGTAGCTCTCAGTATAGTTTGTCATTTTGATATATCTCCTAATTCCTGTTCCGCTTCGGACAAACTCGTTAGATACGTTATGCGCTGTTTTCTTATGTCCCTATTGCATTGAATGTCATGTGAGTGTCAAATTTTCCAAGCCCTCTTTCCTCATTATGAAACCGAGAAACTTCAACTGTCTTATTCTGATGCCACGTATAAGTGTGTTTTTTTGTTTCAACTTTCTCTAAAAATATCATCTTTGAAATCATGATAACTTCTTGGGAATTTCAGCATTCTTATGTAGAGTCATATTTATGTTGCTTCAGGTCTCTTCTCCGTCTGCGATGAGATGCCCCAGCATTCGCTACCGTATAAGAGTACCGATATTGCTTAACAGTTCAGTACTCATTTCTTTATATCCAATGGAATTTTATTTTTTCTTTGCTTGACTTTAGGAAGGCATCGTTCGCTATCGTAATGTACTTCCAGGTTTTGATGTTGTATTTTTTTCATAGATTTCCCAGATATTAAAATGTTTGCATTTATTTTAATTTTGGTATATCTAATTTATAATTCACATGTTGGGCTTTTTCATTTGATAACAGCCATATATTTTGTCTTCTCACATTTGATGCCTAGTTCTTTGTCCTTCTTTTGAAAACCTTCTATAGAAGTTTCTGTAGTTCCCTTTCTGTGTCTGCTGCAAAAAAACTATGCCATCTGCATATATAATATTGTTAATATTGGGGCCGCCAATAATGAATCCTGGTTGACTTCTCATTCCCTGAGGACTATTTCACTGTAAATAAGTCCGGCGGGAAGATACATCCTTGTCTTACGCTTCTTTTTATTTTTGTGTATTTACTGAATTCATTTTCTATCCGTATGCAGGAAGTTTGAACCCAGTATATTTTCTGGATTCTAGTACTCTTCCCAAATAAATCAATCTTGCCTAGCCATTCTAACAGTTCTTTGTGACATACCTTGTCAAACGCTTTAGCATAATATTAAGGGTATAAAAACAGTAGCTATTTTTAAAAAAAAACTAGGCCATCAACCTCGTCTCGAAAAAATTAACATCAGTCGTGCGTTCAATTCTCATAGAGTGTCGTAACAGATGTAGCTTTGTATTTTGTAATAAAATTAATTGGGCTCAATTCAGTCTTTCCGAAACGTTTTTAACCATGACCCCCGTTTCTTAAAAGAGATTTGACGTGACATCCACCAACACCACCAGGTCCCGCCTGGTAAAATAATTTTAAGATTTACTCTGACTGTGGAAAGTTTCTGCTAAATTCAGCCGTTAGAGATTTTCAATAAAGAAGACCATCTTAATTAAAAAAAAACCCTTCTTATGCGACTTTACTTCAGAGGAAACGCCACCTTTAAAACAACTGCTTTGTTTTTAGAAAAGTTTTAAACTCTTTACACTTATTATTTCAAGTAAAGCAATAGTAATTTTCAAATATTTCTATTCGCGAATAGGGGACTCGGAATAAAAGGAAATCATTCACAAATTAAATAGAACAAAGCAAATATTAATAAATTTTGTTTTAATGAAAATATTGGAATACTTTTTCATCGGTGAACAATTTAAATAAATACAAATCAGCAGCAGCTATTAACATTAAAAAAAAATCAAATTCAAAATCACTGTTGGAATAATTTTGTATTTGGTTGGATTTATTTGGTTGGATATTTTTAACATTACTACCAACTATAAACACTCACTTAAAACATTACATTGCATCATCATCTTTCTACAGATGCATTATTCATGAATCTACCTTATGCCTATGTAATGCATAAAATAATGAAAATATACAAATCTTTTTCAAAAATACCCATGAGAAATGCTTTAATGATAAATTTAATCAAAACATTATTACAATATCTTACAGCATTTCGCTGATCCACACAGAGGAGACAACAGACATTTACGCACATACATACACGAGATTATAAAAATCCCGCCAAATGCAAAATTATGGCAACATTCCGCTACATTTCACCGTATAACAGGGTGACATCTATAGACATTCCTCACAAACACACTTGTACATTTAAATGAATTAACGTTACCGCCCAACATACGCCTAGACAAACAAGCGTTTCTTTACATACACACATATACACAACTAAACACTTCAGCGTTCAATATGTTCCTCACATATATTTATATATTATCTATTGCGTCTATACATTGACACGTATCTGACCAATAAAAACGAACCAAAAATAATAACATACGAGTACTCTGTGTCTCTTTACTCTTGCATTTCTACCTGGAACTCTAAGGAAGCTTTAATAAAAGTTAAACTTCTTAGAGTGAGATACGTTTTAGACATCTTCTTTATTCTATCTAGCTATCTATCTATCTATCTATCTATCTATCGTACAGGTACTCGATCTGTTGGTATATAATCAGGGTGAATCCTAGTAATATTAATTATTAAAACTGAGTCACAGAGAGCTCGATGTTTTTATTTTAACAGAGCATATGTATTTTTTACAGCAAAAAAAAGAAAAAACAAAAATTGTCTCAACATAGATATAGTCTATTTCAAGCCGTTCTGTATACGGCTATCATCAGTTGGGACAATTTTTTTGCTGTAATATATATATATATATATATATATATATATATATATATTACATGAATCATTCATACGAAAAGCAGATAGTAAATTGAACTGCACCATATACTTGATATATATATATATATATATATATATATATATATATATATCACTGTCAGTCACTGTGTGTTTATCTAAATCTAAAAATAAACACGCTAAAATTCACCTTCATTCCTGCCGTGCGCTGACGACTTAGTGGGAGAAGTTCCGACTGACGCAAATTCACTCGGGTTTCGATCCTAGCTAGAGGCAACCGGACGTCTAGCCACACTGATGAGCTGTGAAACAGCGAAACAGTCGGTCTGTGGATGACAAATATATATATATATGTATATATATATATATATATATATATATATATATATATGTACAGGTATGATAAGTATACGCACATATACTTGCACGTACATATATATTTTTATGAGGTGTTATATAAACAGTGTTCAATGTTATATAACAGCGCTATTAAGTATATATTAATGAATATACATAATATTCTTTGCCGATAACACAACTCGAAGTTTCATGCGGATACACAATCTTCAGGTGCAAAATACTCACTGATTGTTAAGTGTTACGTAATTTGCGTTCTCGTGCTGCTGATTTAAAAATATGTATCCGTATGAAACTCCGAGTTATAAATATATAAATGCTAGCAATATACTCATCGCACCCTGTTTCTATATGATGAATACAAGATGTTAATTTCAAACTATATTAACTGATCTTCTCAGAGATATTTAGAATATCTTTTTTGATGTTGTGACAAGAGCGATGGTATATACCATATCCATATACAATATAATATATTATCCATATACCATCGCTCATGACGGCGCCCGGTAGATGTCACAGCAGTCTCACCACCAAAGTACTGAATTTTTATGGAACAGGGCCCTACTTTTATCTCTTTGATGCGAATTATAATGTGACACGTTAGTATGCAACTAAAGTTTTATTTGGCACAATAGAAATACGTATTTATATTCTTCACAAAAAGAGATAAAACGTACCACATGATGTTTCAGTAGAGTATTCTATGTGCATTTAAGGCTGAGGGTAGTATAAAAAATAGAGATGTTAAAGAATATGGGAAAAACACATTGCAGATTCTTCTTGGGATTTTATCCAGGATCTCAAAATATATAGCAAGACCACCAGACCATACGTAGCAACAATATTCAATACATAGACTTATAAATATATAGGATAGATTCAGTCGAGAAAAACTGTTTAGCACAAAACAGTGAAACAAATGGCCCTTGCAGCAGAGCTAGTAATTTATTCAATGTAGCTTTCCACTCCATGTCAGCGGAAAAAGTTAACCCGATAAGGCACAACAAGTCGCTCCCCTGGAGGTTAGCATTAGCCATGCGGATGTAAGATAGAAAGAGTTCTCTCAGACGATTAATAAAGTGATATTTCATTTTGGAGGCGTTAAAATAAACAAGACATTACTTGCCCCAGTTAACAACCGATTGTAGGTCAATTTGTATATCAACTGCCAATTTGGCCTTATCGAGCTGATCAGATTTACTATTAAAACAGGCGTAAATATTTGTGTAACCAGCATAGATATCGATTTGGGAACTGATGTTGCCAAGAACAACAGCGGACCCGGGGGATGCATTAATACAACTAGATCTAGAAGAGAGGCCGTTCAAGAAAACTTTCATTTTGCGATTTGATAAAAACGACTGAATCAGTTCAAGAATCCGTAAAGTTCAACATTTTTTGTTACGAAGCGAATCATAATGCATCGCCATATTTTCTAGGAAACTGGGCGGGTGGCTCATTATTATTTATTCAGTCCATAGTTATGCGTAAAGATATCGCTAAAATATGCTAGTAAACGAAAGAAAAAGAAACATTGATTGATTTTTTATGGTTTATCAACCATTTTTACAGATTATTTCAAGTCAGTGAATATTGAATTGTATGAATTTTCGTAGATAATAATGATATACTCATACAAGTCCTACTATTTAACATATTCATATCTTTCCAATTAGCATTTGAACGTAAGTGTATATAATAAACTCGACTACAAATCGAACTCGGTTCTTCGATTTCCAATTCAGAGCTGTTATCCCTTACGCTGACCTGATATCCAACATGACAGCGCCCGGTATTCGAAAGCGGTTATTCATCTAAGTACTGAACAGGCTCCACGTTGGCTAACATCGGTGATCATACGGGAATTGGCGTTTCATCGTGTTACGACCGCAAGCCGATAAACGAAAGAATGAATGAAACCTTTTCCGCTTAACTTCAACAACGAGTTTGTCACTCACGTTTTTTCTTGCCTTTATTTAGCGTCGGATTTTTGCATTGAAGGCCCTATTCAGTTGTGATCATAAAGATTAGATTTCTCTGTCTGTCAGTCTTATATTTTTCTTTGCAGTAAGATTCCCTCTTTACAAGGCCGCGGGGAGCACTCAAGGTAGTGGTTTACGTCAGGAGGCCATTTGTGTGTACAGGAGTGGGAGATAACGGTTAACCATCAACAGGTCAAGATTGAAGTGACCGGAGAAACATCCTGTTGGGAATCGGTTTCACTGGGCAATGGTTCACGGGAAGAAGCTGGTTGAGTGGAACTGACTTTTCACCGATGGATGGAATGTGGGTGATTTGTTTCTATATAAGTGGCATGGCGTGCTCTTGCTGTGAATATTTGAGTCGGCGGGGCTAGGAAATATAGTTCGCCCGTGCACATACCGTGGAAGTAGCAGTAGAACAGCAAGAGGCTTGCCACAACCCGCTTGTGAGAGAGATGTTGGAGGGTGAAGAATAATTCGTCGCTCACAAGGGCTCTGGGACGCTTTTAGATTTTATCAAGGTTGGAGAGTGAGGTCTGGGCAGCTCCAGCCCAAATATGTACTCAATTTTGGGCCTGACCGGGCTCTTATCAAGAAAGAGGAATGCTGTTTTTTGAGTATTTCTGGGTTGAAGTATTGTTTGAATCGCCCTCCTTATGGTCCTGAAATGTACCTGACAGCATTTTGTTTTTGTTCAGTTCCACCACAGGGTTGCTTTGAAAAAGTTGGTTCTCCTCATTATTCTGATCTAAACGATACTAAATAACGTTGGCCGCTGAAGCTGGGCTGATTAAAAAGAAGAAAATGTCTCGTTGCTATTGGTTGAAATTGACAAACCTCGGCTGAAGTCACAAAGAAGAAAACATAAGAAGGTAAAATTCTCCAGCGCCAAACCAAAGAGAGTGGGACAATGGCTGGTTTTAACATACTTTTTATTTATTATCTTAAAACAATTATGTTAATGTAGAAACCGTTTAACCAGGCTTTTTGTGAGCTATCGGAGTGTCGGGATTCCAAACATTTAAAAACAAAAACCCATCTTTTAAATGAAGCATTAAAAAGGTTATTTGCTGAAGGAAAAGTAGAAGCGAAGCGTCAATTGAAATAACGTTTATATAATATTTTCAGAAATATACAATAACAATAAAATGTTCAATTTTCCTTGCAGTGAAATTTGTTTTATGAAGTAATTAGATGTTCGTAGTATAGTCTGAGTATGTGGGAAAAACATTAGTTTATGACCGTCAGCCTAATGTGTTTGTGAGTTCGTAGACAGAAACTAAGGAGTCAGTTGCTGGTTAATCCCTTCTATTTTGTGTGTGGACAAGGCCTTATTCTGCAACTTCTAGCTGTCTTCCATTGTGTGTGTGGATTCGTGTGTTTGTACGCACGTGTAAATAAAACTGGTTTCCCAAATTGGTTTGAGCCTCGAGACAAAATTTGCTTCTATTTTTATATCTGTAAGGGGATAGAAAATATAATTTTTTTTATAGAGGTGTGGATATTTTAAACACGACGTTTTCATTGGTGAGAAAATAATTTCACATTGGCTCGCGAAAATCTTTTTCTCGAATTTGCAGGAGTGGTGAACGGAGTACTTATTGTTATGTTATAAATGGTCCATAAATAACACGTGGTAGGTCTATAACTACGTCCGCCATTATTTCCGTGGTATTTAGCCAATTTTGGTTGTTTTTCAAACAAATCTTCTGATGGGATTTTACTGGTTTGAAAAATATATAGAGAATTCAATTCATATATTATAAGTTGGCTTTCTTTAAACAACTTTAAGAAGATACTGTAGCATTAAGAATAAACTACTAACGAGGATCTCATCCAATAAGCCTCGCTTTCATCTGACTGCTAATCATTTCTGTCGCTGAATACATTGGGCATTTGAGAGACAAAGGATTAAGTTCATATTTATCGGCTCATACCTGCCTTTATTAAGGGTTACTCTGCTTCTCTGAAACGGTCATAAAAATTATCTAGATTTTAGTTCTTTATTTGTTAGATCTGTAAATGCGGACATAAATACATTATCTGAAGGGAAATCTTATTTATTTTCTTATGCAAGCCGTAAAGTCGGACATCAAGAGCTTATTTGAACATAAAAATCCCTGAATGAAGGACGTAATTTGATCCACATTCATCTTCACTTTGTGATGGCTCCAAAGAGAGAATGAAGATATCTGATTTTATTTACCTTTACATTCCTACGGTATTCATCTCAAGTCGAAAGAAATATTTTGCTACCGCTTACTTGAAAATCCGAATAGCAATTATTCCAACTACATCGCCGGCGCAAAAGATTCCTAGATTAACTTTTATATTTTATTTTATTAATATGTTATTCGCAAATGAAGCATTTGCTTTTGTAAAATTATGCCTGGACTGTCATTAATAGAGCGTTTTCAACGATTTTCAGTAATTCGATTTTCAAATAGGCTCTAAAAGAGTGGCTCTTCTTTCAGAAGATAGAAAATATAGAACCCATAATGCACTTCTCGCGATGTTTTCTTCCTCTATATTTTACCTGTAATATTATAATTATTTTTCTTTATTAATAACTCCTTTTGTAAAATTATCATACTTACAATCAACCGATTGGAGCTTGCTTATAAAACAGCTCGTCCGGCGTATGATGATAAACTCCATCCGACAGCAAGGCCTCTGATCGGGAATTTTTCGGGAGCGTGGAACCACCTCTTAATTGCAATTGTTCTCAAGTCCACCCTGACTCGGGGTGGTAGAGCCTGTTATAGTCCCAGCTATGGGCAAATAGTGAACCCCAAACCTGGGGTCAAAACACTACGAAAGTATAAATACATTTTTATAGTAAAAATACCAGGAATATATTTTTTTAAAAAAATAAACGGTATTACATTTTTAAATAAACAAATATTACCAGCAATACATTTTTGTAAAAGTAATTACTAATGTCCCAAGAAAATTAAATTTTGGTATTAAATGACCCATAAGAAACTGATATGCTGCTAAAAAAACAAATTATTAATCTGCTTTAATATTAGACATTTTTAAAAAGCATTTCCGTTATCTGACTACCAAAATATTATTGGACTATCACAAGATGGAAGCTACAAACTGTATATGTCAAAGTGGAGCTCATACAGATAATGACATATCTGGGAAATGTTTTAATTGATAGCAGAATATATGGCCCCAAAAATTAAAGACATTTTTAGAATAGCGAAAGGTATCTTCCAGAAGTTAAACAAAGTATTTAGAAACAGACAAATTTCGTTAGAAACCAAATAAAAAGAGTGCTAAACTGCTATGCAATATGAATCCCTTGTGAAGCAGTGAATGCGTTTCTGTTTCTACACATATAAAAAGAGATATTGTTCTACATGATAATGCCGAGAGTACCATGAACAGAGCAAGGAGGCAATGAAGAACGCTTAAGGAAAATGGAAACATAAAGGGCATTTATACTGAGAATAAGGAGTTAACGGTTGAAATATCTAGAACACATAATGAGAAGAGAGGGTTTGGAGAATAGACACTCACAGGACAAAGAAAAAAGTTTCAGAAGGGAAACAGCGAGTAACCGAGCTTGGGTAGGGAATGAGAGGGATAGTAAAAAGACAAATGGTGCTAAGAGCTAAAAGACTTCAGAAGTGGTAGAGAACCACGACTACTCACATCCTGAAGCATATAGAAGAAGAAGAAATATATTCTTTTGTTCATGAAACCTGCAGGATGCTTATTACAAGTTCATTGACATATGCAGGACACATGTCTTGCTTCAGTGGAAACCCATTTTCAGATATCCTTTTTTCTATTTCTTTAAAGAATTCTATTACTACATTCCATTACATAAGAATGGTTGCTTTCCTTGGGGTACAAATGCGAATTCCTTTGGGTCAATAACTTGGCAAGCCTCGTGACATAACTGTTTTATGCCTGTTTTTTCCTATCAGTTTTTTTTAATCTCTTTGGATATTCCATTTCGTCAGTTTGATTAAATTCCTTTAACCAATTCTCATGTTACCAGTCTAAATGGTTGAATACCATTTGCATGAGTTCAAAAGATTTCTTTGAAAATTATGAAGAAACATTTTTAGTCTCTTGTTATAAATCGACGCGTAGAGCCATTATGGAGTCAAAAAACATGTGTGGGAGGAAAACGTGTGTCAAATTCAATTGACATCGGATATAAAGAGAAGAGAGATGTTAAAGAATCGATAACTATAGGAAAATTACATGGAATTTTATCTAGACTTAATACACATGGCGGTTGGGCTTGTAGCTTACGACCGTATCACATTTAAACACCGGTTCCAGTACGATTCACCGATGTTAAGAAAAGTCGAGTCTGAATAGTACCTAGATGGTTGACCGCTTGGGAATGCATATGCAGGTAGTGTAATGGATAACGGCTCGGGAATTCTTAATCGGAGAGCCGAGTCCAGTTCCCGTTGGCTTCGTTATATTTCTCTACACACAAATACTCTTGAGAAAGATATGAATCCAACTCTTCTCCTCTCCAGATATGGGTTAATTAGTAAGTCTTTTATCACCAAAATCAATATTATCTCAAAAAATAAAAAAATAAATAAATAGATAAATTTGCGTACAATATATTTAGGTTTCGGTATTAAATAACCCATAGAGTTTGGTATGCCCCTTAAAACGCAATTAACAAGCAAAGAAGCAAGCAACCAACCAGTTTGCACTGAACAGTTCCTTGGATAGAAGTTAATTGCATAATAGAAGCTTTGTTATGTCTCTTCTCAAGCTTCATGAAATCTCTTTATTATACAAGTAATTTAAACCTATAATAAAATTTGAAATCTCTCCCTGTTTGAAGCTTGGTTATTGTCCTAAGCCGATCAATGACTGTGAATACAATGATGAAAGTGGAATGATTCAAGAGTCGGGTACGAAAAGAGAAAAAAGTATCAGTAAGGATTATGGAGTCTATAGAATATTGGAAGGAACTGAAAATTGGCTTTAAAAATAATCTGTGGATAAAATATAAAACCAAGAAAAATGTTGAGAATAAAGAATTTCTGAGTAAAAACCTTTCCAAACGTCAGATATATTTTAGGCATAAGATTACCTGAATATTTCTTTCCTATTTTATCTGAATGAAAGGAAGACCCCTTCAAAAAGTTTGAGGGTGGTGATTTCTGCGGGAAAATTGGAATCGGCCGGAAGAATTCAAATCCCTAGTCAGTGTCGTTCACTTTCGAACACACCACTGCGAAAGACATCAGGTCGTCTAGTTTTCCACTATGTAGGAGTCAAATAACCTTATTTAACCTTGGCTATAGACCAAAGAAAAACAACCAACTTTAAATTCAAAACCATAGTGAAGACAACAGAAAACACTCGACTACTTTTGCGAAGAGTATATGGCAATTCTCAAATAATAAATATGGAATATGGGGAGAGTTAATATCGTCTACGCCCTTAAAACGTTGGCTAACAAGCCTCATTTTCCCTTGTTGTCCCAAAATTATATTCTTAATTTTGGTACCAGCGACTTTATGTTTTAAAAATTTTCATATATGGCGTAAGGATATCATTTGTAATATTTATTACTCACGACCCACCGGTATGTCGTTCGGTACCAGAGTCCATTTTGTAACCCAGAGTTCCGCACGACCCTTCCATGGGTCATTGGAGAATTCCCAATATGCAAGTATTACATTGACACTAACTCTCATTTTTATATTCAAAAATAGTTATTTTTTGGGGGAAAACTGTGGTTCTTGTGTACCATGATATTACCAACAATCAATCATAGCACCTCACTCCCAATAATCCTCAGAAAAAAAGAAAACGATCTACTGGTGGGTCGTGTGGGTGCCAAGGTTTAAATGACGTCAAAATCTTTCAAACGAATAAAGTTATAAACATAATGCATATGCTCTATTATATCAGTTAAACAGTTTTCAAGTCGTTTAAAATTGTCTCCATAAATAACATACAATTTTGATGAACATTTCTTCGTTAAAACTTATTCAAAACTTCACTTAATATCAGTTTTCGATTCCATTGTCTCATTTGAGGTTGTACAGCCATGAGGATGTTTTTAGTGAAAGTTTGAAAGTATAAAGAAGGATGACAAAAACGGAGTTCACTGATCACGTGCGAAAGAAGGAATTGTTTATTAACGAAAAGAGTTGTTGCTCACATAGAAGCTTTGGGAAATGTTGGTTTAACTTTATTTTGTCATATTTTTCCACATATATGTATCAAAACTTTCTTTTTTCTGTTATATTAGATCATGGGGATGGTTCTGCAAATATTTGCTTTTGTTGATAGACTTTTCTGTAGAATCAGGCTAGGTGGAGTAATAGGATAGAGGCTCGGATTGATGAATCGGAGAGCCGAGTTCGAATCCCAGTCGAATTCAGTTAAGAAAGATATGTAATCTCTTCTTCTCCCCGATCCATGGGTAAATAGCAGGACAGACCGAGTTCTATAGCCTTGAATGGCAACTGGTCTACCGCAGAAAGAAACCTACTACGGGAAAAAACCTGCCTCGTCAGTCACGTATCGAAAGATACATGATTGCCCAAGGATGGCACATAACTGATTGAAGCTAAAGACCGTAAAAAAAGACAAAATGCATGGATGTCACAAGAGAAACGAACCAAGAAGAGAACTATGAATCAATGTCAAAAGCAAAGAAGTTTCTTCTATGTACGTGGCCCATATGGTACTTAGGCGATAAAGTCTCTCACGTTCCTGTTCTTTGTAGATTTTAGTAAAGTTTGTCCTTTTGATATTTTTATCCACCCACTAAGTTTTTTTAGGAAGAATATTTGCTTCTTTACTTATACACTCTTGCCTTCAATATGTCCCCAGAATATCAGATTCGCCAAGTACAGAAATGTCTCTCTGAGTTTCATAGATGAAAAGTTATCATTATTTACACTATTGTCCTCATCTAGTGTCCTCATCTTTGTTGTTGTTATCACAACGTTTCTAACTTTGTGTCTTCCAGCCTGCATCAGATTATATCGATCTGGAGAATCTACAGTGAATTCCAAACTAGGTTCTTTATTTAATGTACGGGGTAGACTGTTCTCGTTCCACTGCCCATGTGTAAGGATATCTCATTCCCCCCTTGAAATCAAGTACACACTCGTCCAGGGATTGAACTTACACTAGTTATGGCACCAATTTCACGACCAAACACTTTAATCCACTAGATTCTTGTCCCATAGAACAATTCTCTGTGAATTAATTTGGAGCGTTAAAATTCACCATCCTGCTGATGAGTACTACTGAGAGAGGTGTTGTAGATTGAAATTTGTTAAACATTGTTATATAAAAAAAAACGCTCTTCCCTTTCCAATACAATAAAACAATCAAAGCTGGTCACCGAGGCATATTGATCAAAGACCTTAAAACGTAGAGATGTCTTCTTATTGATATGGCAGTTCGCAGACTGTAGCGTGTCTTTGAAACTAAAAAAATATGGCATATGAAAACATCAATAATACCAGTTGGGTTTGATTTGAAATGGGTCTGATAGGCTCTTTGAAGCCATCCCAGGTATCCAATGCCATAAAGTAATACAAAGAATTGCTCCCACAAGCACAGCTCACAACTTAGGAAGTGATTTATCGATGTCAAATCTGTATGTTCTTTTGTTTTATTTTTATTTTCAATTATTTTTAATGTACAGTGGGAAATGACAGGATGCCTTTCTCACCAGAGGTATCTGGTTGGGACACGGGATGAAATGTGTATACAGTAGAAATCAATGGTAATAATAATAATAATAATAATAATAATAATAATAATAATAATAATAATATAGGACTTTAAAATACACACAGACAGAACAATACAATCTAATCGCTTAGACACTGTCATCAAAGACCAAAAAGCATAATGTGCTTTCTTATTGAAATGGCAGTCCCTGCAGATTATAATGTAAATTTAAAGAGCTTAAAAAAACTCTATCAAAATACAATGATCTTGAAGTGGAAATCTAAAAAGTGTGGTACGTGACAACATCAGTAATTTCATTTGTAGCAGGAGACCTCGGATTGATTGGAAAAGATTCCGATAGAGTCATTGAATGGATCCCTCAGAACCCAAGCCTTAAAGGAATACAACAAATTGCACATACAAGTACAGTTCACACATTAAGAATGGTTTTTTCTAAGTAAAATATGTGTGATCTTATTTTTTTTTTTACAAAAATGATCTGTAGAAAAGGTTGTAAAGCCATTTCTGATCTTAGGTCTCTGGCTGGGACCCGGAAGGAGATGTGTATACATCAGAAATTCAAAGAAATAATAATAATAATAATAATAATAATAATAATAATAATAATAATAATAATAATAATAATGGCAGACTCCGTTCTCATAATTTCTGATCTAAACTGGTCTTACTGAATTAAGATATTCTAAAATAAATACCTTTTCAGTATCATAGATTTGCTCATCAGTCGACTGACCTTAACTCGTTGTGCATATCTCCTATGAATATCTGTTCATTGGCGGGAGAGCATGATGGCCGTGTGTTGATAGATTTCTTTTTTTAACGGTTAATGAATCAGGGAGCCAAGGCAACTGTAGAGTCATATGTGGAACTTCTTGGGAACATCCTTCATTGCAAACCCCGTCCAAGCGGACTGGTTTAACCGACCGGATGGAGATTCTTACTGACGCCCACCTGCAATGTCAAGCGCTGTTTTTATCAAAACCTATCAGCATATCATGCATATTTAACTGTGATGCATGTGCGCAGTATACAGTTATCGGATTTATTCTCATGATTTTTTATAATGGGCTTTGTATATTTGCAACACCAGCGTCACATTCATGGTGTGCTTCTTTCTCAGGAATCAAAATGTTTGTTTGTTTTTTTTACAAAAGTTTACAGAGTTCAAAAGAAGAGCAACAAGAAACATTGCAAAAACAAGAGTAAGCTTAAACATAGAAAAATGTCTATTCAAGCAAAGAAACTGATATATTTTTCAAAGCCATGGGGAGAAATTTTGATAAATATTTATCGTTTGCAAAACATGAATAATGACTTTTTATTTTTGTATCGAAAAAGCCTATTTAGATCGGTGAATATTTCATTGCATCTCTCCCTATTAGTGGGCGTGTGTGGGCGTGTCCTTTCATATGTGTGTTCGTCTTTGTGTGTTTGTGTGATCTTTGATTTTTTTTAAATTACGAGAGGGTCAGAAAAGCCCTCGTCCCCATCCATTTTATCAGATTTTGGATAAGTTTTTTTTTTCCCCCAATCGAGAAATGTTCAGCACACACTCGAATTAATACAACGCTATTTGAAGGTGAAAAAGAAAGACAGTAAGGCATCTTTCTCACTTTCTTTACCCTTTTTCCCTTATTAGTTTTGCTTCATAGAGATATTTACTGCTGACGTCATTTACATCCTGAGGATATTTTAACGGGTTGTTTTTTTCTGCTGTCACCACAACTCGCAATACGAACGGAAAAATAGCAACGTAATTTTTTGTTGTTATTTTCTAGCATTGAACACATATTTTGAGCTTCTTTCCTTCGCTTCCATGCCAGTTATCAGCTGACACTTTATGTTTCCTCAGTAATTACCCGATGCAATTACGTGGATCTGTGAAATCACTTAAACGGAAGTCAACATATGAATATGGAATGATGTAAAAACTATATATAGTTTCATGTACCCAATAAAAGGAGAAGAAAGCCGATAATTTCAGAGTTTATGAAGAAGATACCAATTAGCTCGTTCATAACCGGTTCAGTTAAGCAATAAATTTATACTATATCTGTCTGTATCTCTGAGGTGAGGTATTATGATTGCTTACTTTATTTATATTATTCGGACTGTAACCTCATCTTCATTGCCATATCCACAACGTTTCGTCCGTTGTACGCCCCGGCCTTCTTTAGGTGACTGGAAATTCGAACCAAACTCTTTATTTTTTTCCACCGGGGTAAGTTGTTCTAGTTCCACGTACCATGCCTCTTCCAGATGTCTCAGTTTGTTTTCCCTTTAACTCAATTCTCCATACAGACGTTGGTTAGATCCAGTGACTAGACCCAAAGAGTTGTGAGTTCAATACCAGGCCACAGCAGTGGTGAACCAAAACTTGGAAAATTGAAGGGAAATAACTGAGACATCAGGAAGGGGAGTGGTACATGGAACTACAACAATCTACCTCGGTGGATGAAATGAAGCGTTCGGTTAGAAATCCCAATCACCTGAAGAAGGACGGAGCGTACAATCAAAATCCACACATTTATTTTGTCTACTGTCTGACTTTAAGGACAGCCTCAGAAGGTCTGAGTCAAATACAGTGCCACTAAACAATAATAGCCTGAAACTATCATTTAACAAAAGCTACAAAGAGCAGAAAGTTGTGGAGAGCTGTGATAGCGCACACTTTCGAGAGAAACGGCACACAGAAGAAGAAATATTAGAAGAAGAAATTTGAAAAATATTGAAACACTTCTTGAAGAAGAAGAAGAAGAAGAAGAAGAAGAAGAAGAAGAAGAAGAAGAAGAAGAAGAAGAAGAAGAAGAAGAAATGTTGAAGGGATGTGCTACCTTGCATCCAATTTTTAATAGGGTTTACTTCCTTGGTTATAACCGTGCAGCGTTAAACATCATTTTGAGATCTAGTTCCGCACTGTGTGGCTATGAGGTAACGTCTGTTGGGCCTCTTAAGACACCGAGATCTTTTGATAGTCTAATAATTATCGAGCAAAAAACCTATTTCGCTATAGCTGAAGGTGAGCCCGTTGCATATTGCGGTCACTACAGATCAATTTCTCTTAGATTGATATTAAAATAGATCCAGACCTGGCATAAATCCCATTCTGCAAGTGAAATTTGGATTCACTACGCCTATTTTTTTTTGTTTTTCTATGAAATCGATTAGCCTCTGAACTTCCATATTTTTTAGATTTATATCTTTTTGAATCGCAGACCTTAAGAAATGAGTTTCCCTTCTATATCACTTCCTCCGTCTGTATAATATGTAAGACATATCCTACCTTGTTTCACTCTTTGAAGTCTTAACTTTCCAGCTGACTTGAGGAATGTCCCCAGCAGTCATGGATCCTGAGTTATCTTCACAGTTAAAAGACGAAAAAATATGTTGAAAGGAAGAATTTCTAGGAATTGCCAGTAATGCATTTTTGGTAGAAATTATGTTCGTTTGAAGAACTATCTACCCCGAAATATGCTTTGGGAAAAATCGTAGGAAATATTAAAAATAAATGTATTTAGGATTATCATGTACAGAAAATAATGACTCACTGCAACATTTATTGAATTCAAAATATGGTTAAAGGAAGCAATGTAGATGCTTTGCTGAATTTATTTGCTCAGCCAATCAGAGAGTTGTGTAATATATAGGAGGTATAATAAAAAAAATAATAAATATGAGGTTACAAAGACATGACCCCCAGGATGAGTGGGCTGGAGAGTTTCCCAATTTTACAGGAAGATCATAGGTTTTGCCTTTCGTCCATGCTTAGAATATTGTTGCCACATATGGCATATCGCTATTTACCTGGAGCTCCTTGATAAAATCTAAAGAAGAATTGGCAATATTATTTGTCCTGATCCGGTGTCACTTTCCCACCGCCGTAAGGTTGCCTTTCTGTGCCTTTTCTATAAATACTTTCCTGGTAATTGTTCGAATGAGTTCTTCGCTATAGTACCGAGACATTTTGAATTTAAGCGCAGTACAAGACCGGCGTCGAGATTTCATCAATTTACAACTGAGCTGGCTAGATGTAACCGTAACTAGTGTCCTAACAGTTTCTTTTCTCGCAATTCTCGCTCGTAGAAATGCATTCTGGCTTCATGCTTTCTAGCCCACGTTAATCTGCAAAAAATTAAATGCAATGTGAATCGCAATCTACTGTCCTCCTGATTACTCCTTCCTCTACCCGCTCATCATTAATGTTTTTGTTCCTAATTCTTCCACACCCTGTAACACCATGAGCCTAAATGGCTGTTCTGCCCTGCATGGAGGGATACCGATAAAAAAAGTCACGGTGAATTACTGGAACTGAAAGTGAAGGAAAAGATTTTAGAAAAAAACTGCAAGCCAAATCCTAAGCAGGAAACAAGGATAAGCATGTATACTTGTTCAAAAGACTAAGAAGTGCCTAGTTAAAGTAGATTTTATAAGGAACCGGAAACCCAATCCTAAACAGGAAACAAGGAATACATTTCTAGATATTTCCAAAAGAAATATAAAGAATCATTCCATAAGAGATAGATCTTAATTTTAATGTCTCATCGGATATATTCATATTTTACAGAGAACCGATCATGAATATTTAGATGTCCTATCAGAATTAAATTTAAGGCCACAATCTTAAGAACATAAGTTGTGCAGATGACACAGTGTTGATAGAATCCACAGAAAGGAAACTACAGAAATTCAAAGGGAATGAAGCAAACGAAGCTAAGAATAAACTGTCTATATTTCTTAGATGAGGTATTGTAATTATTTACATTATTTACATTGTTCGGACTGAGACATTAAGTTTATAAATCCCCCAAAACCATAGAGTGATGTTCTCAAGGACACGTGACCCAGTGGATAAAAGCGTTGGTTGGATCCAGTGACTTGACCCAAAGAGTAGTGAGTTCAATACCTTGCTGAAAAAAAACACCTTGTAGAAGGGAGATAACTGAGATATCTGGAACGTGAAACTAGAACACTTGACAAAATAATGGGCTCAGTTCGAAATTCTGATCCTGCATATGGTGATCATCAATAAAGATGAGGACAACGAACAATGAAAATAATGGAAATAAATATCATTTGTAAGAAGACAGAGTGTATCGGTGTCAGCAAATGGGACAGCTCAATATGCGAATTACAAGCTGGAGATGCCAATATCAAACAAGTAGAAATATATAAATGTCTAGTTGGTGTTTTGAATGTCTGCGGCAAACGAAATACGGTTCTACAGAACGATGCTGAGAATACCATGGACTGAACATGTGGGTAACGAGGAAGCTTTATTGAAAAGGCTCTAAAAGAGACAATTTTTAGGGGAGGAAGACACTTTTGGAAGAAGAAGAAGAAGAAGAAGAAGAAGAAGAAGAAGAACAACAACAACAACAACAACAACAACAACAATCATCATCATCTAAGGTTTACTTTGTGTGATGAGAGTAGACAAAAGAAAACTACGTTAAAGTACCTTCTCCTCAACCGAGGAAAAGAAATGGGCGAAACTATAGATCAAAGAAGTGGGGTTATTCCTTAGACGTAGGGAATGTGAGCCATAATAGGTGGGGGATAAAAGGAAGAAGGTATAGGGATTATGTTTAACTTCATTTCTTGTTCAAAATGAAGGGAGGAAGAGAAGAAAGACGGAAAGAGTTATAGATGAGAGAATGCGTGCGCTTGCTTCGAGAGAATTAACACGTCCGAACGCCCTAAATCAGTAAAAAATAATCTTGTTTTATTTATATTCTGCCAGTTATGTTTTATTCTCGCTTTTTACTCCTCCTTTTCCCTTTTCTTTAGGGACCATTTTTTTTCAGTGCGATAACATCACAGCTGACAGTCAGATCTTCTTTTTCTTCATTTCAAACCACAATCTGCAGTATTCCACTGTGGATAAAGGAAATGATAATTTGACAGCACGAAAGTCACCCATAGCTATTGAATTATGAGTGGGTATTTAGAAGAAAAAATTGTTTCTATATGACAACAAATATTAATTATCGTTCAAACGCTGATAATTTTGATTTCGCTAATAGAATATTGAAAGGAAGGAAGCACTGCCCGGAAGAAATGTTTATTAATAGCAAATAAAACTGAAGAAGAAAGAAATTGACTAAGATCTTATTCCTCGGGATACAATTATGTTGTTGGGATATTGCTATGGAATAAAACTCGACCTTTGTACCCGCAACAAACATCGGTGTATCAAAAAGACGCTTTTTAAATTGACACCGCTATTAACTACTTGCAATAACAAACGAGAGCAAGAGTAAGCTTAAGGAAGCTTAAGGAAGCTTTATTCTACTTAGAATAATTGATACCAGCGTAGTGACTACTTATAATACTCTACAAACGAAAGAGTTTTCCAAAGGGAGGTAATCATAAAACAAGGGAGATTACTTTATTACACTACCTTTACCCTTCAGCAACATTTATTGTTTTAAACAACGATTATTAGAATTTTAATGAAACCAAAACATATGAAAGTGAGTCCATACATCGTTTTCTTCTTTATAATTGAAAACAAAAATAATTAGCACTAATTATTTGATAGTTTATTTACACTATTTATTTAGTATATCGTTTATAGGAATAGTTGGCAAAACATCGGATCATTGACAATCAATTAGAACTTTATAAAATGGCAAATAATACAGTTTTCCTTATAATTGGTTCACATATTTGATTAATTTAGTAAATATTTATAAATCTATAAATTACAGTTTTTTTACATTTCTTCTTTATAAATTGAGAAATGAAAAATATTTCATTGCATTAGTTTTAATGCAATTGTACTAGATTTTAGAATGTTTTAAATATAAAAATATTCTTGTAAATTAAGAATCTAAAAACAAATAGTGTTTAATATTTTTGCTGTAAGTTCTCAAGAACTATAAACGTATTAATTCATTTTTATCACATGCTTAAGTTTTATTACAATTCTAATCAATACTTTTTAAAGCAATAAACATTGCCGAGTTGTAAAGATAGTTAAATAATAGCGATATGAAGGTAAAAAACCCCGACATTTTGACATTCAGTCTTTTGTGGGCACGAAGGTCTAAGATTGCTAAAAGGACAACTTGTTTTCTTTCGGGCAAAATATATTCGCCATGTTTATATTCAGAATTCCCACTATTAAACTGTTTAGTCTTGTAGAAGAATAAATCGGAAATATCTGAAGAAAAGAATTACTATTTACGTTATTTCTATTTACATCTTCGTTATTATCGGCCATTTTGCATTCTGCTATTTGTTATTCTGGTCGTTGTTAATATCGGACATTGTATATACTGGTCTTTGTTATGATCAGCTATTGTGCATTCTGCTCATTGATATTCTGGTCTTCGTTATTATCGGCCTTTGTGTATTCTGGTCTTAGGAATTATCGGCTATTGGGCATTCTGGTCTTTGTAATTATCGGCTTTTGTGCATTGTGGTCTTTGTTATTATCGGCTATTATGCATACTGGTCTTTGTTGTTATCGGCTTTTGTGCATTCTAGTCTTTGGTCTGTGTTATGCATTTTGGTTTTTGCTATTATCGGCTTTTGTGCATTCTGGTCTTTGTTATTAAAGGGTGTTCTTCATTCTGGTCTTTGTAATTATCGGCTATTGTGTATTCTGGTCTTTGTTATTAAAGGGTGCTGTGCATTCTGGTCTTTGTTATTATCAGATATTGTGCATTCTGCTCATTGATATTCTTGTCTTTTTTATTACCGGCTTTTGTGCATTCTGGTCTTTGCTATTATCGGCCATTGTGCGTTCTGGTCTTTGTTATTATCGGATTTTGTGCCTTCTGGTCTTTGGTATTATGTGCTATTTTGTATTCTGGTCTTTGTTATTATCGGCTTTTGTGCATTCTGGTCTCTGTTATTATCGGCTTTTGTGCATTCTGGTCTCTGTTATTATCGGCTTTTGTGCATTCTGGTCTTTGTAATTATCGGCCATTGTGCATGCTGGTGTTTGTAATTATCGGCTATTGTGCATTCTGGTCTTTGTTATTGAAGGGTGTTGTGCATTCAGGTCTTTGTTATTATCGGCTATTGTGCATTATGGTCTTTATTATTATGGCCTTTTGTGCATTATGGTCATTGTAAGTATCCTCTTATTTGCATACTGGTCTTTTTATTATCGGTTATTGTAGATTCTGGTACTTGTTATTAAAAGGTATTGTGTATTCTGGTCTTGGGTTATTATCAGCTATTGTACTATGGTCTACACAATTATCGGCTATGTGCATTATGGTCTTCATAATTATCGGTTTCGTGCATTCTGGTGTTTGTAATTATCAGCTATTGTGCACTCTGGTCTTTGTAATTATTAGCTATTATGCGTTGTGGTCTTCGTTATTATCGGCTTTTGTTCATTCTGGTATTTGTAATTATCGGCTATTTTGTATTCTGGTTTTTGTTATTATCACCTATTGTGCATTCTGGTCTTTGTTATTATCGGCTATTGTGCATTTTCGTGTTTGTAATAATCGGCTATTGTGCATTCTGGTGTTTGTAATTATCAGCTTTGTGTACTCTGGTTTTTGTTATTATCGGCTTTTGTGCATTCTGGTCTTTGTAATTATCGGCTATTTTGTGCATTCTGGTCTTTGTTATTATCACCTTTTGTGCATTATGGTCATTGTAATTATCGGCTTTTTTCTGATCTTTGTTATTATCGGCTATTGTGCATTCTGGTCTTTTTATTATTGGCCATTGTGCATTCTGGTCTTTTTTATTATCACCTATTGTGCATTCTGGTCTTTGTTATTAACGGGTATTCTGTATTCTGGTCTTTGTTATTATCGGCTTTTATGCATTCTGGTCTTTGTTATTATCGGCTATTTTGCTTTCTCGTCTTTGTTATTATCGCTTTATATATAAATAATATCAATAAATACTCATACTAGAAATTCCGAGAGAATTTATAAGAATTAGAGAAAGAATGTACACGCTTAAATTTAATCGAAACAGTTTTTTTTTCTGAACGATTACACGTCATCATCGACGGAACGAACACGCGCCGTTTATTGATTTACAGAATGATTTATTTCAGGTTTCCATTAAGCGTAATTAATTTGTAGAAAGATTTATTAGATGTCTGTATTCTTGGTCAGGGAGAATGTCCTTATTTTCTAAAAGGATTTTTTGTAATATTCTTTTTATTTACAGTAATAAATGAAATAAGATCTTCAGGGTTAAAATTATAACGTCAAATTAAATATTTGTTACACAGAAGAATGCTTCATTAAACAAAATGTTAAATATTTCTAATAAAATTTAAAAAATTCTTGGATTTTCCATTAATTTGCAGCAAGTAATCAATTAATCTGCTAAAACAGCAGGGCTCTAAGAATGAGAACTGTGAAATTGATATTTGTCCCTCTTTTGCTTTCACAGAAAAATGTAAAAATCAGCTGATCTTTCATCCCAAATATGCCTTCTCTGCTAGGTGGGCGAGCTAAAACTTTTTTGCAGATATCTGCACGGCCATATTTGTATTATTTTAATAGCTACAGACCCCCGTCGCCAAATGGTTTATAATGCATCTATGATGAGCTGAAGTTACCGTTTGTGGAGAATAACCCGGCGTGATAAACTGTTTAAAAAACTGTCTCGGTCACGATGACTTGCAACCTCCTGCTAACATAATCAACGGCAGCACTGCCCGACCACTCACAAGGCTTGAATCTACCAATTTCACTCACAATCGTAATGTCAACCCGTCGTCGAGTTTTAAGGTTGCACGCTGTGGTCGTCTCTTCAGTATTATGTTAGCAAGCATTCACTTATTTGCCAAATCCGCTATGTTGAGATTCGAAACATTGTTTGATTGATTACCTGATTCGGTTAATACGACGTATCAACTTTTTGCAGCATATTTAGAGCCGGGAAATATTTTTAGATCACAAGATTGTCCTGGTGGGGGTCAACAATTGTTTAGTGATACATCTTGCTAATTAACCCATAGCCGGGGGAATAGGTGGATCCATACCCTTCCCAATGCTATTTGTGCGTAAGTGAATATTAGGAGACCAACAGAAATTTGAACTCGGCTCTCCGTTTAAAAGTTGCGAGCCATTATCCATTACACCAACTACTCATCCAAGCTCATAACTGCTGTAATTCCCAAGCAGTCTCCCGTTTAGGTACTGACCTTTTTAAACTTCAGTGATCATACGGGAACCGGTGTTTCAACATGATGTACCCATAAGCCTAGCTTCAAACTTGAGCATCATGGTCCGGACGATAACGCTCCTACCACTCGGCCATACGCCCATACTAATGTAATCAATGTAATACTGTCATAGTACATACGTATTTGAATACATCCAATACATTGATGACTGAACAAATTGTTTTCTTTTTGTGGCAAACCTAACGGGGGACAACTCAAAAAAATTATCAAGTGGCTGGTACTTAAATATCTTACAAATGAAAAAATAGCTGATACTATGGTGAGGTTGGTATTATAGAATAAGAATTTAAGAACATCAATTTTTATATAACGAAACTTCGTGTATTAACGATGTCGATGTGACTAGTAATTATTTTATTCTTTTTCTTCGTTTAGTTTGTTGCGTTTTTATCACTGACATATCGGAGCAGTTCAAGGTCGTATCCGCGGCCTTGTGGGCTTAACTTATTTTCTGCCAGCAGTCTCTTTCCGCCATACGCAACAGCGCTATTCTATTGCTATTTTCATGGTAAACGTTCTTTATTGCTAATAGATCAGAACATTACGATTATTTAACAACAATAATAATAATAATAACCATGTCTATTTTCTTCTACTATTCTGCAATTTTACCCATTTTATGTTCACATACTAACCTAGGTTTTATGATTTTAAGCGTACTAATAGATTGGCAGCAAGGTCTCAACATCTTACAGTTGAAAAGGCTAGATGTTACCGTAAGTTCTATGCTAACAGTTTTTTCTCTCGCACTTCTGTTATGGTGAAACACACCTATTCTATAGTTATTAGACTCTCTCACCTAACATAAGTAGGAGTAGTAAGAGGAAAGAGGGTCAGTCGATGTCGGACGACAGTAGTCGACAGTTAGTCGAATACCAAAATAGTGAGCAGCCACAACAAGATTACCCTGCGTAATACCTATTATATCAAGTTCCTAACGTTTGGTACGTCGAATTTATTTAGGACAGATTTTAGTACAAATACAAGCCTTCACTGCGAAATAACTGCACAACAACTTTGCCGACGAGGATTCGCACTCATACGGAGGAAGAAAAAATTAAAAGTCACACTTAAAAAAAAAAAACTTGGCAATGTTTGTCGCAAGCCAAGACGTCAACTTAGTGACGAAAAAATACGTCGAGAAAAGAAATATTTTCTCGATAATACAGTTTGTTCAAATAGGTCACGAATTGCAAATTCGTAGGACCCCCGCCTCTACAGTATTTAGACATTTTGTAAAATTTTTGCGAAGATGGAGGAATGCAAAAGTCTATTCCGGGAATTCTTTAAGTTCCAGTCGGAACAACAGACGAAAATATTAGAGCAACAAACAACATTCCAGATGCAGCTACAGGAGGAAACGTTCAATAGACAAATGCAATTCCAACAAAAAATAGAACAGATGCATAGGGAGTTTCAAAACAAATTTGGCCGAATATGGACAGGGGTATTGAGAACGCAGTGGCAAAATGTTAAGGCTGTGCTTTGGCTGCAATGGCACCCCCAATAAAATTTAATCCCTACCAAAAACAGACCTACCATGGTCTAGGTTACATGTCGATTTCACAGGTCTACTGAATGGATACCATTACATCATAGTAGTGGATAGTTTCTCGAAATGGCCTGAGATACAAAGGATAAGAAAACCGACGACGCAAAGTACTAAAAGCTTCCTACTGGAATTGTTCACAAGGTTTGGTGTAGTAGACACAATTGTGACGGGAAACGGAAGTCAATTTACTTCGGAACAATTTAAAGATTTCTGCAAGGAATACAACGTCGAACATGTTACCAAAGCTCCATGTCACCCAAGATCGAACGGGTTAGCTGAAAAATTTGTGGACACCATAAAAAGAGCTCTAAAGAAAGCTAGGGAAATACCTGCAGATGAAGCCCTACAGAAGTTTCTACAGGAATACAGATTTACCCAAAATAACGGAACACCAGCCTCACAATCGCCAGCCGAGGTGATGTTTGCACGTCGGGTAAGATTTGTCTTCGACAAATTACTACCAAAAAAGACAAAGCCAGATAGAGAAAAGTTTATTCAAGTAAAAAAATACAATCCTGGTGAAAAAGTATACTTAAGGTATATAAACAGAATAAATCATTCTGGGAGATTGGAAAAATAGAAAAGCGGATTGGCAACATGATGTACTTGGTGAAAGGCGAAAAATTCACGTGCAGACGGCACATTAACCAGATCAGACGACGCTCTTCAGACGTGGTTGACAGCGATCCCGCGGAAGAAACGCCTATGGAGGTGATTTTCTATACGTTTGATCTAACAACGCCAGCAACGATTTTACCTGAGGTACGCCGATCCAGGAGAAAAAGAAAGGCAACTGATCATTTAAAAGTGGATCCAAAACGTACGAGATACGCTACGATGTTGCTAAAAATATGAAGTTTTTTTTTGTTTGTTTTTTCTTCATATTTCCTGTAAAAAATAAAAAATAAAGAAAACTGTTTTACTCCTACGGAGTAAAGTTTTAGGAGGGCGGTGTTAAGGTGAAACATACCTATTCTATAGTTATTAGACACCCCCACCTAATATAAGTAGGAGTAGTAAGAGGAACCAGGATCAGTCGATGTCGGACGACTTGGCTAGACGGTCGAAATCTGCCTCTGAGCAGAGAGGAACCCGGACGAGGCTCCGCCGAAAGGCAGAGCCTCGTTTGGAGAGGTTGACCAACCCGATTCCGTTTATACGGAATACGGGCTCAGGAATACTCACGGTAAACTCGGCCTTGTGCCACATCTATCCCTCGTGGTTGGGACAGTAAATACTGTCGATGTCGGACGACAGTAATCGACAGTTAGTCGAATACGAAAGTAGTCTGCGACCACAAGATTGGTCTGCGTAATACCTATTATATCAAGTTCCTAACGTTTGGTACGTCGAACATATTTAGGGCCGATTTTAGCACAAACACAAGCCTCCACTGCGAAATAACTGCACAACAACTTCTAACTTGTGGATCACTTTTCCGGCTTCTTCTTTTCAAGTCAACTTTAATCTTCAACAATTTAAATTCTGTATCAACCGTTATCTTCTGTTTTCTCATTTCTGTTCTTATATTTTTCTCGCTCTTTAATAATGCTTTCTTTTTCACAAATTCTTTCGCACTCAGGAGCCCGTTGCGTCTTTGTGGATTTATTGCCTTGATTAGGGTGAAATGTATATTGTCAAAGAAAGTGATTATATTGGGAAATAAATATTTGTGAAATAAATGAGATTTTCCATTGTCATTAGTCTACGGGTTTATTGGTATATCCACGTATATAAAGATTTATTATTAATACGTCTTCGTAGAGTAAATAGTGACTAAAGTCTGTGTAATTCTTTCCAAATTATCTGCCACAAATATTCCCCGTAGCGACAACTGATACCATGCTTTTGTTTCATCTTACGTAACTCCAGGTCAAATGAATGGATGCTTCGTAATAAGAACTCGTAAAGCCCAATAGGGTTCAATAACCCTGCCAAGATCCGTTGAAGAAACTATTCATTACTCTGTCATTTCTATGCTAAGGCCTTATAGTAACCGATATATGAATATTATATTGAAATCAATTAACTTTAGCGTTGCTTTCTGATCGTTATCACTCCGCAGTGTTTCTCTAAAACCTGGAGGCTGGCTCAGAATAAATCATTACGGCGTTATCCGCCAATTTCCTTTCGTAAAAACTTCTCTCCAGTTTCTTTCCAGGCATAATTTTTTTTTCTGATGATCTGCCAAAGCAGGAGAGCTTTCTGATAAACTGAGACTAGAAATAAAACGAAACGTTAATGCACGGAGAGTTCATAACAATCTCATTAAATGTCACTGCACGATCTCCCAGTCGCTTCTTGGCTCGGATAATCCCTAATTGCAGACGGGAATCAACTTTGCCCTTTTGATTTCTGAATAATTGATGGCTTACAAATGACCTTGAATATCTAAGTATCTGCAAGGCAAGGAAATATGAATATTTGACCATAAATTCTATATTAATTGCCCAGTACTTTGGCGATCGTGTATACGCGCTTACAAGCTCATCCTCCCTCTCTTTCTCTCTCTCTCATATATATATATATATATATATATATATATATATATATATATATATATATATATATATATGTATATATATTGTTTTAAGGACTAAATATATATATATATATATATATGTATATATGTATATGTGTGTATATATATGTATATATATATACACATATATTTATATATACATATATATATGTGTGTGTATATATATATATATATACATATACATATATATACATATATGTATATACATATATATATATGTATATATATATATATGTATATATATATATGAATATATATATATATGCATATATATATTAATCGACACTAGTTTAATGACAAAATAAGCTCGCTTATTTATATTTGATTGGGAAAGTTGTGCTTAAACTTTCATCTCTGACAGAAATAAATTTGTGGAATGTAATTTGATTTTTTTCTTTTTTTTAGATTTTCTTTATATTTCAGTCGAATCCATTTTATATTTTTGCTCAGGAAAAGTATCTTAATCTACCTGAAGCCCCATTTCAGTGTAATAATTACACGCTTGCATATTGATACAGCACAGTGCAAAGATTTTGGATGTCCACTTCACTCTAAACACTATGTGCATTTTTTAAGGTATTAGTCCACTTGATTTTTATTATGAATGGTGCTTTTATAAAAACTGTTTGTGCAATACAAATATCGTATTCGAAAGTAATTACGTTTTAAGAGAAGAGATATAAAACCAGATGCAACTTAAATTTATTTAAATATTATTCATCACAAATGTAATTATCTTCCATTTCAACGCCTACGGCCCAAGAAAAAGCCACATTTCACATTTTAAAGAAATCTGTTGTTTTCTCCGAAGAAAAAAATGGTTGAATTTGGCTCCAGAAAGAAATATTTACTCAGATCAGTTGTATATTGCATGCTCGAGAGTAAGAAATCCTAAGAATTTATTCTTTACTGTTAAAAAGGAAAAAGAAATAAAAGAAACTTTCTCAAAAAAATGGTTTACCATGAAGGCAAATAAATGAATCAGAATGAATCCACTTGGAACATATTAACCTTGAACTCTGTTGAGCATGCACACTAAGCTATAACGTTTTATCGCATTTCCGTTGTTTATCGTAGTGATTGGAAGGAAAGTGTGTAGAGTGTGGTCGTCTCACTATACAAGAGACATCTTTTTGGAAACGAGCATAACAGGTGTCGAATCTTGGATCTATGGCCATGACCGCAAAACCAATGTTCAATCCTCGCAGTCGAAGACCCCAACTTCTCTGAAGAAAGCAAGAATGATTTAAAGTAAATGTGAAGATCCTTTGGATAGTTTTCTTGACTACAAGTCATTGTTCATCAAGCGTATGTTCCACCTGGTTACACAGTAAACAATGAGTACTATCTTGGCTTGTTGGGACGTTTGTGGGATGTTGTTCGTCAGAAAAAGACAGAATTTCATGCGTCCAGTGAGTGGCAACACCACAATGACAATTCACCTGCCCATTCGGTGAAACTTATGAAACAGTTTTTAGACAAGACGAACATTCCCAGGTTCGACAATTACTATATTTCCCAGATCCCACCCCTCGCGACTTTCGTCTATACAAATATCAAATCCCACATGAAAGAAAAGATTTCAAGACTGCGAATGAATCCAAGAGGATGTAACGAGGTAGCTGCTCGCTATTCCGAAAAAGGAGTGCCAAGAGAAGGGGAATGTGTAATAGATAATACACTTACACACTGCATAAATAATCAGTATGACAAGGCTACATTTGATTGGACGTGTAAAGGGGCTTCGTGCAGCCAATGGGCATCTCGAACAGGTGTCGCGTTTCACTGGTCATGCTTATACGCGTGCATCAGCACCTGTGTCAGCGCGTGAAACAACGAGTGACATACCGCGTGTTTTCAGGGTCACACATACACGCGTTGCTGCACTCGTTAATTACCAAGGTCAGTAGCAACCGATGGGCAACGTGTGGTGGTTTGAATCACGCTCACACAGCATGAGCTAGGATTTGAAGGTTATGAGTGGAAAAGTAAATTGAATGTTGCCTTTGATTTTTGCGCAAAATGTAAAAAAATAAGTTTTTTTTTCTATTTTTCAGCTTCAAGTGTGTAATTTTTTCCAGCCGATTTGAACTTAAAAGCGGCATTGAAGAATTATCTATCAAAGAAAAAAAATCATCAAAATCGGATGAAAACTGTGGAAACACACAAACAACATCCGATCACACACACACACACACACACACACACACACACACACACACACACACATTTTGAGAATTATAGATATAGATATTTAATAATATAAATTTAACTGTATAATAATAAATAATATTATTGTAATAATTTAAACTATTTATTTTTATTATAGTTTTTATGAAAGATATATATCCAAGAACAGATAGTAAATAGTAAAACGTTGCTGAGAGTTATAATGACCAGGAAGTAGTGGAGAACTATCGTCGCCAACAATTTTGGCTCAAAAGCAGTACTGAAGAATTGTCTATCAAGCAAAAAAAAATCATCGAAATCGAATGAAAGCTGTGGAAACGCATAAACAACATCCGATCACACACACACACATTTTGAGAATTACAGATATAGATACTTATATACGATTTTAGAAATTTCGTGTTGGGGTGATATTTGTTCATAAATAAACTGAATTAAAACCTTCTTCATTTTCTTTAAGGAAAGTTCATCGAATTATGACACAGGAAATAAATTGTTTTACAAAACTTAAAAAGTCATAACCCAAGTTGTCACCCCTCTCCTTCATCTCTCTTTGTCTAATGCTGCCTCTCGTTCATCTCTTAATATAATCAAACCAAGATATGGGTGATCGTCCCTGGTGTCGCTTGCCCTCCACTGGACCCAGAAGAATGTCCTTATCGAAGCAGTCTATTTGCGCAATATGTCTGAAATAACGTAGCTTCCATATCACCATCTGCACTTTCAATATGTGTCTTGTTCTGATAGTCTTGTTGTCAGTGGCACTCTAAGGATTCAAAGTCACATTTCGGAAGTATCAATCCGGTGTATTTCTCTCTTGGTCAATGTCCATGACTCGCATCGAAAGCTGGCGATGACGAAAGCAGTAGCTCGTAGTAATTTCTATGATTGAATACCTTGCAGTAAACATCAATTATAATCTAAATAAATGATAAATTACGATATAAAAAGCTTCATAAAAACGGTCGTATTGCACGTTGGTTGGTTGACTGTTTTTTGCTTAGCGGTATATCAACATCTATGGGTTATTTGATGCCGAAATGTAAATAGTTTGTACAGAATTGTAATTTTTTAGTGATAATAATCGTTTTAGTGATACAAGTCTTACTAGTTAACCCATAGCCGTGGGGGATAAGTGGAGGAAGCATACCTTTAATAGGATATTTTTGCATCAGTTAATACAACTAAACCACCGCGATTTGAACTCGGGTCTCCGATTAAAAAACCCTATGCCATTATCTATTACACCATCCAAACATCCAAGCTTACAGTCCCTGGTATTACCAAGCGGTCACTCACCTAGGTACTGACCATGCTCAACTTTGCTTAACTTCGCGATCGTACGGGAACTGATGTTTCAACGTGATATGGCCGTAAACCACGTAGTGCTACATTGTAATTATATATCTATGCTGGTTTTGAAATAGTGCTGGTAAACTCAGAGTACAACGACTGGGGACAAATATTAAAATTTCATGTTATTTTAATCATTTCTTTGGATCATTACTTTCGTGAACACAATGTAAAATTGGAAAAGATTATAATAATAATTTGTCTTGAAAGTTCAAAATACAATTTGCTACAAGCATTTCGCTAATCGAGCAACACATCAGAATTTCTAATCTGAAAACACCCACTCTGTCGTATCCGGTTGAATAAAGACTGCGTAATCAAAAAGTAAATCTAGCATATCTAATGATCTAGTCCCGGTTTTATAACTACAAAGTCTTGAATAAAATCAATTTATTGAAACATTTTTCGAATCAGCGACCACAAGCGGACAGCATTTATGGTTAAGATTAAAGAAGAAATAAACTTTTTCGCTACTTATTATAGTTCTGTCTAAGAATAAAATCCTTTAGAATTAATATCTCGTGTTTGCAATATTCATGAAAGCATATTAATACTTAGATTCATTAGAATTTGTTTTTACGGCTTATAAGACATGACTTTATTTACCACCAGAAAATATTTTGGATTGTAATTTTTTTTTTAGATAATCATCTGCTGACACAAGTCCTACTATTTAACACATAGCTGGGGGAGAAGAACTGTTTTCATGCCTTTCCAAAAGAATAATTGGAATTCAGCTCCTTTAAATATTCTTTTGGTATATACATATATATATATATATATATATATATATATATATATATATATATATAAATAAATAAATGACAATCGGAAAACAGTAACAGCTGACGCGTTTCGTCCAATGTGGACTTTTTCAAAGCAAGAAACGAAATGAATTTAATTGAACAAAGAAAATTAATAAAAACAAAAAACAGAGTGTTCTTAGCAACTGGAAAGTAGGAAACTATATATTCATATTGTTTCCTACATTAATTTTCTTTGTTTAATTAAATTCATTTCGTTTCTTGCTTTGAAAAAGTCCGTATTGGACGAAACGCGTCAGCAGTTACTGTTTTCGTATTGTCATTTATTTATAAATATTGTCTTCTCTAACTGTTAACTTTGAGAAATTTTCACACCCACCCACACATATATATATATATATATATATATATATATATATATATATATATTCCCTGATTGCATATGATCGCAAGGGAGTGGAGGCTTAAAATCCGGTTTTTCTACTCCAGTGAAGGAAAATTCAGATTTTAAACCTCAAGCTGATTTTATATATATATATATATATATATATATATATATATATATATATATATATATATATATATATATATATTCACTAACGGTACGCTATCAAGTTATTGATCAATCTATCTTCATTGATCATCGGAGAACCGGTCTTTCAACTTTATATTATTGTAATCCAGTACGTAGAAATGCATAAGATTTGATGCAATGAACGAATAAAAAAAAAAAGCTCAAATTTCAAGAACCGTTTCTAACACAGTTTTCTTTTCTGTGACGAGTTCTTTCAAGACCTGACCAATCAACGCTGTCCACAACTTCATATCCTTTTAGCTGTTAGTAAGTTTTCATATAACACCATGCCCGCCCCCAGATCCTCTTCTGCCATCTATTTTCATAAAATTCTTACTCCCTGTTTCCCTCTCTCTCGCTTCTTTTCAATTTATCCTCTGCGTGTTATATTCACCTAGCTCTCTTTCCTCGTAATATTTCCTAGAAATTTCAGTCTATTTTTTACTTTTAGTACTAGAAACCTTGTTGTTTCTATTTTCTTTCCGTCTTCCTCGTTAGTCCATAATCGTCAGCTCCAGGCAAACTATACATGAAAAAAAGATCACAAATATGCGGACTATAGTCGGTATTTAAATAATATTAAAAAACGCTGGCCTAATATCATAACGGTTCGAACAGATTGTTGTGAATATGGATTATCTCCCCTTTGATAATCCAAGCTATAAAAGCTGTACATTTCCGCTTGTCAAGTAGACGAGTAGTAAGATTCTTAATTGAATAAAAGATTACTAGATAGAATCTCTTGTCCTGTTTTCATTACACAGATAAATACTAAATACCTCGACTGAATCTGAAGCACCCCTTCATTAAACGTTATCTCTATGTAAAATTCTGTGACTTCCGTTACCCCGTCCATCCTTCACACCCTCTAAAATATCTATACGTTGACCGATCGAAACCAAACTTCAGAGAGAAGTGCAAACAGGTAAGCGGCTAGAAAGTACAGTTGGTTTAGTAGCTTAGTAAAATAAATTTTCATTCATTTTTTGAAGAAATAAAGTTTTATTATTTAACATACAAAATACTTCCACTATTTAAAAAAAGATGCAATATTATTTTTTGCATATCATTTGTTTGGCTTTTTATATACAAGAATCCAGTTTCCAGTTTACCCTGCCTTTGCGAGAACTATAAATAAATCACACAGCGAAACGCTTCAAAAAGTTGGAATTTGGCTCCAGAAAGAAATATTTACTCAGATCAGTTGTATATTGCATGCTCGAGAGTAAGAAATCCTAAGAATTTATTCTTTACTGTTAAAAAGGAAAAAGAAATAAAAGAAACTTTCTCAAAAAAATGGTTTACCTTGAAGGCAAATAAAATAAAATAAAATATTATTAAACCGCGAAGTAGGGTTTTTGTCAAAATATTTTTCTAAATAAATCAACTTATTCAAATTTCATCGACACGGTTGGGAAATTGAACGAAACGTAGAGTTTGTAAATCTCGACAAAAAATGTTAGTGATAACTGTAAGAATACTAAATAATCTGAGGATTTCAACTGGGGTCAGCGTGTTGCAAACAAATTCTAGCCCATTTAAAATTCCCATCTGTAGAAAACGTATAATTTTTTTTTATATTGGGTGATAATTTATAGATTTAGGTTTAAATGATGCATGCAAGTATTGCTAATATATTTTTATTTGGAGATTATTTTACATCGATACCAAAATATATGTCCCGTGATTAATTGTCGGGAAACTGAAATAAAATCTTTGCCTGGTGGAATATGTGCCAAATTTTACATGCTTGGGACTGAATAAACTGATATATTTGCGATGTAAATATTTATATTTTACAACATTGTATATCAATTCAGAAATTTTTGATTGGACCCATTTTACTAAGAGGATTATTCCTTGAGTCCATGAAAGTATCTATAGAAAAGAAAGGATGAAGTAATGAATTTCTGCTCGGGAAGCAGATGCAATTCAAACATCTGATTTTCGAAATATCTCAAGAATTCAATCGTCCTTTGTAAGAAGAAATTCAAATTCTTCTTAGTGCAAGAGGAATATTCACATTAAATAGAAACTGATGTCGCAATCGGATATATATATATATATATATATATATATATATATATATATATGTGTGTGTGTGTGTGTGTGTGTGTGTGTGTGTGTGTGTGTGTGTGTGTGTGTGTATGTATGTATAGTGTAAAATTATTATATATATAAATAAATGATTGAAATTTATATATATAAATGATTGAATCAATATGTATATATATAAATGATATATATATATATATATATACATATTCAATCATTTATACATATATATATTTCAATCATTTATTTATATATAGAAAAGGAGAAAAGTTTTCAGGCCAGCAGAAGCCGTTATTCATGGGATAATCACAGATGTGGCAATAAATACAAAAGAA
Source organism: Acanthosepion esculentum (assembly GCA_964036315.1). NCBI lineage: Eukaryota > Metazoa > Mollusca > Cephalopoda > Sepiida > Sepiidae > Acanthosepion > Acanthosepion esculentum. Next base: position 50,738,181 of record OZ038502.1, on the reverse strand, counting down.
AATTCATTCAAACATAACTTAAAATACCTTCGATGTATATTTTATTTTTAATAAGTTAAATCATCAACTTCGAGCACAATGGGTCTCAACATTTTTTGCTCACTTCTCCCTTTCCACCATATGTCAAAATGTCATTCACTCCACTTTTCAAGATTTACCGGTTCAAAACGTGTACTCCATATAATAGACATATATTATTGAATAAAAATCATTGTTTTCCAATTTAATAAATAAACAGGGTGTGGCATAAATACTTCCCATATATACCTCCACAAAATACCTCTTACTGTCTGGCCATTATGCGGGAGGTATTTCTGAGAGATGTATGTCAGAGGTATTTCTGCTAAACCCTGTACATTTTTATAGTAAAACTACCAGCAGTATATTTTTATATAAAAACTTACCAACAACAGATATCTATAGTTTGTTGATTTTGTTTAGCGCCATATCAACCTCTATGCGTTATTCAATACCAAAATAGATTTTGAACAAAAATTTATGTCGTCAAGTAAATATATTTTTAACGCAATTGTATGTATATACGTATTATCTATAGCTGGAGGCATACAATTTCTTGAGAAATATTTTAGTTGAAACCAAATATTGTGTTCAAAATATTTAGATTTCAGCAGGAGAGGTTGATAGGCAGCTAAACAAAATCAAATAAAATGTGTTTACTATGAACGTTAAAGTTTGTGTAAGTACACATATTTACAATTAGATTTAGGGTTAGAAAGATTTGTTTAGGTTTTAGACATGATTAAATTGAGCTCTATGTCTATGTGGTTATAAGGCATAGGTTTAGCGTTAAAAATATAAATAAGGTTTAGCAGTGGTGGTAGGCTTAGAGTTAGAGTGAGAGGCTAAAGTTAAGTATTAGGATAGCGACATGTGTACAGTTAGTTATATAGAAGGTGTTTGAAATAGGTCTCTGGTTATAGTTAGATGTTGTAATATTGAGTGAGTGACTAGTTAGTTTGGGTGTCTTTGGTTAAGTTTAGGGTCAAATTAGTGTGAAGGATTCATTGATTTCATGCTTTTCTTACGGTTTATAGACATTTTGTCGGTTATTTAAAGCTGAAACATATTTTGTGTTGAAAAAATTATAATTTCTTTTTTTCAAATAACGATGATTTCTCTAGACACAAGTCCTATTATTTTTTAAAGCATTTAACTCGAATCAAGGTGGGAGTTCCACCAGCACGCAAGCGGTTACAGAAGGTTGAGAACAAGAGTAAAGAGGTGTGTGTGGGTAGAAAATAAAGAGAAGGACGGGGAACAAGATCAAGGTATCAGAAGATGTCGATTGACATTACACTTGAATATTTGAAGATTATAGTTATTAGGGAAACAAGTAAGAAGAAGAGATTTCCACAGACGGGAGGCGCGAGAGAAGAAACTGTTCGAGTAGAGGAGACGGTTACAATTTAACCGTTTCGACAGTGAAAGGGTGGGACCGAGATGTCATCTTAGTAGCTCGCTTCAATTCATGCAGTCTGGGAACCAGAGAAAGCAACTCGGCGAAACAGTTGCCGCGAAAATACTTATAGAAGAGACAGAGGGAAGCCATGGCATGTCTGTGAGAAAGCGACTGTAGATCAGAGATCTATCACATTGTATATGCGTCTCTGGATTTTATCGAGTACCTCGAGACTGACAGCAATATTCCGTTCAAGGACGGATGGTTGATTTATAGATTTGAAGGATGGATTCAGACAAGAAAAACCTTCTGGCACGACACAGAGAACCAAATTTCCTTGCGGTAGATGAAGCTATTTGTTCCACCTCGTATCAGCGGACAGCGTGAGACCAAGCAGGCGAAACGAGGCGCTCTCGTGGAGTTGGACATCAGCGATTCTGATGGGATACAGAGAGGGTTCACAGATTTGCGCATAAATGACTGTATTGAACTTTAATGGAATTGCAAATCTGCTCTCCGAAATCCCATCCGAAGCTGTTTTTCTATTACATCGCCCACACATCTACCAGGTTTATTGATAAGATTAGGCGGAGAGTTCAAGTCAAGAGGTTAGGGTTATTGTTAATGGCATGTTTAAACCTAGAGTTACGATTTCGAGTTAGCTTGACTATTAACTGTGAGTCTCATATTTGTGTTTATATTTAGGGAAAGATTAAAGTGTGGATTAGCTTGAGGGCTAATTTTAATGAAGGTTAGAGACTTAATGTTAGGAGTAGATTTAGCTCTTTTGTTTGTGTTAGTGTTACGATTCACGTCATCATCTTTTGACCTCCCTATGGTTGGTCGGAATTCCATTGTCAATCCCTTTCCACTCTGTTCGGTCTAACATGGCTATCGCTAGATCCCATATGTCCAACCCTGAGTCCCCATCACGTCAATTTTCGTGACAAGACATTTCCAGAAAGATGCCATAGGAGTAAGGATGAGACAATTTATCTGTTCGCTTAGTGGCAATGGCCGACACACTGTAAACGTTTTTGTTTGAGCTTATGAGAGATTGGTCTCAATTCTCCGTAAATTGTGTTAAGCGTTGCATTAGATCCCCAACTGATATTCTGAACTTTTGTAAGTGTTACGATTACATATATGGATTGAATAACTGTGAGTGTGAATGCGAATGTTAGAATTATGATTAGGGTTTGTTTCGGTTAAGTTTAGATGTTAAATGTAGCCGTCTATTGTTTATTATAGATAAGTGTTATATGTTATACAATGCAGACGTGTTAAGACTAATGTTAGGGTAGATGTTAACTTTAGGGCTAGGATTGAGGTTAGTAGTTTTGGGTAACTATTAGCGCTAGCTTGAGTTTTATGATTAGAGCTATTTTTTAAATTGGTTAGCGTCAAGATTAGGGTAACATGGGAGGCTACTGTTAGTGTTATGGCTATGTTTAAGGCTACAGTGTTTTAAAATTATGGAAAAGAGACTTAGATCTGTAAAAGGAAGGAATAGAATTGTAAATATATGCAACATAAAAAATAGGTAGTATTTATTAATTAGTAACAAAAAAATTGAAGAAATCCAATAAATGGTAAATTTATGATAACCCTCCTTAGCTTCTTGCGGTGGGTGTAATAATGGCTACTTCGGATAAGATTTATCCTTTCGATAGGGTAAGGTCAAAAGATTGGTTAGCATAATGATTATGTTTTTCATTGGAAGATTGGATAAATACTGGATTGCGGCTTGGACTGAGGATTTGAAGAGCAGAGTTCGAATTCCAGTCGGGTTCATTACATTCACCTATGTGATAATCCTCTTGGGAAAGCTATGAATCCAACTCTTCTCCCCCAACTATGGATAAATAACAGGACAGACTAGGTTCTATAGCCTTGGGTAGCAACCTTTCTAGTAGAAGGAAAACTCTGTATTCAATATTGTATGTAGCCGTGGCGAAGCACATACTATGCAGCTATGTATCGTTCGCCTTGACTCGATGATCCCGACTACGGTCGATTATTTTTAGCTTTAATCTTGAAGTGACTAGGATAAAGGTTAGGTTTAGTCATACAGTGGGTGATTATGATATGCATTAGTTTTAGAATTAGTACTATGGTTAGAGTTAATGTTAAAAATAGATTAAGTAGATTAAGTTTACGGTGGTTAATTTGGATTAGAGGAATGTTCTTCCTTTTCAAATTGTACGGTTTTTAATGTAGAGCTTACGGTTAGGATTATTGTCTACTTTCCTGCTAAGATTAGTGTAAGGAAAACGGTTAGGATTAGAATTTAGGATATATGTTAGTAGGTGGTTAGTGTTTGTGTTAGTGTTAGTGTCAGGACTGAGTTTAGTATTAAATTTTCTATAAGCGACAAAGTCATAGTTTTGGTGCTTTTTTATTTTGGAGGTTATAGGTTTGATTTAATTTCAGGTTTAGGATAAGGCAAAAAATTAGAGTTATTTTTTAGGGTTCGAATCGGCTTTAGAGTTTTGTCTAGGCCAAGGATGGGCAAACTTTTTAGTACAAGGGCCGCATTCTAAAAAAATTATAGTTTTACTGGGCCGCATAGTATATATAAACCAAAATAATTGATATTTAAAATTGGCAAAATAAAGGGCTTTTAAAGTAAAAATATAGTTTTAATAAATAACATTTTAAAGTACCATGTAAGTAGAAAAACTTATTTATTTGAAAGATAAAATAACTGTTTGAAGAAATAAGAAAGAATTTTTATTACGATTATAAAATAGAAACTATCAAAGTAGTATAATTATTTATTTTATAATATCACAACTGACCATCAGAAGGATTAAAAATACTAATGGGAATGATGCACTAATATTTGTATTATTTATTTTATCTCATTCTTCAATATAAATTTACTGTTTTTTTTTTTGTCATTTTACTAACAATTTTAAGTTGTTATTTTTGGCGGCGTGGGCATGTTAGTATTAAATAAAAAATCTGTTTTTGCTTGGCGGGCCGCACGAAATCGTTTGGCGGGCCGCATGTGGCCCGCGGGCCGTAGTTTTGCCCACCCCTGGTCTAGGCTTAATATTGGATTAGCGTTAGGTTTAAATTTATGGTTTATGCTAATATTATTGTAAGAGCCGTTTATAAATTTACTTTTTATATTAAATTTAACTTTCATGATTAAAGAAGATTAGAATTGAGATTAGGGTTGTATTGAAACACGTATTTTTGTTAGGGCTAATTTTTATTATTTGCTTCATATTTACAGTTGGCATTTAGCGTACGGGTTATGGATTAGTGTTAAAGTTATGGCAAGCGGTATAGTTTAGTTTTGGGCTACTATTAGGTTTACTGTTACAGTCAAGTTTAGGATTAGGCTTAGGTTGAGATTTAATTTAAAAGAAACATTTTGGTTTTATAGTTATTGTTAGATTAGTGTTACGTTAAAATACCTGGTTATTGTTAAGAGCATATTAAGCATTATGTTTCGGAATTGATCGTGTTACTATTATAAAGGTTTTAGACTTTAGGCTTTGGCTTTGTTTTAAGATTAGGCTAAGACGTTGGATTATGTTTCAGGGTTAGCATTAATGTCAATATTAGGTTTAATATTTATGATTAGCATTTATGAGAGGCTTTACTGCAATGGTGTGGGTTACAGCTATAATTTGGGTTTCGGTTAAAATTAGAGCTAGAAATACTGTTAAAGTATGGGGCTAGTTTTAGGGTTAGCTTCCAGGCTTGATTTATGATACGGATATTTAGCGACCATTTACTTTGTTTTTTTTTTTAAATATATTTTTCAAAATATATGTATACGCACATAGAAACATATTTTACACTGGATGTCGGACTCATCATTCGTTCAATCTTGAACATCAAATAGAATTACTATGTGACAAAAACCAACGTACTGGAAAGAGCCAACAGACAAAGCATCGAATCGCTGGTGATTAAACACCGTCTCCGATGGTCAGGACATGTAGCAAGAATGGAAGATTCAAGGTTTTCACGTCGTCTTATTCAGTGAGATCACTTCAAGGAAAAGACCACGGGGTTGCCATCTTCGGAGGTACAAGGACAAACTCAAAACAACACTGAAAGGCATTGGACTTGAGCTTAAAATGTTTGAAACACAAGATCAAGACCGTACCAACTGCTGGCGATGTTCCATCACTATCGGAATCAAAAACTTCAAAGCCAAGAAGAGAAAAGAAAGTCAAACGACAAGAGACAAAGGCTCTACATATTCGAACATTAATATTGTTGTGGGGCAGACCTCCTTTTACACAAGATGGACTCGTCCAAAGTATACTTATACTGACAGAGAGAATACCTGCAGGTTGAGATACGCTGAGTCAGAGGTGGAGATACGTTGAGTCAGGGTGAGAGATACGGAGACAGTACACAGGGAGAGAGTCTAGAGGGAGAGATAATTACGGCTTCACTTATAGAGACTTGTACATATACTTTCTACTAACCCGCATTTCTGGACTACTAATCTTCACGTCAAGTCTGTATTCTTATGTTTAATACACTTATTTTTCTATCTCAATTACTGGCGTTGTTTATTTATTTGTGCAGGATTCCATTCCCGGAATCCACAACAAATATGCAGAAAATACTATCGACTCTTCCATGCAATAATTGATCATCAACATCGCCAACATAAAGAAAGCGATCAGAAAAGACGGAATTAAGTTCTTACATATGCGATAAAGACGACGAATGCTTAACTTCGTGTTCATAGTTCAGTGTGAGCATTAGAACTAGAACTAGGATTAGTGGTTAGGATTATGTTACATCTCCGGGAAGGTTGAGTGTTAATCCTAAATCCAGAATTATTCTTAATGTTAGTTTTGGCTTAATGGAGGTTGAGTACTAATAGATATGACTGGGACCAACGTAATTGCGAAGGCTATTGTTAATTTTGTTTGTCTATGAAATGGTTATAGTGAAAAATACGGTTATAATGTGACTTTTCTCACGTTTAGTTATACGACTGGATTTAAGTTTAGTTTGAAGTGTAAGTGTCAGAGTTAACTTAGGTCTAGTGATCAAGGTTAGGGTTAGAGTTCAGAATTAGTTTTAAATCAAGACATGACAAGCATTTAAGATTATGATTATTTTGGTTTCGGTGATGTTGAGCGTTACTATTAGATTTAGAATTAATGTTAATATTGTTTCAAGGAGATTTAAGATAAAGAGATATGGCTAAGACAGGATTAGGTTTAAGTTTAAGGTTAATCATATTTATGGTTACGTGTAGGTTATGTGTTAAGATTAAAATTAGGGTTTAGAGTTAGCCTAAAACACGATACCCTTTTCTCGTTTGTCAGTGCGAAATTCATGGTGAATATGATTATATAAACGAAAATATTTTAAATTTCACTACTACGTTTTAAATAATCATGAATATAAATGGAAAATTCGTAAAATATATGTAAATTATATTACCAATTTGTAATTTATGTAAAATTACTTCTCGGAGGCACTGAATAATTCTGCAGAAACACAGTATAATGTCAGGAAAAGTTGTCCTAAATTATGTTCGTCTATTTCTTGAAATAATTTCATTATTTATATCCATTTCCCCAACCAAATTGTGTGTCTTTAAAAATGTTGGAAAGCGAAAATTGATTTTATAAATTCCAATTAGCAGTTTGGCATATTTGTAAGAACGTCTTTCCAAATTCCAATATATATCTCCAGAATTTTCTCCTAGATAGAAATTATATCTTCTCTTTCCTTTTTCCGGATGTGCTTGCCAGTTTTTAGCGAAGAGTCTGTGCTGTTCATGTTACATTGGGATAAAAATGCATATTAATCTTTAGTCATGAGCTTGAAAAATGCATACTAACCGTCAATCATAATTTTGCAACACCAATTATCTGAATGGTGAGAAAGGCCATTTTACCACATCGCGGCGTTAATAGTCGGTATAGAAACAGCTTTGAACATCTATTCGGCAGACATAACTGCATCTGAGTTATGTATACAACAGTATTCTGTGGTTCTATATTTTGATTGCAGAACGCATATTACATAGATTACGAAACCTTATCAGTACGCAAAGTAGAACAGGAAGTAGATTTTCTTTTGTATGACGTCAGCACAAAATTGCCTTACAGAAAACAACCGACGGCAAAGGTGAGAAGCCTGACAAATGCATTTGTTTCTTTCCTCCGAACAACGCCGTATTCGCCTCATCAAATTTCAAGTTGGTTCAGAAAGGCAATGAGTTGCTGAGAGGTTCGATTTTGTTCGATGTCAAATTTGACAAGTGTATCATTGCACAAATCCAAATCCAAAACTTTCTGCATCGAACAAATGAAAACGTTGTTTGATGGAAAATCTTTTAAGCCTATACGCTCTCTGGAAGAATAAACTTGTAATTTGAAGAAAAATAAATTTGCATCAATTTCATTAAAAAAATCTTCTCTATATAAAATTGGAGAAGTTAATGTTCCTTTACACTTCATCCCTTGTTTCTCCTGGTCTAACGGCCATCGGAACCTCAATGCTGCATCAACAGGCATAATCGACGGTAGACAACACTGGTCAACACAATTTTGGCTTCTAAGAAACAATATACGTTTTTTAGCTAATTTGATGGTGCTGATTCCGAACATGACTTTAGTTTTTCAGGATTAGCTACCGTTTTTGCTCTACTGAAAGTGCTCATTTTTGGAAAAAAATGAATTTATGATCTTTGTTTATTGAATCTATCTATTCCATTGTACAGGATACTGCTGGTGTATCAAAAGGAACTTAAATAAAGTTTAATTTACATTTGTTTATATATACTTTCTAGTAAAACGTAATGACGTCTTGTTTTATTCACTGAGCAGTCGCAGTTTTGATTTACATTACGTTCGAAGCATGCGATATAATTTGAATTTCTTAGATGGAAATTTGTGAGTAGTTATTTTAGAAATTTAGACTTGCATTTCCTCAATAACTCTGGTCAACAAAAAGAATTGTAATGGTGTCGAGACAGAAAACATCTTTTTTAGCTAATTTGAGGGGGCTGAATCTGGAAATTGTCAATTACACTGGTCAACACGATTTTTGGTGCCAAGAAACAAAACAACTTTTTTAAAGCTAATTTGATGGTACTGATTCCGAAAATGACCTTAGATTTTCATGGTTAGATACCATTTTTGCTGTACCGAAATTGCTCAATGTTTGGAAAAAAGATCAATTTACAATCTTGGCTGATCGCAGAATTTAGTTAATAACGGTCTTAGAAACGCATCAATTTTCAGATAGGCCGAGAAATGTAATTCAGACAACTGAAATAAACTATTTTCATAATAAAAAAGTGTTTTTGAGTCAACTATTTTAAAACAGATATTCCGAAGTTTTCCAATTTATAGCCAAAATTCAAATTAAATTATAACCTTTACCATAAAATAATTTAGAAAACCTGATAATTAAGGTGACATCAAAAAGATGAAGCCCTAAAATCTTCTGTTTGTTATTCATAAATTTATTTCATCACTATGGAAACCAAGCACATTGAGAGTATTTTGTTTTCACAGTTGGAAAGAAAAGCCAACTAAAACATCCCAATTGAATGCACCTATTCTATTATACATGATACTGCTGGGGTATCAAAAAGGAATTAAATAATATTGAACATGACAGACAATCAAGAAAGAGAAAATGTTTACCATAGTTCTTATGTTCACGAAGGTTTTATTTCTGCTGTTAGTTTATTAAATGATTTGATGAAAATACTTGTTGGACTTAGGCTATTTAATCGTGTTATTTTTAAAGACTTAGGGTCTGATTGTTATTGCAAAAATAGTATTTCTCAGTAAACAGACCAATATTTGTTTGCTTAAATATGAATTGAGAGGTTTCTACGATTTTATTTTTAGAAATATTGCCATCGGTCTATATCATATATACAGAAAACAAATGAAAATATTTTTCCAAAAAATTAGGCATTTCTGTACAGCAAAAGCGGTAGCTAATCAAGAAAATGTAAGGTCATTTTCAGATTCAGCGCCCTCTAATTAACTGAAAAAGATGTTTGGTGTCTAGACACCATTTCAATATTTTTTCTTTGTTGGTCAGTGCTATTTTCATCCTATCTTTTTTATTTTATTTTAGCGGGGCATTTTGAGAGAGTTAGTTATCCAACCCAAATTCATTATTTGAGGCTACAATCTTAACATAAGATATGCAAATGACAAAATCCTGATAGCAGACACGTAAATAACTACAAAAGCTCCTATAGAAAGTAATGAAAAAAAAAAGAGAAAAAGGTCTAAACATAAACTGCAAGAAGACAGAATGCATGGTTGTTAGCAAAAGGACGAGTTCAAAATGCAAATTACAAATGAAAGACCCCAAATTCAAACAAGTGTCGTAATTTAAATATTTGGGAAGTGTTCTAAAAGAGGACGGGAAGAGCGAAAATAAAAAACGAAGATACATTTAGATAAACAAAGTTGGCTTCGAAAAGTTAAGTAAAGTATTAAGAACATTAACAAACAAAGAAACGAGTAATGAACCGTTACGCGATATCAGTCGCCCTATATGGCGTTGAATGCTGGACGATTTCTTAGAAAATAAAATGTCGTCCTACAGAAGGTTGATGAGGATAACGTGGAAGACACATGTGAGCGACGATGAATTTTTAAAGAAAATTGAAGCAAAAAGGGGAACAACAGCTTAACATCAGGAAGAGAAATAATGAGGAGAGATAGCTGGGAAAATGTGATACTCACATTTTCCATCCTGAAACCCATCTCTCACAGACGGGATGGGGTAAGCCCCTCCCTGCTAAATCGCAACTTGCATGGAAAGTGCTCATACAAATAGCATAATTTGGTTCCAGTTCGTACCTTCACGGCTAGGAGTCACCATATCACCCACACCGTAGCGAACCACACTCATTCCCTCCGTATTCCATCGGTGAGAAATAATTTCCACTTGAGAAGCTTCTTCGCGTGAGCCACTACGCAGTGGAACCGACTCTCAAGAGGATGATTCGCCGATAACTACAATCTTAACCTCTTCAAGTCTCGGATTAACCATTGTCTCCCCCCTCCTATTCGCTTAAAATGTGTAAACTGTGTAACCCTCTACATCGAGTGGCTCATGGGCCTTGTACCGAGTGAGCACCATTGTAAAAAAAGCAAAAAAATAAGATGAGATAGAATGAAATCTTCAAGTATCGTCGTCATCTATTACCATGCCATATCGGAGATATATATTCCTGTTAAAAACCATAAAATTATTTACACTATTTACATTGTTCACAGTATTGTCCTCATCTTTGTTGTCATATTCAACGACACATAGATCATTTTATAAAGAGTTGTGAGTTCAATACCTGGCCACAGTAGAGGAGAACAAATGCTTGGACAGTTGAGTTAAAAGGTGGGGGTAAATGGAAGTAACTGAAACTGGAATATCTGGAAGAGGCATGGCACGTGGAACCAGAAAAAGATTCCCCCCCGGTAGACGAAATAATGAGTTCGGGTAAACATTCCAATCACTTGAAGAAGGCCGAAGCGTAAAAAGTAAACAAAGATGAGGACAGCATCCGAACAATGTAACTAGTGTAAATAATTACAAAACCTTATCTCAGAAATAGAGATAGAAAACTTAAAATAGTAATTATTTTCCATTACCCGCTAAGTTTTGTCTTTCTTTTATTTCTACTTTTTTTGTTATTGTAATGTTTTCTCTCTTTTTTTTTTCACAATTCCGTTTGTTAATGAAAGTGCTAAGTTGATGTCGATATTGGACGGGCTTTTCAGATGAAAATGTTGATCTTACAGCGTGTAGACGACAAGGGAATAAAAATAAAATCGGCAAAGACGTAAGGTGGCAGACAGACCTACCAGAGAGCAATGAATAGATGATACCGCCGATTGTCTGGTCGGACGAATCACAGTGACAATATTTGTGACAGATTCTGGACCAGTGTCAGTTGTATGATTTATTTTTATTGGCCGTCACAATTTTGTTTACACCATAATGTCGGGGTGCAGAATAATCATTCTTCAGTATAAATATGGCATCTGTCGCTAAGTATCTCCAGAAAAGATACCTGCTGATGTTGTCAAAGTTAGAAGAAGATAGATGGGTTTATAATGCTATATTCTCCACGTACACACAGAAAAATAAATTCAGAATTACGATGTCTTAATACAGTTTATTAATACTTCGGATTTCAGCGCCACATTTTGTGTCCGCAGTTAAAGCACTTCCCAGATATCCTTTTTAAAAATGCACACATCCCCGTTCAGTTATTCAGTGTATGAATTCCTTAAATATATAAAAATAGAAAGGTCTGTAAGACAAGAATATATGTTCTCGACGAAGAGGTGATTTTTGAAAAGTAATAGTACTACGAGGAGTCATTATTAGCAGCGACAATCTTAACAACATATCAGAGAGTAATTATTGTTGAAAAAGTAAAACACACGAACTACATTTTGTGGGTTATTTCAAGACGAAACATTATGGGTTGTAGTGATAATACTGATTTTTAGAATACAAGTCCTATTTAACCCATAGGTACGGGAAGAAGATGTATTCATATGTTTAAGTACCTTTAATCAACCAAACTGGAATTCAAACCTAGCTCCCCGGTATCTCATTTCAAATAGCTACCCGCACATCAACCAGATTAGTGATAAGACTAGCCGTATTCTATTTCCTCTAGAAAGTACCTGACACCTTCTGTCATACTTTACCTTTAAAAGATTTAGATTAGGGCGAGAAAAAAGGTATCTCCGCTTTACAACCTTGGCAAAAAGCATTGTGATGGATGAATTATCCCCCTACACCCGTTCCCCACAGTCGAAACATCGTAAGCCTGTGCTTACTCTATCGCTACTTTTATGGCAGATGATCAGACGACAGTTATTCTTTAGTAGCAGCAACTCAACCAGTTACGGCCAAGACCCGTCTTGATACCTCTATAGGTTTGAATCATCCTCATTTCTTACCTACTGATTTAGAAAGTAGGGCATCCCGCTCCGAAATCCTTTTCCCAAGAACAGATTTTCGAGTGGATGTTTCCTATAATACACTAATCGTAAGTCTAGGATAAATCGTAATTGTCACTATATCCTCGTATTCCACTTCCGCATACATCACGTATCTCTTTAACATTCTACCTTGAATGGATCAAGGGTTTTGCATTGGGTGAACCTCTGTAAACAAGATGACCGGAAAACAACTTCACTTCTGTAGAATATTTATGCACTTTTGTGTTAAAAACTCCACACAGACAGATGAATGATTCATTGACGAAAGGTTTTCTGCGCTGTTCCTTATTCAAAATACATCGACGCCGTAATCACCTCACACAAGTGCACACTAGGAATTCAATTTTAGACACATATTTCTGGCATAAAAAAGCAATACTTGAGAAGCTACGAACTACAGGGTCATTGTCGTAGTCAAAGTTTTATAATCGATATGGCCTCATACAATGCAGTAAAGTGACACCATCACAGTTTGCGTCCTCTGTTAAAGCTCTTCACAGATAGCCTTTTCAAAAATGCACACTTCCCCGTTCAGTTATTCAGTATATGAATGAAGTAAATATACAAAACTAGAATGGTCTCTAAAACAAGAATATGTGTTCTGGACGAACTTGTTCAACCTATACAGTGAGGTGATTTTTGAAAAGTAGAAGTCCTACCAGGATTCATTTTTGGCAGCAACATTCTTAACAACATATGAGACAGTATTTTTTCTTGACAAATGAAAGTACACGAACTACATATTATGTGTTATTTCAAGCCGAAACATGATGGGTTGCAGGAATAATACTGATCTTTAGAATAACGCTGATTTCGGTTATATTTAACCCATAGCTGCAAGAAGATGTATTCACACGTTTCCCAAAGGTATTTGCGCATAAGTAACTTTAACAAAACTAACACGAATTCTAACTCGGAACAAGGAATATATCCAACACTAAACTAGAACTATCAACAATTATCGCATTGTCGTTTAAGAACCACCCTACAAAATTGTATACCAGGAATTCCACTCTGGACATATATTTCTGGCATAAAAAATTACTTGAGAAGGTATAAGCTATAAGGTCATTGTCGTAGTCATAGTTGTTTCGGCAGTGTTTTATAATCGGTATCACCTCATCCAAGGCAGTAAAGTCACTAAGACACAAGGGGTTACACGGTATGGAAGAATTAGTCACAGAAACGTTAATAATAAACGGGGAGAGAAAAGAGTTATAAGGACAGTAGATAGCGATTTACATTGCATTCAAATATTTGCAGATTAATGTTGTCTGTAAAGTCTGAAGCCAGAAAGAAGTTCCATAAGCGAGAGGTGTGAGAAAAGAAACTGTTAGCATAAAACGTACGGCTACACCTAGCCAGATCAACAATAAATGGATGAGATCCTGACGCACGTGTTGTACTGTGCTTAATTCCTGAAGTCCAGGTAGCATATCGAAGAGCTCACCTGAACAATTACTATGAAGGTATTTATAGAAGATGCACAGAGAGGTGACCTTTCGGTGGTGGGTAAGTGAATTAAACCGAGTTGCCAGATCAGGTCCAATAGTATTGCTGAGTGTTCTTTCGATTTTAGCATGTAGGTCAAGGTATAAAGCAAGGGCACCACACCATATGTGGTAGCAATAGTCTATGCATTTACGTAATTTATTTGTAAGGTCAGAACATTATCATCGCAAATTTATTCCACGCCGCCCAAATCTAAAAGCATTATAAACGAATCTGCTGAAAGAGATCGATATATATATATATATATATATATATATATATATATATGTGTGTGTGTGTGTGTGTGTGTGTGTATATATGTGTGTGTGGTGCAGCTAAATTTATATTACAATAAATCATTCATACAAAAAGCAAATTAGTAAAGTTAATGATATTAAATGGCTAAATTCCTTTTGCTAACAAAATTATATCATTTTATATCATTAAGTTTACTAATATACTTTTTGTACGAATGATTCATTGTAATATATATATATATATATATATATATATATATATATATATATATATATATATATATTAGGTATTGGACAGAGATAACTAGCGTGAACTATGGCGTATCATCAGCAGGGGTTTTACAGTAAGATAAAGTAATATATTTCAGCAGATTCTTTCAGGGAACTTTCAACGTTATGTCTGTAAATAACAAAACTTTCGCCACATACTCGAAGCGAAACACTTTAATGTCTACAAAGAACATGGCTCTCTAACACAAGCATTACAAAGAGTTACCGACAAAAATATTTTCTTTTGGAACTTGACAATTAGATTATACAAGAAATATTAGATACAGGCCAGGTCCATCAAACGTTTTTGCTGGCACAGTATCAAAAAAAAAAAAGCAAAAAAAAAAGCATAGCGAAATCAGATAACACAGACTTTAGCAATGAAGTAATTGCAACAAAAGAGAGATGTCACAACACGCAATACAAATGGGGGAGAGTTGCAGGTAATATATATATATATATATATATTATGAAAGTCTGACAATTATCTTTAAGACATTTTTATGTTTATAAATTAGATACAAATATTTAAGTAAATGCTCAGTTTTATAATAAACAGTATTAAACAACATTTACCGGCCTGAATGCCCGAGACATTTTCATGGAAAATATTCGAATCGAACCTGTATCCTATACGGAACCGTCATATAGCCGGGCGTGCCTTAACCGTTTCAGCCACAGAGGATTGTTCGGATAGCAAAGTCGATTTAACTGTCTTTAAACTTCAATTTTCATGAATCACGTACATTCATATCTGCACAGGACGTATCCGAATGTAAACAAATGACGTCACACATTATGAAATGGACAAAGTCCGACAATTATTTTTAAGACATTTTTATGTTTACACATTCTTATTATAGATACAAATATTCAAGTAAATGTTGTTTATAATAAATAGTATTAAACAACATTTATCGGCCTGAATGTCCGAGAAATGTTCATGGAAAATATTCGTCCTCGGACAAGAATCGAACCTTTATCCTATACGGACCCGTCATGCAGCCTGACGTGACTTAACCGTTTCGGCCACAGAGGAGCGTTCGGTTAGCAAGATATGAATGTACGTGATTCATGGAAGATTGAAGTTTAAAGACAGTAAAATCGACCTTGCTAAACGAACGCTCGTCTGTGGCCGAAACAGTTAAGGCGCGTCAGGCTATATGACGGTTCCGTATAGGATACAGGTTCGATTCTTGTCGGAGGTCGAATATTTTCTACGAAAATCTCTCATTCAGGCCGGTAAATGTTGTTTAATACTGTTTATTAGAAAACAGAGCATTTACTTAAATATTTGTATCTATAAAAAGAATGTATAAACAAAAAAATGTCTAAAACATATATATATATATAGGTATTATTCCGTTGCTATAATCCAAGCTCGTCCTATTAACACAATATAGAATTTTAAATATTAAATGTTAAAACTGAATCACAAAGAGATCTCAATGTCTTTTTTCATTAAACAAGCAAATTAATTCATACAATTGGAATCTTAATTCCAACTGTATGAAATGTATATGCATATACATATATATGTGTGTGTGTATGTATGTGTGCGTTTGTGTGCCTGTGTAAAATCTTCAGATAGAACATGTTGGTAAAAGGACAATATGGATAAAGATAAAAGGAAAACTTACCTTACACGACGCGTTTCGTCCGCTGTGGAAATTTATTAAGGCAAATGCAAGGATTTTATTTTGTAGTGATTATAGAAGAGCAAAAATGTTATTAGTTTTCCAGAGTTTTGTGAGTTTTCGCGTTCCACATAGCTTACCTGGCGTTTAAGCTAACATGATGAATATTTATTTATGTGCGTTCATAAATTCAAATAATTTTGAAAAAACGGGGACATTTTTTAAATTTTTTACATCCTGATTGGGTATGGCCGCTAGGTAGCGGAGGATTAAAGTCAGCTCAATGAAAGAAAACCCAGATTTTTAACCTCTGCTGATTACACACACACACAAACACACACATGCATAAACACACACACACACACACATATATATATATATATATATATATATATATATATATATATATATATATATATATGTACATGTGCTTAATATGGATATTGAAACCAACAACCAGCGGCTGGAGTCTGTTTACATCTTAAACTCAATCGTCAAACTAATCGGCGACCAGGCGAGTGCGTTCAAGCATGAAACAGATTCTTGCTGCTGGTTGTTGACTTCAATGTCCACTTGCACTTACATATATATATATATATATATATATATATATATATATATATATATATATATATATATCAGTCATGTTTCATTGAATAATTTATGGAAATTTTGTCTGCTTATTTACAGTAGGGTCCGTTCTATTCTCGTTGATACATATTGTTTTATACAGGGTACTTTCGACATTAACACAATGTCATCCTCAGGATGTTTTTTAAGACAAAAATGTATTGTTCAAAAGACAAAATTGCTATGTTTATCTGAAAGTTATAATCTTACGTGTGGCGTGAGGGTCGCTAATTTTTGTGCCATTCGATGTTTACGCATTAGGAAGGTAACTAATTATAATGTGTAAAGAGTTCTTTTTTAAAAAGAAGAATATAATATGAGAAACTATTAATATAAACCTTGATATTTTAGTGTATCAATTGTAAACATTTAAGAACAGTTGTGCAGTATTCATAAATGATTTTGCTATGGTTTATTTTCAATTTTTATTATAAATAGCTTAAAGGTTTTTTAGTTTATGTTTATTATTTTCGTGGAAAAATATGAATGTATTTTCGACAATAATTTTTCTAAATTGCGAATGTTTACAAGCATGTTGTTTAAATGTTTAGGCATGTTAGACATGTTAGTCATTCAAATAAAAACTCAAATTCCGAGACAACGTGTTCGTATTATGAAGAACATAAATATTTTTTCCGTTGTAGATACAGTCTCTCAGAGCACATTTAAATTTATATACAATGTTGGTTTTCTGCAACACATTGGTTGGTGGGGAAGAGTTCTTACGAATGATTAAATTTATTGTATTTATACATAAAAATATCTATGTAAAAAAGAATGTATAAACATAAAAAAGTCTTAAATTAATTTTCTGACTTTGTCCATTTCATAATGTGTGACGTCATTTGCTTACATTTGGATACGCATCGAGCAGATATGAATGTACGTGAGAAAATCATGGAAGATTGTAGTTTAAAAAAAGTAAAATCGACCTTGCAGCCGAACGCACCTCTGTGGCGAAATCGGTAAAAGCACGTCAGGCTATATGACGGTTCCGTATAGGATGCAGGTTCGATTCCTGTCGGAGGATGCATATTTTCTATGACAATTTCTCGGACATTCAAGTCGGTAAATGTTATTAATACTGTTTATTATAAACAGAGCATTTACTTAAGTATTTGTATCTATATAAAAAAGAATGTATAAATATAAAAAATGTCTTAAAATAATTGTCGGACTTTGTCCATTTAATATATATATAGAATGTGAATTTTCACTTATATATATATAGAATGTGAATTTTCACTTATAATGTTGACACATCTCGGAACCATAAATCTTTTGGAGGTGCACCAATCCTGATGCCTGATATCACAATCAAAAGCACCATAGAAAAAAATACAAATAAGCTTTACACAACCACTGAAGAACAAAAGTATCATCAAAAGCTGGCATACTTGAAACTGTACTGGTAAATATATATATATATAATAGTGTATTTGGGCAGCAATCACACTTTTATACAAGTTTCATAAAAAACGACTGACAAGTTCCTGCCATTAAGTTTTTATTTAATTTTTCTTGTCTTCTTATAATTTGTTCTTTTCTTTAATATGTAGAAATTGTCTGAATGTTCTGTAAGTCCGAGAGTTTTCGTGTATACTTTGAGCCATTATCAAAGATGATTCTATTTTTAATTTTAACTGAATTCATGGATTGATTTATGTGTGTATCAATAGTTATAGGAATGTTTTATTTTCCAAACAAGGTCATCACATTGTGGCCGTATTCAAAGATGATGTTATTGAGGACATTTTTTATTTATTTAAAGACTATGTTTAGAGATGTATAAAGAGAATTTACAAAAACGATATGTTAGGCTTTGATGAGAGTTGGAAAATTTGTTCAATCATAGAGACCATTGACTCGTTGAATGTTTTCGTCTACCCTGTCTCAGACAACATACTTAGCTACATTGTCTCTGACTTTCTCACATCATATATAATCACTCATTGCATCATAGCCATACCAAACTGGGCATTCTGCCTCTAGAGTGCACTGGAAATTCCCCATTTGCAGTTTACAATGAAGTTATGGGACATTAATGTCTCTTGGTTTCCATTTCACTTGCTCTTGTCGGTTAGACTCTATAAACAAGGGAACACACACACTATTTCTCTCTCACGCACACGCATATATATATATATATATATATATATATATATATATATATATATATATATATATATATATATATGGGGTTTTCCAATAACTTGGACCGATTCTAAATGTGAATTCAGTTTAAGTGTCTAATGATTTTCTTTCTTTTTCTTTCAGATTTAACAACTTAAGTCTTTGGCAATTTCAACCATGGAAAGATTAACAATTAAACAACGTGTTAAAGTTATCGAAACCTATTACGAAAACGGACATTCAAACAGAAATGCATTTCGCGCACTTCACGATTGTTTTGGTCAACATAATCGATCAACCGAAAGTATAATTGGAAAAATTGTTCGTAAATTCAAACAAACCGGGTCGGTGTTAGATATGAAACCACAATTACGTGCTCGTTTACGCCGTTCAGCTGAAAAGCTTGAAATAAACTGTTCATGCTTGATAATGAAACAGAAGTAGGTATTTTAATTTGATTTAATTCTATGATTGAATTGGAATTTTTTAGCTTTTGTTTTTCATAGAAAATATTCGTCCTCCGACAGGAATCGAACCTGTATCATATACGGAACCGTCATATAACCTGACGTGCTTTAACCGATTGATCACGGAGGATCGTTCAATTAGCAAGGTCGATTTTACTGTGGAGGACGAATATTTTCTATGAAAATTCTCGGACATTCAGGCCGATAGAAAAAGAATTGTAGTTAAATTAAACATATTCTTGACTAAACAGCCCCCCAATCTTTAAGTATACAAATAGAAAAAATGCCGTAAGAATTTTGCCGTTAACAATAAAATTTTTATAAAAAACCCAGACGACATGCATTTAGCGGATGTCAGAATGTGTTGAAAAATACATCCCTACCCATCACTAATCATAACCCCGCTTTCGAATGTAACTATTAACTGATACAACGAAAATTGAAATTGAACAAGCTTGCGCCCCTTGTCTAGATGAGTGGATTTCTCTGTATCCTTGGAAACACTCAAATATGAATTTTTGCCGTGCCTTTAAAATGGTAAATTTAAAAAAAATAAGTTACTCTAACATTCGCTTGACGAGGAAATGGAACTAATGTCTTTAATTTAATAACAAAATTAAATTCGAAGTTTTAGCTTCCATTTTTGAAACGTGGTTATTACTGTGTAGCGAAAAACCATATTTTAAATCAGTTAATTTCTAATATTAATGCTCTGTAAATTTACATTGAACAATCTTGTGTAAAAAAAAAAAATATCTATAAGAACACCATATATATATATATATACTTATACTTCTTACTGTTCTTTCTTTATATATATATATATATATATATATATATATATATATATATATATATATATATATATATAGTGACTATCAATATTGATAAAAACATGCGGAGTAAGTTTGTTTACGAGCATCGACTGGAGACAGCTAGCTTCCCTGCTTATGCATGAGGTCGATTGCCAAAATTTATACGCATACATAAAAGAACACACACTCATATGTAGACGAATTTCTGTTTATTCAATACTAACGCAATCCATTCATTTGTACCATAAAAAAGATAAACAAAATATTTCGTGTGAAGTTGTTTCGCAAAGAATATTTGTATTCCATATTTTACAATTTGAAAGAATATAATATTCAAATAACAAATCATTTAAACTTGTAGAGACGGGTTGAACATTCGCTTTTTTCTTATATATATATATATATATATATATATATATATATATATATATATATATATATATATATATATATATGTCTATATATATATATAATTATTTGAAAAAAATATGATTCCTTCACTACATAAGAGTTCTCATGTTTCAAAAACGAGAGCCGAAATCCTCAATATACTTATTAAAATGAAATTGAATTAAGGTGTCAAGCCTTGTTTCATCCTCAAGCGAAAATTTAGGAATAACCAATCTTGAAATTTACGCATCTTTATAAGCATGTTCGTTCGGAAAATTAATTACTATGGAAACGGTTTGGGCGGCCATTTTGATAAGCGGTCTAACTCTTAATTTTTATCCACATCTCAGTCACCTTTGGAAAGAGGTCAAGCCGAGGTAGGGTGGGGTGTCCATTTCAAAGCGAACGATGGCATTCATGTACCTATATCGTGTGGTCAGTCACAGCGAAAGATAGCTTTTGGCACTATAATATGTCGTGAAGTATCTATAGAATTTTGTTTTATTTTATTTTATCTATCTATTTATTTTTTCCTTTCTTTTTTCCAAATGGCTGTTTCATATATAAACACGCCGAACTGAACTACAACTTCATTTTTTGACAACTTCATAAAGGGTTTTTCAATTTTATGATTGAGTTAAGCTTTTCATCCCTTTATTAGATTATGAAATTTAATATTTTTTAAGCTAATTATTTAAAGCAAAAATGTGTTGATGTGGACAAAACCCGTTAACTCATGATTATGGTTTCATAAATTTTCATTATTTAGAAACTTAATAATGTGTAGTTTTTCATGTAGGCATAAAGGGCATGGGTCATCCCGGGTTTTAGAAGTTCTTGTTCTATTTATTATTTTCTATTTTACTTTTGGTGTTTTATTTATTTCTTTTAAATGCCCAAAATATTTAGATAGAGATGTCTGATTTCTATATCTAATATTATTGAAGGAGCTTTTGTGTTGTCTCCATCTAATTTTAAATTCATTCTTCGTTGAACCAATGTATATCCTACCAGTGTTAGGACTCTCAATGGATGAGATAGTGCACTGGTCAAATCAAAAAATGCCTTGGATTAACACTCTGGATTAATACCAAAGAAGTCATCAATTGGTTTACCAACATCGACAATAAGCCTGACTGCACCCTAATACAGTTCGATATTGTGGATTATTACCAGTCAGTATCATGATATCACTTCACGACTTCCCTGATCCATTGATCAATTCTAGGATTCTTTTGCTTATCTTTCCTATGTCGGGTCTGGTTGGGTTTATCATTCTGGTAGTTGGGTCGTCCTCAAAATCTTGTTTACGAGATCTTTAATAAAAATACCTTAAAATTAAGTTACAGTTTCACTGAAAACTTAGAAAGAATGATAAAAAACATAATAATAAAACCCTGGCAAAATACGAATGACAAAATAGTATTATCAAAAATCCTAAACTAAAATTAGACAAAAATAATGAAAAATTATGTGATTGTAGAAACCCTGAAGGCTGTCAGTTGGAAAATAAAAGCCACATAAAATCTGTGGTATAACAATGCACTATCTCATCCATTGAGATTCCTAACACTGATAGGATATACATTGGGTCAACGAAGAATGAATTTAAAACTAGATGGAGACAGCACAAAAGCTCCTTCAATAATATTAGAAATAGAAATCAGAATTTCCTAGGAAACGACAGCCATATTTTTTTTATTATAGTGGTGAAAGCTTTGAGCATAACCAATCACACTTTTTGAAGGGCTGACTATAGGGACCTGATGCACTAAGTGCCACAAGTTACCCAAAGAACCCTCCGCAAGTTTTGAATTATGAGTTGTCCATCTCCTAGATCGAGGTTGTATAGCCCTGCTGTCTCCTGCTATTAGCCAATAGCTGGAAGGAGAACGAGAAGAGGCACGGCAGTGTAGTGGATAGCAGCCCAGATTAAGGAATCTACTACATTCACTTACGTGCTAATACCATTGAGAAAGGTATTAATCCTCTACATATATATATATATATATATATATATATATATATATATATATATATATATATATATATATGTATATATATGGAGAATTGCATTTGGGTTAATAGAAGTGAAGCTTTGCTAATCAATCTGGTCCAGATTGAAACGTACTAAGTGGATTATATATATATATATATATATATATATATATATATATATATATATATATATATATATATATATATATATACGTTTTTAAATGTCTGAAACCTACCAGATATCGAACCTTAATGTCCCGCTTTAATGACATTCTTTAATCCATTTTTGTATTTTTCTTTCTCTCCGTCAGTTAAATGCCATACGTGATACACGCTTAGGCAATCCAATCTCTTTCGATTCATGACTGAGTAGATATCCCGTAGTAGACTGACGATTCTTTTTGCAATAGACTGGTTTCTAATCAAGGCTGTCGGACCCAAAATATCCTGCAATTGAACTCATAGAGAGGGGAGAAGTGCTGGATTTATATTTTCCCGAGGGTAGTTGCGCCTAAAAGAACGTAACGAACACAACCGGAATTCGACCTCGACTCTCCAAGTTCTCATACGGAGCCGTTAGTCATTACACTATCCACACATCCATCTTCACATAATCTATAAAGAAAACCTTGGAGATAATTCTATATACCGAGTATAACAGAAAGATTGCCTAAAATGTGTAACAGCAAAATTCTCCAATTGTTAGATTAAAATTTGAACCGTTGTATCTTAGAAATAATTAAATTTATCTTATTGGAATTCTTCGAGGTTTTTATAACACTATTGGACTCTAATTTGATTAATAAGAATATATTTAGCACTAAGATAAAATGATGATCCCATTTGCTGTTGTGACCTCCTGATCCAGTTTTCCTCCCTATTGTTCCTTCAATTTTAAAACTTATTCACCATTCTTTTGATGGTTCTTGATTGGACTTTGAAGATGGAAGCCAGAGTATGAATGTTGGTACCATTAATGAAGGCCTGAATGATCTTTTTCGTCTCAAAATTGCTCACTTGGGAAGACATAGTGGGGCTGACACAAAACGATTTTAACCTGTTCTCTTTCTAGCTGAATAACCCAAAGGGTCCTTCAGTGATTATTACGACAAATGTTATCAAGAGGGCTAACCGCCTTATCTAAAAACCTGTAAAAAACTCAGTTCCTTTAGTGATTTTTGATATAAAACTTTTTATGGGATGGACAATCATCCTATGCTATTACACAATTTGGACAGTTTTGCAGTTACACCTGTTATACTTTACATAAAATAAACGACAGGAATTTAAACGTATCAATGGACTAAATATTGAAACGGATTAACAGATTAAATATTGAAACGTATTAATAGATTAAGTATTGAAACATATTATGGGATAAACTATTCAAATCCATTAATAGATTAAATATTGAAACGTATTAAGGGATTAAATATTGAAACGTAGTAATATATTAAGTATTGAAACATACTAAATGGATTAAATATTGAAACATATGATGTGATTAACTGTGGAAATGTATTAATGGATTAAATAATGAAACGTATTAATGGATTAAACACCGAAACTACTTCGTGGCTTTTCTACCACATTCTATAATCTAAATATGTGAAAATCAAATGCTCTTGACATTGCGATGAGATTTTTATGACACCCCGGGCGCTTCTGTTATATTCCGTTAAAGTTGCTAAATATAACGGCAAGTACATGTTGAAGATGAGGGGAGGCGACAAACGAATCGTTGTGAATATGAAAAAAAAAGAAAGGTAGGTTAGTATTTCCTATCAAACATACTAATATGAAAAAATGTTTTATTTTCAATTTAATACGTTGCGCTTTTATCGACTAAAGAAATTTCAACGCTAATTAATTTTCATTCAGGAATTTAACAGCGAGAATAAATATGTGTATATCATTAAACGTTTAAACATTCATCTATCGACTGAAAAATAAATGTGTTTTTGGTCGTGAAATAAATACATTGTGTGAGTGTTGAATTCTGGTTGTGTTTGAATTTAATCAAATTCAGTGAGCTGAATGCAAACGTATTTGGAAGAACTCCTCATTGCTACTCCTAAAAAATTAACATTAAAAATTGTTTATACATTGGCAAGACTGAATTGTATTTTATTTATGTTTTAACGTAATATTTTTTTTTTATTAAAGGAAGCTTATTTTCGAATTTGTAGGAAAGGCGTTCCTATTTGTAACGTTTGTTTTATTTTGATTATTTTTGACAAATGCTTTTCTATAAGCGATTTTCCTCCTATTATATATCAGTCAAACATTGTTAACGACAACAATAAAAAATCGTCTTATATATATTTGACAATAATTTAATACTATTTATCTCTCTAGCCCTCCACTTCTCTCTCTCACTATATATATATATATATATATATATATATATATATATATATATATATATATATATATAATAGCTGGCCACTCGTATTCGAGGATACTCGTCTACTAGGGCGGCTAGCCACTCTCCTTATTGAAGACGCTCTCTCAGGCACGTTTGTGTTTGTTCAACACCCACAGAGCCAATCTACAGTTTATACTGCAACTATGCAGGACAGAACTTAGTTACAGTTTCTGGGAGAGAGCCTGTTATCGAGCATAATCAACGATCCGAATAACACCAGCACACTCAAACGCTAGGTCACGATGAATTGTGACTTCGTGGTAGCCCGGCTATTGACGGCCCCAAGTGTTCCGTCTACCCAATTTCACTCACAAGGCTTGGGTCAATCCGTGGTATGGTTATCAGGAACTTTCCAAAGGTGCCTCACGCTGGGATTGTCTCCCGCCAGACCTATAACCTCAGGAAATATCATTCTTGACAAATCAACCGTGGTGAGAGATGAACCCTGGTCACATTATCACGCGCCCATATATATATATATATATATATATATATATATATATATATATATTGTTTTTTATTTATTGATTGATCATAATTATTTATAATTGTTGTGTAGGATCCACCTAATTTGCATAGGTGACTACCAACTATATAAATAATGGTTGGTACCGGAGGACGGGGAGGAGGAATCACGAGATCCAACTAGAGACTCTGATCGACTGCGACTAGTCAACACATTCTCCAGGAACGTCTTCCCAGAAATATACAGAAATACTATATGTACTTATTGTGTACACTTTCTTGTTATAATACATTCTTGTTCTAAGTACATTTTGTGTTACATTATTATTCCATGCAATAGGCGAGATTCAACAATGAGTCAAGACTCAACAATAATTTAAACAGAAATTATAATAATATTAAGAATAATTGGTCTATTTCACGAGGAATCCTTTATTCCGTTTTCCGGTGTAGATCATATATGTTTTGCTCACGCGCGTGTGTACTTGTTTGTGCAGATAAAATTTAAATTTAAATTAATTTAAGCTTGATTCATTTACTTGAAATAAAATTACCTAATTTTATGTTGATATTTCTTAGATTTCAACTCCTGGGTTAAACTTCAGAGAGGTTTTAATAAGTTATTTATTCCCCTTGGCTTGGAAGGAGTCTAGAGACTTATTCAGCAACATCGCTGAAGATAGTGTCTCGATAAAAGAGTCCAGCCTCTTGTACTGTGGACAGGTTCCTAATAGTAGATAGGTGCACCTATGGCCAGGCCCGCGAATAATTTCTTGGTGTGCCCATCATGTTGCGTGCTTTGTGCGTTTCACCCTGGCGGGGGTCATCTCTATCCAGAATCATGCTCTTTGTCAAAAAGTTTCTTGGATACATATTCATGGTCTTGGTGTTTATACCCAGGAAAATCTTCCAATTGCTTGATTCTCCGGATGATTCTTTCATGTGTTTTCGACTTTATCGTATTCCTTTAGTTCTCGCTATCTTCCTTTATCTCACCCCTTCTCTTTAGGATTTTAACATAGACAAAGTATCTGACAAACTAGAAATGTCTCTCGCCTCTCTCTCTCATATATATATATATATATATATATATATATATATATATATATATATATATATACACACATATTTATATATATATATATATATCGCTACATTCATCTAAGAACATTTTTGTATTTGGCGATTTTATTGCTCATCATGTCAAGTGGTTTAATCATTCTAATGTCACTGATATTGCCTGTGTTCAGACTCAGTTTTTCCGTTGCTCAGTCTCTCAGGAAAGTAATGAATTTTCCTACCCAAATGTTGGATTTTTCGAATAGACTAGTTATAGAGTCCTGAACCTATGTTCAGTGTAATATGTCTCAGATCAACTTTTGAACTCTCCAATCAACTGACTAGGATAAATGATATAACCGTTCAGTCGCTACACAGCCAAAAGGAAAGGATTAATGTTGTATCTGTCTTGAATTAAAGTGTTCCAGCCCAGTCCTTTTGTTAGGATTAGTGATGTATCTGTGTACTCTAATTAGAATCAAAATATCTCGACTCACTCGTCAGATTAGGATCAATATAGTATCGGTGCATGCTACCTAGAATCAAAATATCCCCACTCATTGGTGTTGTTAGGATCAATATAATATCTGTTCTTTATACCTAGGAACCAAATATCTCGAGGCAACCATCTAACTGAGATCAGCTATGTATTTCTCATCTCTGGCATGGATTAAAATATCTTTGCACGATATTCCGCCAAGAGTCAATGTCATACATCTGTGATTGGGCAAGGACCGAAGCGACTTTTCCAGGAATTCTGTATAGGATGTGTGCAATATTTGTGCCATAGGCATAATTAATTTTAGTGTACTTTTTAGGTAGCAGAACACCAGCATTGTGGACAATTTTGCTTTTCTAATTACGAAGTCGGACCTTCTTATCCGGAAAGGAGTAACATCTTTATATAACTTTTCACTTTGACCATTGTTTTAATGAATTCACCCCAAGCAAAGCGACAATGCCTCTAAAACGCAAGGAGGCCACTTGGAGTGTAACAGAACAGAAAGACTTAACCAAGCGGAAACCGAATCCTAAAGAGGAATAAGGGATAAACTTTTAATCCTGTTTGGGAGACTGGGGAGGGCTATGAATCGGACGATAGGTGAGTCTATTTACTCCGACGGAAATCTGATAGCGATTACGAAGACAGGTGAAAAAAAAAATCACGCTTTTCATTATTTCGATGCAATACTGAAAAAGTTTCGGTGTGAACCCCTTCCTCAAATGTAGCCAAGTATTATTTATATTAACTTATTGGTTATCTGATAACTTTTCAGCACCCTCTGATATTCAACTTGATAGGAAAAGTTTTCACTCTTTATCGATGCACTGTTAAGTGATTCCCCTTACCAAGATGTCTGACAGATTAATAATGGTCAAAAACAAATTTCCTTGGATCCATAAAACAAGATTGATCATGGCGGAGATATCGCGTCTTTAGAGACTTTAGAGAACAAACATTGAAACAAAATGTCGGAAACAACAGGAAAGACAATATTAATATATAAAATATATCCTTTCTTCCGATTTTGGAAGGTTTGGCACAAGTTAATAAATATTTTAACAAATGCTTACCGAATAAATTTATCTCTTTATATATAGTCTCTATATTATGTACTACATACGGCAGCAAGGCCGCAGATCTGGATAATGGAGGAGCGTGAAACCACCTCTTAATTTCTATTGTTCCCAGGTTCAGAAGCTGTGTTTCGAGATGTAGTTTATCGTCATACTCAGGACTATGGATCTGATTGGTAATCAACCAAAACACTTTGGTTTATTTCAACCATAACACTTGCATTTTTCTATCACTTAGAACCAATTTCGAGTGTCATTACTTGCGTTCCTAAACTAGTGAAATTAGGAACATCAGATTCTGAATGATCAGATGATAAATTATTGAATAAATTGCTAAAAGAAAAAGCATATCAAATTCGTCTTATATATACGTAGGTACCCAATTAATCATTTCAACGTATGGATGAAAAATATTTATCTATCAACATAATATCCTACTTTCTCGATGTAATCCCTTAAGTGGTCAATATTAATCAAGTGTATTAACATTATACAGGGAAAGTTTAAGATCAAATTTCAGTTAAAAAACACGTGACTGTTGTGTTAGTGGGGGTATTTTTGTGAATCGTCAGGATCTGACCTGTTGCTCACTGTTCATGGTATGAAGAAGTTGAAAGCTTTTTATTCCAAGTCTGTTACAAAATAGTCCTTCTGTATAAAATATTCTTCTTTAAAAAACACTTTTTTTATATATTGCATAAAGCATCAAAGTGTCACTCTTTTCCTGTATATCTTTACATTCTCACTTAAAAATAAATCTCCATCTTAGTTTAATTGCTGAGTAGGATTTCATAGTTCATACCACTTTTTCACCATCTTCATCTTGCCTTAAGAACTGTTACAACTACTAAGTAACCGCGACATATTTGGGAAGGATACTACAATAACTCATAACCTATAGTGACAGCAAACTGTCTGTATAAGGTTAGAAAATGATATCAGTAAATATGTAAAATGGGGTGTATGACGAGGATGTATCTTCTCACCGTACACATTCAACATTAGTTAGGGAGGCTATGCCGAGAGGATGATAACTCCTATCAGGATACATTATTGGTGACCGCAATCTTAGAAACATAAGATATGCCAGTGATACGCTGATGATAGAAGACACAGAAAAGGAACTCCTAAAAAAGATAGTGCGGAAAAGTAAGAAGAAAGGATTAAACATTAATTTGAAGAAGGTGGAATGTGTGGTCGTTATTCAAAAAAGACAGCCGAACATGCAATTTACAAATTGGAGATATCAAAATCAAGCAAGTATAACAATTTAAATATCTTGGAAGTGTTTTAACAGAGGACGGAAAGTGCGAAACTGAAATCCGAACTTGCATTGGGATAGTGAAAGGTGCCTTTCTAAAGCTAAGCAAAGTTTGACGGAACTGTAAAATTTCGTTATAAACTAAGAAATGACTACCGAAACTGTTATGTATTATCAGTTCATACATACAATAATCTTAACTTCAAATCCTTATTTGTTAATCCGTTTCGTAATAATCTTCACTTTCTACCACGTCTTCTTTCACTCATATCACATTAGTCTTTTATCATGAGTTGATTTTGAGCCTTTTGTTGGGTGAATGTTATTATAAAAAATATCTTAGTCAAAGAGCAAATTTTTAAATGTTTTTTTTTCTCGTATATGCATCACAATGGGACATTATGTTCTTCGTTTATGTTATTCGAGAATCTATTTAATAATATTTAATAGAGAAAAAATAATTACAAAGTATCTGATACAGAAATAATGATTGTACAGTGAAACATTTTCATATATCTTTCTATTTCTAATTTTGTATTTCTATTTAACATTTTTTTAATCCTTTCACCCCAAGTAAGGCAATAATGTCACAAAGACTCAAAGCGTTACAGAGGCTGCGAAAACATAAGAAAAAGAAAATATTAAGGAGAGAGAGAGAGAGAGAGAGAGAGGGAGAGAGAGAGAGAGAGAGTAATAAAAGAAAAG
Organism: Acanthosepion esculentum; assembly: GCA_964036315.1. Taxonomy (NCBI): domain Eukaryota; kingdom Metazoa; phylum Mollusca; class Cephalopoda; order Sepiida; family Sepiidae; genus Acanthosepion; species Acanthosepion esculentum. The sequence continues at coordinate 50,708,183 of OZ038502.1, read as the reverse complement.
GAATTAAGAATACAAGATAAGGATTGGCATTGCATTTAAATTTTTGAAAATCAAAATTGATCGGAAATCAAGAAGCCGGAAGAGAGTTCCACAGGAGAGAAGTGCAGTAGAATAATTTTTATTGTTCTTCCTCCTTGATGATGTTTTTTCTGAGTACATTGCTTGGGGTGAGATCATTAAAAAATATTAACAAGAAATAATTGCAGATGGATTTTACAGGAAAAAAAGAGATTGTATTCGTGGACCGAAAAACGAAAGAAAGAAAAACCGTGATAGCGATTTCATAAATAAAAAAAGCTTTAAGGCCATAAATATCTAAATATATTTTCATTTTTACAATTTTAAATTGAATAATTTATAAAGATTTTAAATCTTTTAAAATTCAGATTCAACGTGATAACTCTTAGGAAATATTGTTATTAAGTAAAACTATATTTTCTAATCATATATTGTAAAGCACTTTACAATATGATGAACACTAATATTTTTAAAATAATTTCGATTTGTTTTTGTATATGTATATACGTGAAGAATCTCTAAGTATGGATGTACAGACTTAACATTACCATTAAAAGGTCATGTGTTTAAAAGGTTGTCCACGCTACTGAAAAAAAACCCTCATGTAAACATTATCGTCTGATCCACAATACTTAAATATGAACACGTTTGGTGGTGATTCGGATGTCAATAAATTGATTAACACGTCAGAAATACATGGCTCCATGGTTAGGAAATACTTGCATACAACATTGTATGCTATAATTAAGTAATATTTGTTTCAAATCAGATTAATTTAACCTTACACTTGCTAATTCTCCACAAATAACATCTCAGAAATATATATTTTATTTTTGCAAGATTTTTAAAACCGAGAATTAATTTTTCTCTACAAATGAGTCAAAATAGGCATTTTGATCAATTTTACTAAATAAAAAATCGATCCCGATCATTATAATTTCTGTTTAACATGCACCACAGAGTAGTTTGCTTACTGGAAATAGTAAATTTTAAATCCTTTAGCTTTCAATTAAAGCTAAAATTAAACCTTCAAGAAATCTTTTTCAATTTTAAGAATTCATTTTAAAATATACGTTTACCGAATTAGTGGAGGTACCTATGTAAAAGTTTGTGCTGCAAAATTCTCGGACGTCCCACTTTTCTGGCAATCATTTCTGAGTTTACCAAAGGATTTTCACTGTCTTCTCACATACTGAGCAAGCCTCCCATATAATTAGAACAATATATATATATACATACATATATATATATATATATATATATATATATATATATATATATATATATATATATATATATTCAATTTAATTAGAAAACAGAAAACCTTAAGAGGCCATTGGTTATAATTTATTTCCTCAGGTATATGGTTTTTACTTAGTTCATCACATCACACTTCCAAGGGTGAAAAATAGATTTAAATTTACGTATTATTTTTATATACTGTTGAGGGGTAGATTTAAGTTGATGTAAGGTGATAGAGAGATAGAGAGAGGGGGGTAGGAATATGAGATATATGGTGGAAATTAGAGAGGGAGGGAGAGATAGGAATAATTTTAAGATAGTTAAGAGTAAGGGAGGTGGGTAAGAGTCAGACATTGACCTAGCTAATAAGTCATCTCACAGGAAACGAGATAAAGAGAAAGACGAGAAGTAAAGCTATGAGAAAATAGACATGGAATCAGGGGTTTGAGCAAAGAAAGGGGAATAGAAAGTGTGGACAGAATAAAAGGTAGAAGAAAAGGAAGAATAAATTAATATACAGGGGCATATGGCGGTTAATTTGAAAAGCACAGATTTATATATTTGGCAGTTAACGTTTGACAGTAATTTAAGCATCTAAAAATTATCAACAAAATAAAATAAGAAATAAATATAATGTTAATATAAAATAAACAATTGATATTACTATTATTACCATAATTAATATTCTGAATAACAATTAAGGAGTAACACACAAACACACACACACACACACACACACATATATATATATATATATATGTATATATATATATATATATATATATATATATATATGTGTAAAACTATGAACCAGAGCCAGGCAAACCTACCTAGGTACATCTACTTACATATATATATATATATATATATATATATATATATATATATATATATAGATAGATAGATAGATAGATAGATAGATAGATAAGTAGATGTATCCGTTTATCTCGCGAGATAATGGTAGCACTCTGTTTGGTCAAAACTTAGTCCTTTGTCGGTGAGATTGGAGCGACATTTCCATAGCACGGGCTTGAATATATACATACATATATATATATATATATATATATATATATATATATATATATATATATATGTATGGAGGCTGTGTGTTGCACAGACTACACACATCAAAGCTGTACCGAGAATATCCAAAGAAATAGAGAGTGTAATATTTTTCTTCTAGCTTGGCCACAGAAGATGCCGGAAATTTGTCAGTGTTGGCAATCAACCGCCTTAGGAGCTCCACTCCGCGTTTCCTGTTTCGATTTACTTCCATAACTTTTTCTATGTTTGGATATAAGAGTAAGTAATGAATATTTAAAATCTGAAATTTGCTTCCTCAACATGAACAGCCTGTCTGTCACACTCCATCTACTCTTAGGTGTTGCTTATAAGTCGCCAGTTACCCATTTTTACCCATTCTCCTGCTTGGAGCTGAAAAATTCACGGATTCAGAAGATTGACTGATATAACGTAATATTGCTTAAAAGTAATATAATTATATAATATTTTAATTTTATTTTCAATTATTGTTTCATTTGTATATGTTGTGATTATTTTCTTTATTTGAAGTTATATATGTATTGTTTATTATCATTTCTTTCAACTTTTTTCAGTTAACGGATTTTTCTTCATTAGTATTTATTTGTTTTTGCACAACCGACCTGAAGAAAGTCAGTCTTATTTTTACTTTCTGTTTTTGCTTACCTTGTTATATTTATCAACTTTTCATTTTCTATTGTCGTTCATTGTTATGGGCAATACGCCGCTGGATCGAGCGTAGGTAAATATAAAATTGGACATTGAGGTCAGCATCGAATTTTAACAGTATGTTTCATGCATGAAACATGGCCTCCAGATCGCTCTTGGTGCTAACCTCCATTTCCACACACACACACGGACACACACATACACACACACACACACACACACGCGCACATATATATGTATATATATATATATATATATATATATATATATATATATGAAAAGGCATATATATTTATATATATATATATATATATAGTGGATATTGAGTTATATACATATAAGAGAAGGTATATATATATAGTGGAAGTCGCTATATATATATGTCGTGTGACGTGCCTTAACCGTTCGGCCACAGAGAAGCGTCCGGTTAGCAAAGTCGATTTTACTATCTTTAAACTTAAATCTTCCATGAATCTCTTCTATTCAAATCTGCTCTAGCTTATCAAAATTTCTCGGACATTCCGGCCGGTAAATGTTATTTAATACTGTTTATTATAAAACAGAGAATTTGCTTAAATACTTGTATCTATAAAAAGAACGTTAAACATATCATAAATGTCTTTAAATAAATTGTCGGACTTTGTCCAATTCAAAAATATATGACGTTATTTGTTTACATTTGATACGCTAGAGCAGATATGAATATAAGAGATTCATGGAAGATTTAAGTTTGAAGATAGTAAAATCGACCATATATATATATATAT
>OZ038502.1:50689443-50699443 GCA_964036315.1 Acanthosepion esculentum | reverse complement strand
AATGTCTCATTAAGTCTTGTTAGCGAAGTGATTTGGCCATTAATCACATTGACATTGCTAATTAAATCTATGTATAAATAGCTTCTTTATAATATATACCGTCCACACTCTAATATATATAGTCTGGTGTGTGTGTGTGTGATTGAGTGTGTCTGCGAGTTCACGCGTGCTTTGAGAACTCGTCTAGGAAGAGCTTCACAATCAATGATGTTTCCTTGTTGCCTTTAACGCACAAGCACTCGTTCTGATTTTTATGCCTTTCGAGAACATTTAAAAAATAGCAAAAATATAGCACGTGACAGGAATAGTCGAAAGTAGGGATCCAATGATGCGATATTTGAAAATGTTGGAAATCGACAGACCGCAAAAACAAAACACTTTGATAATGCCTTATAAAAGCTGGAATTACTCAAATAGTGGACACTTTTTATTCAATTATGTACCTGTTGTGGTGGGATCCACCTAATCTGCATAGGTGACTACCAACTATATAAATAATGGTTGATACCGGAAGACGAGAAGGAAGGGTAGGAATCACGAGATCCAACTAGAGACTCTGATCGACTGCGACTAGTCAACACATTCTCCAGGAACGTCTTCCCAGAAATATACAGAAATACTATATGTACTTATTGTGTACACTTTCTTGTTATAATACATTCTTGTTCTAAGTACATTTTGTGTTGCATTATTATTCCATGCAATAGGCGAGATTCAACATTGAGTCAAGACTCAACAGTACCAGAAAACAGAAAAGTGGCCCAAAATATATTAAAAAAAAAACAAAAAAAAAACTAAAAACATGAAGTATAACTACTTACGGCTTTTATTACCTTGAAACACCGTTTCTCGCCCAATCACCGAAAGAAAACGGCAGAGAGCTTGGTCAGTAGCTAGATGGATAACCGGTCAGGAATACCACTGGTTGTTAGTTTCGATGTTTGGGTGGAATAATTGATAACGGATCGGAAGCTGAGTTGAGATTTCAGTCGTGGTCATTACATTCAATTACGCAAAAGTGTATGTAGAAAACATATGAACAGATCTCATCTACCACAGCCCAACTCTAGTCTACGGAAAAGAAAAGTTCTGAATTCGTCAGCTTGAAGAGAGTTGGTTAAGGTTGGATGAGCATCATATGATCCAATGACGATGAAAAAAAAACAAAAAAAAACCGAAAGGCGATAGCTGCTAGGTAACGCAGTTATGCGATAGAAATCTCCTAACCAAAAGTCTGTACAGGACATGATGCTTTGATGGATACAGTGTACATTGAAAGACAAAGTCAAATAGCCACTTTAAATAATTCACTTGTGCAGGTTGTTAACTTAAACAAAACAATTTATTAAATAAATGATCAGATAAATTCAGACAGGAAATCCAATTTTAGTGCGTTAATTAGAAATAGAATATTCAAAACAAATAAATTGTAAAATACCACTAAGGTAAATTCAAATATACAACGTACTTTAGACAAAACAATTACCTAAACTAAACTAATAAGATACAAAAGCACTGAGAAAAATTAAAATAAACAAGTTGCTGTAAGGTAGAAAAAAAGGGTGTTTAGGTTTTGGGGAGCACCAAACGGATCGCTCTCCCTGGAACTACGGGGGTGATAAGCGGAGAAGGGAAAGAGTTGAGGAACAAAAAATAATTGCACTGAGACCAACTTGACAAGAAATCGTGTCTTGCCGATTGCTGATTTCCCACCTGCTTTTATTGGCATGAAGCATCTTACAAAGAACCGAATATTGACCAGTTGCAGAGAGGCCCGTATCTGGAGATACTAAACTGTCCCGCTACTAACGTAAAAATCCGGATGTAACTGGTGTTGCCAAATATATCCGCACACGACCCGAGATCTCTTTTGCGTCTGTACTGACACGCGTTCGACACACAAAAAATTTGAATACATAAACAAATTAACTAAATAATAAACAAAGTAACAAGCAACGAATACATACATAAACACATATAAATGTAATAATAATAATAATAATAATCAACAAATAAGTAATCTATATACGTCCAACCGTCTCCCTGTTTTTTTGATGTCATAAACAACCTGAAGAAACAGGTAGTAACAACTGCAGTTACACGCGATTAAAAATTAAATTTAAAAATGGAACAGAGTGAAAGGTTTTGAAAATTTTCTTTATTAATGGTTTAACTTTAATTTCGCTTTATATCGCAATCGTAATTGATATCATCTAATTAAACCGTAATTAAAACTTGCTGATGTATTTGTATTCTTTTTTCTCTTGCTAGCACACGTACAGTGACGTATTCGAAATATTACATCCTTAGGACTCCCTAATGTCTTTTTTTAAGAGTGACTTCAAGGGATCATAAAGAATTGTGATTTTAAAAGAATATAAAAATTGCACGCAAAATAAATGTAAAAAAAAACTACGGTGATCGGTTGCGTATACGAAGAAAGATTATGCCAAATATAAGTGTCGAATAAAGATGAAATATTTTTTTTATTTTTAAATTCATATAAATTGTACGTACATAGGATGCTGTCAAAGGCGAAGGTCCAAAAATCCCTCCACCTGAGCTAGCTTAAAGTCCGCCCGAAGAGCGGCTTCCAGAGTAGTCAATAATAAATAACAAGTTAAATGATAACAGCAACAAATAACCGCATTCGGACTCACAATTCTGGCTATAGAATAATTTGAAGCATAACTGTTATCACCAAACCGAAAGCGTTAAGGTAATACAATGGACGTTATACAGTTGTCATGTCAAAAATGGCCTGAAGTTTGTGGTCAAGCAGGAAACAGATTGCCTCAGTTGGATCATGAACTCAATGTCGAATTTTCCATTGATATTTTTCGTATACAGACCACAACAAGAAAAATGCAAATTTGTGGAGTTTTATATTCGATATATTTAAAAACTATTGGTATTATTGCTACGCCAACCACGCTAAATTACGCAAAGTGAAGACGCTTACCATAGGTTGACCTAGAATTGTGTTAAGCATACACACTATGTTATAACGTTCTTGTTCACTTCTGTTGTTTACATCAGTACATGGATGGTGTGTAGAATGTGGTCGTCTTACCACACTACAGAGTTTCCTGCAGTTTTTTTTCGGCCAAATACACCCCTCAGATCTCGACCCTTGCGAAGCTTTATTGATCAAACATCAATACACTGGAAAAAAAAAGCAAGAGATTAAGATGTCGATGAAATTCAAGAGAATGCCACGAGACAGATTGCTATACCAAAAAAGGAGTTTCAAGAACGCTTCCATCAATAGAAACCACGCTGGATAAAGAAGCGCGACTTCAGACGGGAACTACTTCGAAGGAGATTAAATGTCGAAGTGCTATGTATTGTAGTTTTCTTTTTATAACACTAGTTCTGTTACATTTTGAACCCACCTCGTATGTGTATGAATGCATATAAGAGTTTTCTGGTTACATTTATAGCAAAGGGACAAACAGAGGAGCAATGTTTACTTAATTATATTTTTTACTTTAGTTTCATCTCCAGGAACTATCGAAAATAGACAAACAAAATGTAGAGAAACATAAAATATGTTGTTATTTTATATGTACAATGCAGCTGGAAAATTAATTAAATATGGCGTCGTTTTTTGACGGTACAGGTAAACTAGTTCGTGTTCTATTTTCTCTTGACATTAATATCGAATGCAAGGCATATTTCTGGTTTATCAGGACAGATTATGATTTTCAAATTCTTCTTCGACTACATGCCTCGTCCCTTCAGGATGTTGGGGATCTTGACTCTCCACAATTTCCAGTACTTTGTCGTTTGTTAAAAAATATTGTCTTTTTTTTTTATCTCTCCTAAAGCATTTTGTGCTATTTATTTACACATAATCGCTATGTAGGCTTAGCATTATTTTTCCCGAAACTACTTGATATCAAGCGAGTATCAAATTTTCCAAGCCTGTGTCCTTATTATGTACTGTAGGAATTTCAAATGTTTCTGCCTGATGCTAAGGATACGTGTCCTTTTTGTTTCTATTTTCTAAAACTTCGTCATTGTTCACATTTTCAGTTCATATTATTCTATAGAATCACTTTTCTGTTGCTTCGAGTCTTTTCTTTATCTGTCTACTTCTTTATGGCTTTAAGTATAAGTGTCTTTTTGTTTCCATCTTCTGTAAAGTTTCGTCATTGCACACATCTTCGATCCATGGCATTCTCAATATCTTTCTGTACAACCGCATTTCTGTTGCGTCGAGTCTCTTCTTAATCTGTAAGGAAATTGTTCAGAATTTATTGCCATACAGAATGACTGAGATTGCGCAACAGCTTTGTTCACTTTTCTTCATTTTTAAAAGAAATTTTCCTGTTTCTTATTTCTTTGCTTAGCATTTGTAAGACAAATTTCGCTATCCCAATACGCCTTCCGTCCTCTGTTACATATACGTAATTGGGTGTCACACCATTAAGAATTATCTGTGGGATATCTTTTTATAACTGCTAACTTAGGGTTTGACATCGACATATTTCAGCCCTTTTATAGAAAGTTGTAACTGGTCACCTTTCTTCTGGACATTACATTAATTCGACAGTTTTTCAGAAGTTGACTACAAGTCTTATGTATTTTGATATGCTGAATTAAGAAAATGACCTTCAAATTAGATGATTGACTAGATTTAGAAATATTTACTCAGTGATGTCTTACACATGTGTACAATGTTGTTTTGAAATGTCTGCTTTGGTGTAACGTTCTGTTTAATGTAACCTATCAACGCACTGCAAAAACACATCGAGAGGAAACCACCCATAAATGCAAAGAAACAATCACCTAACCTATCAGCTATCCTCACATCTACCAAACATCTAAAGGGCAATAAATGTGTTTATTGAATGAAATACAAAGTGGAAAATTAAGTTCAGAAATATATGCATGCGCAGTTATTCAGGAACTACAAGTTGCAGTTTTGTGTTTTATAAAGATGGAGAAGACTCATATCTGCTCGCAGCCCAACAATAATTAGCCAGCCTGGATGGATTCAGCCTGCCCTGATACTTTTTCCCATTGCCGCAATGTCTTAATGGAATCGTTCACCGTGCCTCACACCAACACAGTTTTTGGGGTGTGTGTGGGGGATCAATATGCGTGTTTAAGAAGTGGATCTTCAACGACACTGTTGGGGCGCACCCACCTTCACAACCACAATAGACTGATCCTTTTATTATAAATAGAACAATAGTTCTAGAGACTGTGAGTAGTGTAGCAGTGTAGTGCAGTGCAGAGTGAGACTTCTGTAGTGATCAGTTACACTTCCGTTTCTCGACCGGAAGATACCGTTGGACTTTATTACTATTACTTATTGTTACTACTAACCTACGTTCGTTCTACTACTAATCTCTCTGATGTAAATACCTCTCTGGATATACCAGTATTTTTCCCTACGACTGTGTTTGTTCGTTATTATTACCATATACTCACGTGGAAATACTCAACATCTCAACAGACACGTTACAGCCAAGATGTTTGTATGCCTTTAGGAGCTCTTCCACCAGTTTTCTGTAATTTTCTACTCTTTACTTACCCAAAAGGTTGGCTGCTTTAAACCTGACATCTTTCTCTGCTTTCGCCGTAGTACTCTGTCAGAATGCTTTTGTCGTCTTGATGTAATGAGAACTTCTGTCATGGTTGGCCGATTCACAAAGAAAACAGCAATACTTGGTATATCCACTTTGTAGTCCTCACAAGAGAGCCCTTATAATCACCGTAGATTTACCAGTTATTTGGATAATATTTGATATATCTCAGTAGTTGTGTGATATTTCATGAATTTGTTTTATGTGCACTGCTTGACAATGTGCGATTGAAGGTAAGCCATTGCCCAACTCTTTTGAGGTTGGTATTCGAGGAATCAATGAACAGGCTCCATTTCTCTCTCTAGACACTGATTTTAAGTGATTGCATAAAACCAGTAGTATTATAGATACCAAATCACCTTCCATAAGAAAGAATGTGACTAGATCATTGTGATGATCATGAAAATGGGAAATCCGCACAACCCCTGCTAATAGATTCCACTGCTGTAACCTGGAACCAAGCAGTTCTGCTTGAATCTTAGGAAGTTCCAAATCTCTAAGTCATTTAGTAAACTTTCAGTTATGATTAATTTATTCGTTTTCTATGGTTTATCAAACTATTGGAGGTTATTTACAACCAAGAACAGGTTTAGAATGTAAGAATTTTTTGGAGATAATATTGATTACTAATTAACCCATAGCCGGGGGAGAAGATTTGCGCTTAAATACAATCAACCCAACTGGGACTGTAACTCGGCTCTCCGATTAAAAATTTTCAGCCGTTGTCCATTACATCAGCCGCACATCCAAGCTTACATAACCTGTTATTCCTAAGCAGTCACACATCTAGCCTTTTGGGTCATGAGGTGTGCTTCAGAGACTGATGTTGGTCAATAATCTTAGTCATACGATGTTGATAATTCTGGCCAATCATCTGAGTCAATTTCATATAATCCCGGTGCTTCTGGGATGTGTGTGCCCTTATTATGGGAAACAGTACGCAAAGCTGATGGAATGGTTTGTATATTGTAATGTCCATTTCTTTTCTTTTTTTTTAACAATCCCTTACCAACTGGAAGCAGCATACAACAATTGCGATCAGTGGTATGATCGATTGGCTCTCTTAAAATCACGGGCAAACGCAAAACTTTCTGGTTTGCTATTAACTGAGATTTGTTGCACAGATATAATGTGGTGTCTATTTCTTGTCTTCGGCTTCAAGTTTGCATCCAAAAATTTAGTTGGTAACCTTTTTTTCACAATAGGAGCTCTATTTTGCTTTTTAGATGCAAAAGTCACCTCGCCATGCAGTTATCGGCTTTGTTCAAATATTCACGTGGCATTATGTACAGGCCAGTTAAATGTGTGAAACAAAGTGGAAAGGGGAATATATATAAAATGATGATGATGATGATTCTGTCGCCTTTAATTCCGAAAGGAGTCGTTGGAATGTCGACGTGCTGAGATGTCCACCATTCTCCTACATCCCTAATGGATATCTCCGTTTCAGTTAATTTCCCTTTGGTATTTCAACTCTCCAACATTTTTTTCCATCTGCTGTAGCGAATTGATTGGACTCACATCTCTTTGGGTCAAGTCATTTTTGTATCAAACAACGCTTTTATTCTCGTGTTCATGTGTCCTTGACACATAAAATTAGAACAATCTGCCCACCGTGGACTAAATAAAGGGGTACGGTTCGAAATCCCAACCAATATCACCTAAATATCAACAAGCCCAGGATCCTCGTCGCACAAGTCGAATATACCAGTATACCTGAAGACCGCCATCTATGCTCGTATGGAGAGTTGACGTAAATGGTCCGGTTCGAAATTTCAGCTAATATCATCTGAATAAATCTGGAGCTTACAAGAGCGGAAGCTTCGTCAATATGGAAATGAAGATGGGGACAACATAATGTAAAAAGTGTAGTTACCTTATCTCAGAAATATAGACAGATGTTGAACACAAAATGTTGATAAGTGGCCCGTGATCAACATCGTTCTTGTTAGAAACAACTAAAATGAAACACAGACTTCTGTCATTACAGTGGAAAGCTTTCAATTTATTTTGATGTACAATGCAGAGACAAATATGTAAAACACAGAAGAGGGTTTCCTTTTCATTCAGCCAATAAACCCATCTCGTTTCACTATCGCTGACCTAAGGAAAAGGCGGATAATTTTAATACTCCATGTATCGGACTGAGTTACATATTTACTGTTGATAACTGGAAGATTTGTATGAATTCGTAGTAAAAATAACTCTTATTCCATATTTAAATAACTCAAACTACGTTCTTTGCCGTCATTTGACTAGGAGAAACATTTGCATATCATTATGGATAAAGGCCACTACGACATTCACTAGTTGAATATAATACACTGATTTTCCTCAGCTGTCACTACGAAAGGGGAAATAGTTTCAATTTATTTAAGAGCTAATCGTCCAAATGCAATCAGAAAATTCCAAATTCAAACCTTTCCTTTCGGAAGTGACTTCAAGTCAAACATTTTAATTCCGTTTGAATACGCAACTGGAAGCGATGATAGCAAACCTTTTACTTGTTGGAGTAGTTTAATATGTTGAAGTAGTTCTAAAATTGTTGAATTCTACACTTATTTGCATCGGTCCGGGTTGAGAGTTAAGCTACTTATTTGAAGGTACATTCATTTGTGATAAATTCAGTGCAGCAAAAGAAGCGACTGAAAAGTTTTAAATTACATTCAACCAATTTACCTGCTTCACATAATATGAAAAACTTTTGAATAAAATGCACAAAGAACATAATATCCTCACTTACTTCAGAGGTACGAATGTTGCTATTTTTGCCTTTTTCGGTTCTCAAGAAAAGCGAAGGATTTTGTGCAGTTGTCAGGACTCCGATACTTATATTTCTATTGATTTTATCTCAATTCCCCGCCTCTTCACAAAGGTATTCTGTGTGAGGTTTTATAAATAAACTAATGGAATTTTTTTATATATATAAGAGTAATACCCCGCCCCCATAAGTGTAAGTTGTTTTGTAGCTTCTTATAAGAATGTATTGCAGGTGTTACATTTCGAACAACACCATCTTTATGTAGTCTTTCTTGATATATTGACAACGTTTGTTTGTCGAATATTGCACAAAAATATACTGCAGTTATCGATGAAAATATACAGAAGAAAATTTCGAACAAAAATGCCAATGACTTTAGTAATGGCGAAGAAAACGGATACACGAAATCTATTAAATGCATTCTTCTAGATATTATACCAATGTAGGTATGGTGAAAATCGAATGTGTTGAGTTGAAGGGGGAGAGAGAGAGAGAGGACAATAGAGATAGAAAAAATTAAAGTGAGAGAAAGTAAAAGAGAAAGAAGATAAAGAAAAAGGGCGAGAGAAAGAAAAAGCAAGAAAGAAAATCCGAGAAGGAGAAGGAAACTGAAAGCAAAAAAACAATATATATATATATATATATATATATATATACGTATGTATGTATGTATATACTGAGAGAGAGAGAGAGATGAGCAATATATGTGTTATCGTTTCAGTGCCTTCATTCTATATCGGGGGATGGTAGCCTGACAAACAGCTGAATTTCGACCTGAAATTTTCCTTGCATTATATTCGATTTCTATCATGAATATTCACTAATGAATAAAGTACTTTAAAAAAGAAGGCGATTAAATTTGAAAATCAAATATGTCTGGTATCATTTTTCTGTGCGAAACTAATCCATTGGTTTAATATGAGTCGAAATCGTTACATCTCCTTATGTACAAATAGGGTTCCATTTATTTGTCACCAGCTATGGGTAGATAACAGAACAGATTGTGTCCTATAGCCTTTGGTAAGCGACCAGTCTAGAAAAAACAACCCAACTGTGAGTTAAATAGCTTCACCAACCCAGAACTGGCTAAGTGTGGAGAGTACATTTACACCCTTGAAGACATGGTCAGTCACATAGGAATTAATCTAACGATTAAGAAGGAATCTTTTTCTTTTACAATAACATTCCTCCTGTACAAGGCATGGGGGCCACTCGAGGTAGAGGGTTATATCAATAGGCAGTTTATACCCTTTTTAGCGCTTAATAATTTTTTTCTTTCTCTTATTTCTCGCAAACCTTGTTCCACCATCCATTTATTCAAGATCACAGTGTTATGCGTTGTTTTCCTGTGTTCTCATTGCCATCGCTCTATCCTTTTATTACATTGATGTTAATTCTGTACTAGGCTCGTGGTCCACTCGAGGTAGAGCGTTACAGAGTAAGAAGCATATTTTACGCGGATATGTGGGGACGATAACTGTTAACACTAGACTTGAACAGGTTAAGATTGTAGTGATCTGGGAAACATCCTCTTGAGAGACGGTTCCACAGAGCAGTTATTCGCGCAGTTCCAGTGAAACAAGTTGGCCATACTCGTTCATTCTGATAGGTTTCTTTATGGGGAAATAAAAAAAAAAAACTT
>OZ038502.1:50681943-50686943 GCA_964036315.1 Acanthosepion esculentum | reverse complement strand
TCGATTCCATAAAAAGCTACTGACTACGGAAAATAACATCTAGCAAGATCCTGCACTCGACAAATAGTCAACAGAGTTAATAAGAAAGAGTGAGGCAGGAGGAAGCAAGTTCGCCAAGACTGTGAGTAAACAAAGTTAAAAGACGATGTAAACGATCCAAAAATTGTGAGGACATTTTACAAATATGCGAATCATTATTACTAGTCATGGTAAATAACTAAGACCTGTTAACGCTGGATTAAATGAAAAGAAATAAAAAGAAAAAAATAATGGGAAAGAATAATTACAGGGGACGGAAAGGGCGACACTAAAATCTGAAGGAGAATTGTGATAGAGAAACATGCCTTCCAAAAGCCAAGCAGAGTATTAAAAAAACAGAAACAAACTTTAGAAACAAAGAACAGTATGCTTAACTATTATGTATCAGTCTTTTCACGTGGGAGTGAATGCTGGACAATCACCTCACACTGTAGATGAGACTTGAAACAATAGACATGTTTTTCTACAGAAGGATGCTGAGAATACAATTGACCAAACATGCAAACAATGACGAAATTCTAGAGAAAATGGAAAGAAAATGGAAAGAGACATCTGAAATTTCTGAGACACTTAATGATAAAGGCAACAGTTGTGAACAGCTGCAAAGGACAGGAATTGGTGGATAGCCATGACTGAACAAACATGGCACCTGGAAGGGGAATGTTAGCAGTTTCCTTATATGAAAACATTCAGAATTCATTTAGGCGAGATACATAGCGAAAAGAAAGGATAACAGATGGAGCAAAAGGTTGGTTAATTGGCATCCAATGATTACAATACACTATCAAACAGAAAATCATTAGCCATGATGATGATGATGATGATGATGATGATGATAACAGGTCAATATAGAGGGTTTGAATTATACATAAATATATATTACTTATTAAAAATTTTTCAAAACGGATGATAAATGTCGATATATACTGAAATCAAATACAACGAATATTCCAAACGTACAATGCCAGCGTAGACCAACAGAAAAAGGTCTTTTCATATTATTCTTCAAGTTTCTCGTTGTTTCGCAGCAATAAATAGAAAGAAATAAGGAAAATTTGCAGACGAACACTTCATTATTAAGACAAATAATATATAAATCAAAACATTGTATTAATAAGAACACAGATGTTGACAATAGCTTGAATAATATATGCAAAAGATGATGGTAGGCACATATATATATATAGGTTGAGAATGCAGCTAGGAAGACAAAATTGTTTATACCAACTTTTAATGTCCAATGTTTGTCTAAAGTGTAGAAAAATTATCCCCCTCCAAAGATTAATAAAACGATGCAAAGTACATCGTTAAAAGGCCTCTATTACGTTGGAAGTTGTTTACCGTTTGAGATCAGAATCTTCGTATATCCATATATCCCTGTTTGAAACAAGGCTGTGTAATACTACACAGCCTTATATTAGCGTTATGAGATTCAGTTTAGAGAATATCACCACTTCTAACAAAGATGAATTCAATTGTGTACACTGAACAGAATCAAAATATCGTTCCCTCATATCATAGTACAGTAACTCTACGCACAGTGTCAACACTGATACACACACACACACACACACACACACACACACACACACACACACACACACACGCACACATATATATGTGTGTGTGTGTTTGTGTGGGTATGTGTGTATGTTAGTGTGTGTAAATTATTTTCAGATAGGGTGTATATGTGAAGGAATAAAATGAATAAAAAGTAAAGTAGAAAAACTATTGTTAGACGACGTATTTCGTTCTCTTCAGAGGACGAAACAAGAATAGTTTGTCCGCTTCACTTTTACATATATATATATATATATATATATATATATATATATATATATATATATATATATATATATATATGTAAAAGAGAAGAGGACAAACTATATATATATATATATATATATATATATATATATGTATATATATATATTCTGAAACATGGTTATCACTGTGTAGCGGTAAAACCATATTTTAATTCTATTAATTTATAATATATATATATATATATATATATATATATATATATATATATATATATATAATTGTGTATTTCGGCAGCAATACCACAAAGAAATATCTTTCATAATCTCTAAAAGACTAAGTGAAACCGCTTCGATCCACAGATCATTTGATTAGTTCATGCACAGTCTTTGCCAGAAAAGAAATCATTTATACGAATGCAATAAAAATGCTTAATCTCATCGCTTCGTCAGTAACCTCCATATGTAATCTCTCTCTCTCTCTCTCTCTATATATATATATATATATATATATATATATATATATTTGTCATCCACAGACAGACTGTTTCGCTGTTTCACAGCTCATCAGTGTGGCTAGACGTCCGGTTGCCTCTAGCGAGGATCGAAACCCGACTGAATGGGCGTCAGTCGAAACTTCTAAGACGTCGGCGAACGGCAGGGATGAAGGTGCATTTTAGCCTGTTTATTTTTAGATTTAGATAAACACACAGTGACTGACAGTGACTCAATTCTGCCGAAGAGTCATGCTATATTAGCTTAATATATATATATATAATTGGAATTTTATTCTGTTTATACCAATCCTATGATTGCATATATATATATATATATATATATATATATGCAATCATAGGATATATATATATATATATATATATATATATATATATATATATATATATATATATATATATATATATATATATGCAATCATAGGATTGGTATAAACAGAATAAAATCCCAATAACCAAAAATACTATTCTAAAGAGAGTACTCAATAAAGAGTAGATCAAATAGTAATCATTCAAAAATAAACATATTATTACATCACTACAAATCAAGTCATTTTGTTTCAACACTACTGTTTTCTTTTCAAGTGATAGTGTTGATTGCAGAATAAAGAGTTTTAAAAAGTTCAAAACCCACGAAACTCTTCTCAACAGGGGAACGATGTTACGTAAGGTAATCAAATTACAAGTATATGATTATTCAAAAAACTTGACAATGAGCCTTAGATACAATTTATTAATACGTTAATGTTGTTGTTAGACTAAATTATAAACCATTCTGATTATTTTTTTAATTTTACTATAAAGTTAAAAAATAAAAATTACAAATTTTAAATTTAACCTTGCATTAAGTTTAAGGAACGGAGGAAAATATACATATATTTTTTATTTATTTATTTTAATCGAAAAGCCAAATTTTCATTTATAGCAAACGACACTCTAAGGAGATTCAAACATCGTAACTTATATATATATTTCTCCGTTCCTTTTTCGAAAAAATTTACAATATTTTAAACGATAATTATTTTAATATATTGTTTGTTTATACGTTATTTTTATAGAAACAAATATTTAAGTTAATTTTCTGTTTATAATAAACAGTATTAATGACATTTACTGGCCTGAATGTCCAAAGAATTTCATAGAAAACATATGCCCTCCGACAAGATTTCAACCCGTATTCTACACGGAATCGTCATATAACCTGACGTGCTATATTGTTTCGCCAGTAATTTGACCTTACTATCAAAACGCTTCCTCTGTAGCTTTATGTTCAGATACGCTTCGAGCTGATATGAGCGTTCAAGAGTAATCATCCGAAATTTGTAGTTTAAAAACAGTAATTCGACCTTGCTAACCAGTCGTTTCCTCTGTAGATAAATTCCATACAGTTATATTTAAATATTTCTAAGATACAATATTTTAAAGCTTAATCTAAGAAATGGACAATTTTGCTTTTACACGATTTGGACAATTTTGCTGTTACACCCGGTATGTATAAATATGGAAAACTCTAATTACTGGGAACGAAACTTGCCTACGGGATGACAGCGCAAACGCTGAATAGCTAATTGGAATTAATGTTAACATATATGCAAAGTGTTCTTATACAAGCGAAAGAAAGTCCAATAAGATATGTTAGGCATAATTACGAGATATAAAGAAAGTTTTTATTGATCGAGAACTTGAACTTTGCATGAACTTTGCATCAAAAATATAATTAAATAATTATAATTAAACGATTATTATCACTAATATTTTTCTCTAAGAAATATAAAGTACTGAAAAATAATTTAAATATATACCATATAATTCTGCTTGTGCTTTCATTATTTCAGTTAGTTTTGTGCCATGCGTGATACACGTGTAGGCGATCATGTACCTTTCGATACATGGCTGACGAGGCAGATTTTTCCCGCAGTAGGCTGTCATTTCTTTCGGTGGTAGAATAATTGCCACCCAAGGCTACAAAACGCGGTCTGTCCTGCTATTTATCTATAGCCGGGGAAGAAGAAGAGGATTCATGCCTTTCCCAAGGGCATTAGCACGTAAGTGAAATTAATGGATTCGACTTCGAACTCGGTTCTCTGATTCCTCAATCCGAGCCGTTATCCTTTACTCCAACGTACCTCTTTCCATTAGTTAGTAATCGTATATTTTCGTTCTTAAAAGAGCACCCTTAATTAATCTGTTGTTAACTTTTAACATTCTGGAGATGATTTTTTTGCAAAGCAAAAATTTTATCCTACCACTGCAAGTAACTTAGATGAACGAATGATAGCGTGTTAGTGTTTTGCAGATGTGTTGTCATATCCTGCTATGGCAACAGAAAATTATCATAACTGACATTAAGCCGTGCAGTAGAGGAGCCTCGAAAAAAGAATGCAGTGGAAAGGAAAGTAGGAAATAATGCAAGGTTAATCTAGTTATCATATGCAATATGCTCTGCCATTACCTCAAATAAAAGTGGATCATTCCCATTATGACTGCGAAGAAGGACGACAGAAAACTCATGTCAGAGACATTGTTTGGAGGTTATTTAAAGCCAGAAAATATTCTTGCATTGTATGAATTTTGGAGGAGAGATAGTTATGATTTGGGGATACAGGTCTTACGAAATGATCCACCGCTGGGCGGAGAAAAGGTGGATTCATACCTTTCCCAAGCACCTAAGTGAATATAACGA
>OZ038502.1:50634443-50676943 GCA_964036315.1 Acanthosepion esculentum | reverse complement strand
ATCGTAATTGTCTAGAAATCCAAGTAAAACATATATGATGCGTCCTGGGTATGACGATAAACTACATACGGCAGCAACCGCCTCTTAATTGCTGATGTTTACAGGTCCGCTCTGACCCATTGTTGTAGCACCTGTTAGAGTTCTCGGTATGGGAAAATAGGGAACCCCCAACTGGATTCAAAACACTCTTTTACTATAAAAATACATTTTTATGGTAAAAAATACTCGAAATAGATGTTAATAGTAAAGAATAATTTCAAAGCTTCCAAGAAAATTATTTCTTTGGCATTAATAACCCATGAGGAGATGATATGCCGTTAAACAACCCAACCAACCAAACAAACTAACATATTTAATGCAAAGATTAATTGGATGTCTTTGGATGTGCTGTCATTTCTTTATTTAACATCATGGTATGTCTGCAAGGGCCACATGGCCCTCTGAAGAATCGTTTTCCAATTTCTTTTCTATGAAGATTATTGGATGCCATGATTTGTTGCTTATCGGATCATGGTACCACAAAAGATTAAATATTTTTAGTTTTTTGTTTTTATTTCATTTTCCTTTAGGAATTTCAACTGTTGTAATTTGGGTCATTTTTTTTATTATTTCATGTGCAGAACTATACCATACATTCGTGTAGCTCATGTGGGAATCTGGGTTGTAAAATAGACTCAGCTACAGAACGACACACCGGTGGGTCGTGGGTAATAAATACTACCTATGGTAACTTTGCCTCGTATATGAAACAATGTTAAAAGAAGTCTTTTGTACTAAAATTAATTGATATACAGGCACAACAAGGGAAATTAGGCTTTGGGAGCCAACACATTAAAATTACAAATATGTCACCTTCGATTAAAAGTCGTTATTGGGCGAAGTAACAAGATAGAAGGATAGTTCGAATTCCAGTCGGATCCGTTACATTCACTTACGCGTTAGTACACTTGGCAAATATATGAATCTATCTTTTCTCCCCAACTATGAGTTGAATAGAAGGACAGAGCGGGTCTTATAGCCTTGGTTAGAAACCAGTCGATCACAGAAAGAGCTGGAGGCCTACTACGGGTGGTTTACTGTCTAGGCAGCCATGAATCGAAAGTGGCCTGATGACCCAAAAATAATCAAAATCATACCATTGATCTCCGTTTAATACGAAAATACCTTTTGGCGTTTTCACTGATTTAAAAGAAAATACATTTGTGCATAGTAAATTCAATCCTTGCGAGGTCCCTGATAAATATGGCCTCGTACTAGATCAGACTAAGTTAAATTAGCTATTACCTTATAGGAATTAGTAGAAATTTATAAAATAGTTTACTTCATCGTGGGTATGACGATAAACTACATCGGCCAGCAAGGCCTCTGATTGGGAGATTGGCAGTTTTGAAGAGCGTGAAATCACCTCCGAATTGGTGTTGTTCCCAGGTTCACACTGATCCGGGGTGGTAGCACCTGTTAGGGTCTTATCTATGGCCAAATAGTGAAGCTTCCGAACAAAAATCAACAGTACAGTTTTATAATAAAATGAGCAACAATACATGTTTATAGCAAAATGACAGTCATTACAATACATTATAAAGAAATATAAAAATACATTTTTATAGTGACAATATCAATAATACATTTTATAGTCAATAAGGTATATATCTAAAAAAACATAACTTTACCCTGTAAGTAAAACATTATGCAAAAATATCTGTAGTTAAAAGCATAAAATAACATACAAAATATTTAGATTTCAGCATTAAATAAACCATAGAGGTGTTGATGTGCCACTAAACATAGTCTACAAAAAATACTTCAAACAGTTTTGTAGGAAAGTAGAATTCTCAAGTCCACTAATTGTCATAACTCTTTGTAATACTGATACGAAAACTTCCCAAAACTTTCTTTAATGTAGAGTGCAAATTTCACATGTACTTCATATCATTATTTTCTCTACTATTACATCTGCTACCCATTGTAATTGTTGTAGTTGTTTGAGATTTTCAGTGATAATATGGTTGCTTGCTATTTGATAAGAGTCTTTGTTTATAATATTGCAACATCAGTATACAGGATATGATGAAGACTTGTCTGTCAGGCCATAAGCATTCATACATTTGGAGACATTTTGAATATATATATATATATATATATATATATATATATATATATATATAAGCAAATATGTCGATGTAGATCCGTCAGTATGATGAAAATGTGGAAAAGACAAAGCAACACACACACACACACATATATATATGAAGAAATACAGTCTTAAAGTGTGCTATATTTACGGGATAAAGTGGTCAATATCAGAGTTAGAGCCTGTGTAAATATAAAAGTGAACATAGAAGTCAACACTTAGAGGCGACAGTCTGTTTTATGCTAGATGCAATCGTCAGGCCACCATATATATATATATATATATATATATATATATATATATATATATACTAGCCGATGTACCCGATGTCGTCCGGATGTACATAGCTACAGTTGTATAAATGCACCCCCTGTATACCCAAACCCCTATCTGGAAATGTTTGCTTGCGTCCCGGCTTGCATGCATCATCCGTTGGTATACTAAGCTATCCCCTCACCTTTTTTACGGTATGCCCTTCGCAAATGTTTGATTGTTCTTAATAAAGTAATTCCATCGATAAATACTTCTTATGTGGTTGTTGCTCTGGGTGAAATTGTTTCAATGTTTTAGATATTCAATAGATTTCCTATGGCCGTAAGAACTTTCAAATTGTATGGCATTGTTCACAAATCTAATATTCAAACAAAAACATCGATGAAGCGTTATAGCTTGATTCATATGCAAGTGCAAATGCGTGAACGTCCCACTCCTTCCTCGCACGTTTAATGTTAATCTGATAAAAGGTTCTTCGGGATTTTTCCCTTTTAACGCTTCAGTAATCCTTATCAAACAATCTTTACACCAAAGGTTGTTCGAATGCCAGCTCAGTATGGAATCATTTGAAGAAGCCATTGGCTAAATGCTAAAAGCCGATTTGGGACTAGTTCAGCTACTTAACTGAAATAATCTAAACCAAGCATTCACGCAAGACAATTTGTGTGTCATAGGTAATTTACATGGCAAATTTGTAAATCATCGGATGTCAAACCAGGGAGTTATGGCCGAAAAACGGGCCTTTTGAATAGTTTTTCGTTATACGCGAAGAACCGAGCAGGACTAAAAACAGTTTTGTTTCTTGCATGATGGCAAAGTTTTTACGACATGTTTGAAGAAAATTGGATAAAAATGAGGTTATTGAAGTTTTTATTTTAAGTAGTACGAAAAACCCGATTTTTTAACAGTTTTTGCAATTTTTGGGGTGAATCCAATGTCACAGGAAATCTGTCAAGCACTCTACATAAACCTCGTAGCGTAAGCTATGGTTTTCCTTAAGTGCAAAGGAATCAGCTTATTCAGTAAAAATTTTGTTTGCGTGTAACTTTGCCTTGGTTTTTGCAAAAAGGCTTACCCACCTTCAGTTTTATCGATTTTCCTGGCAAACCTGGGTGGTGGGGATGGCGATTGAAAAAAATGGTCTTGACCTATGTGTGTACAATTTTATCGAAATCGGTCGAGAAATGTGAACGTGCATAAATAGTATAAACACACAAACACGCACACACACTCACATACACACACACAGACGTCTTTTGTCTGATATATATATATATATATATATATGTGTATGTATGTATGTATGTATGTATATGTATATATTTGCCTGTATCCGTTTCAAAACATTTGATGATTTCTCATGCTAACTTCGAATAGAGACAGGTGCTCAGCACTTGAAAGATTGACATAAACATAATTTTTCCTTTCTGTCTTCCACTATTCGACATTACCAGGCTTACGTTGATATCACATTAAAACACCGGATCTCGTACAAAAATAGTTAAATAAGTTAAACAACGTCGAGCCTGGTCAGTAACTAGATGGGTGACCGTTAGGGAATAATGTGCAGTGCAAGTTTGGATGTGCAGTTGGCGTAATGGATAACGGCACGGGATCACAAATTGGAGAGCCGACTTTGAATTCCAGTCTGGTTCGCTTACGCGGAAATGCCTTTGGGGGAAGGTATAAATCCACTTCTTCTCCCCTAGCTATGGGTTAATTAGAATGCTTTGTATCAGTAAATCATTATTATCTCCAGAAAATTCATGCAATCTAAAATATTTTCTGATCTTAAATAACCCGTGAAAAATCAATCTATCTGCAGTACTAAGTTTAAAATGAATACTTCAAAATATATCCCGTTTCATGTTGATTTTAAATAAAGCATTCTGATAAGATTGAAACCAAAGTATTGGCGTAGCACAATCTTTATACTTTATTTTATACTTTTTTCCTTGATGACACCTTGTTCTATATTAAACTAAACTAAGTATCATTAAGATTATATGGTTGAAATGAAATACTGAAAATGTATTTCTCCTTAGTGTATTAATTAAAACCACAGTTTAACGGAACCATGTGGATATATTTGCGAGGGAACATTTCTGCGGTGTTGGCCTATTCTAAAATATGACTAAATATAACTTAAAATATTTTAACGCCTTGAAATGGGAATCACTTTTTGAGCTCCGCTGTGTGAGAATGCATTCACGTTTATGCTTTTCTATCGTCACCATCGTCCCTTGTTTTGTGATGGGAAATATTCATTTTATTTCCATTTTCATAAATATAACAGCTCGAAATAATATTTTTCATTCTAATGTGCTTTTGTTTCTACTTGTGGTATTTTTGTGTTATTATCAGTGAATTCACACATTCGTCTGTGAGCTCATAAGTAAAAATGGACGTTTACTGACGGAAGACAAACTTAATTAGTTATGTTTCTGCATGCAGGGGTCATATCAGTAGAAGGGACTTGTAACAATATCAGACGAATATTTTGAAAATAAAATAAATGGCTGTGTGAGGAAGAAAAGAAGGAAAAGAAAATGGTGTAAAAAGCCATGAGCATAGAGAGAGGGAGACAGAGAGAAAGAGTGATGGAAGAGAGAGAGAGAGAAACAGAGATGAAAAAGAGAGATAGAGCATCAGGAAAAGCTGAAGAGAGAGAAAATGTTGAGGTAGCGAAGGGTATGAGTGAGGGGGTGTAAGAAAGCAAAGAATCCATGGTACTTGCCGCCAACCGTAGCGCTTATGATGACAGCTAGCATCTTGAATGTAGCCAGATAACAAGGAAAGTGACAGTATGATCAGCGAGGACAATGCGGATTCACCACTTAGTATGTGATGGTTCTGGGGAGTTTTGTGGAATATGAAATATGTCAAGCTACTTCACCTCTTCCCTAGGACCTCAGGGTCATTGACACCACCTGTATCAAAGTAATAAAGGCGGCGGTCAAACCCGTGTCTATGTCATGACCGTACTTATCTCAGTAGGACCCCGTCTCCTCCCACATGGTCCCTTTTAATATAACTGGCTGGATAAGAATTACGATCATTTCACACAGGTTTCCTACTTCTAGTTTGAACCCTCTGGATTCCTAAGGCAGGTTATGCTATCGAGAGGAGAACAAATAGCGGCTTCCCAATAGTAAGAACTTCTTGAAGGCTGCGATTCTTGTAAGCTCACATATTAGTGAATATCGTGGTTTTATAACTAGTGGATGAAGGTAGCAGTTAAATGGCGGGAGGAGTTCGCACAACCATGTGCGGCAAATTGGTAATAAACATGTAGATTAATTTTTTAAAGGATAGATTTATTGCATATTTTGCATTGATCATATGCAAAATCTATGTAGATGATATTCATTTACTCATTTACTTATATATAAATAAATAATGTAAGATAAATAAAACAAATATAAAGATATTAAATTTAATATTTTTATAAGTATGATTATTCTTGAAGCGTTTTATAGATTCATTCATTCATTTTTCTGCAAGAAGCGTGAATACACACCTGGCACTGTTTTTTTGTCATTGATTTATTTCCTCCGCTTTATGTGCAAGCAAATTCTCCAGAAAATGACGTAACCTCATGATTCCTAAAGTGTTAGGTTAATGTTGTTTTTTCATTATTAATGTTACAGATAAAATCTCTCTAATGACAAGGGAATTCCTAAGCTACCTTGACATTACATAATCTTATCTATTCTATTGTAACAAAATGCACCCAAACTATAACGATGAAAACAAAAACATATGCTTATACAAAAATTGTCGGTATATATTCGCTTATTAATTCGAATAAATGCCTTAGATTCATGTTTTTCATTATAGAAATCAGTGTATAAATTCAATTACAAGATATCTAAAAAATCATATGATCTTGCTCTTTCGCCCCATCCCCTCAACCTCCGGCGACTTACTCTCTGGGTTGAGGTGTCTACTCGGTCCTTACCGAACTTAAGGGAGTGGCTATAGGTCCCCTGAGCATCCGTAGATTATTCGACCGGTCCGCTGGTTTAATCCTGCTTCCTGCCCACGTTGTGATTTGTTTGATCCAGAAAGCAGAAGTGATGTCCGTCCATTCACGGTCAACTAAAGATGTAGATACGGCTGAGGAGTCTTCGCTAAGAAATTTAGAATGCAGGAAAAGAAAACTTAATATCTGCAGAAAGCCGGACAAACAACTATTCAATGGTTGAATTGTTAATGTCTTTTATATAGCAGAAAAGAATAGTAGAAAAAAGAAATGGGTTACAGAAAAGAAACGTATTTAACTCCTACACTGGATTCTAGACAGAGAGAGAGTGTGTATGTGATTAACTTGTTAAATCGTCTCAGAACGATATATGACTCTTGCGATGGAAGGATAAAGATTTCTGTGCAACACTTAAAGTTATAGTGGCGTTCCACCTCCCAATGCTAACCCGGGCCAATTCTCGCTTCTCTCTTCAAGAATTTTCTCCAGTCTGCCTTTTTCAGCTTAACCACACGTTTATATAGATAAACCCGGCTGGTTATAACTGACCCTCAGCCCTACTACTTCTCACGCGATTATCACGGGGTTCTGGCTGCTTCAACCAAAATCATGTGAATTTCCAAAATTCCTTCTAGCTTACTCAGCTCTACTTCAATTTTTTATCGATAAAAATTATTTCGACCATTTTTCATTGTCTTCTGATGACCCAGATTCAATGGGTACAACTTCTGCCCTAGATCAGATTTCCCCATCAGTAAACAAAATGATCTGATTTAATTTCGCTATTCAAATCCACTCCAATTTCAATAAAAAAATATGCGTGTGTATGTGTTACCCAGACTCTTTCTCTGTCACAATGCTACTTCCCAAAATTTGGTTTGTTTCTATGGCTATGGTTATACGCAGATATTTTATGAAAAACTATGTTGATGACTAAACAGTATATAGGTGCATTCGAAAACACTAAAAACACATTGGCAAGCTGCGGTCTTCAGCCCACATGTGGTTCGTTTGCTCTCTGTGAACGGCAAGCTTAGTTTCATAAGCAAAATAACTTTTCTGAAAATGTCGTGTTGTTTCATTCTCACTTGTTCACTCTCTCATACATAAACAATGATTAAGTAAAATCTTTCTTGAATTTTGTAAACTTTCCGAGGAGATTAATGCTGTTGGCATTTTAAACCACTGGCGATTTTCACCAAGGAAGATCATAGGTGTAAAAATAATTTGCTTTTGAAACAGGAAACGTTCATAATAATTGTTTCTCTTTAATGTTTTCATTTTTAAATGAATAAATTAGAAATAATTCCTATGTAGCGACATTTGATAATCAGACTGTCATCAGTGATAATATTATATCATGAATTCAAATTTTTAATTATAAAACAATATTTTCTAAAAATATTTCCAACCATTTCTAAGGTACATGCTTATGCATATGGTCTTCTTTAGTGAACGTAGCCGAGGTACCTACTACGAAAGTAATTACTATTACCGTGAAAGTTTTAGTAGCGCCTTGTGGTGAGCCGTATATCATGCGGCCTACTGCTAGAAAAAGATTGATCATGCCTGATCTAGATAACCAGAATCTAGCATGGGATCGCTCCTTTGATCTATCCTTAACAGCTCAGTGGGAAACAGACGGCTTGCATTGGATGTGTCAAAAACCATCCTTGTCTCGTTTTATTATCCCACGCCTAACCCTGAACTTTCGCCTATCACGAGGATGGGGGACTGTGCTTTGAGCGCCTCTTGGGAATTAAGCTTAACCCAAACTTTAAATAGAACTTTTACCTACGAGCATTGGCTGAAGGTGATGGAAAAATGATCAGTTCCCTGTATCGCAGCACAAGTACTTGACTCCTTCTGCAATCTTCTACCTTTGCAAGAGACAGATAAGGCAGGTAATGGAGTCCGATTGCAATATATGGGCTGGAGCTGCTGAGTCTTCACTTTTCACTCTCGATAGTGTACAAAAGCGTCGTCATCCTTGTGGGTGATGAATTATTTTTCACGCTACAACCCTTTTCTCATAGACGAAACGTCGAGAGGCTATCGCTGCTCTATCGCTACTCTATCTCTGTTTCCATGGAAAGTGCTCAGACGAACTACATTTCTTAGTTACACCAGTTCTTACCTTCACGGCAAAGACCCGCCATGCTATATACTTTGTAAGAAACCAGCCTCATTTCCTTCGTATTCCATTAGTGAGATGTAAGTTCCACTCAAGCAACTTCTTCCCACAAATCGCTTACCCGATCGCTACAATTGCAACCCGCTCAGTTCTACTGCTAACCGTTATCTTCCTACATCCCATAAACTATAACTGTTACTCTGTAACACTCTACCTCGAATGGCTATCGGAACTTGTACAGGGGGGATATTATTGTAAAAACAGCATATCGATCAGAAACAACCAAAATACAATTATTTTCGTAAGATATACATTAGTAGATAACTAGACCACCAATAAATCCTTTGTGTTTCGTTTAAAAGCAGTTCATGATACAAAATGAAGCAACTGTATTATTAATTTTATTATTAACTAGCTTAAAAGAGGGCCTATCGGGCGGCATTTAAACTACCTCCTGTGGAGGGCTCTTGATTGGGCCTCATCACAATAGGTAGGGGTGACGTAAATGTAATAGGCAACAATAAAAAAACAGATCGCTGCATTTAAGTATTTCATTAATATTTAAGCTTACCCTTTAAAAGTTCAATGATAATTCTTTTGCCGCTACGTAATTTAAAGAGGGTTTGATGTACGTAGGTCCTTACTTTCCGTACAAACAATTATTTTTATTTCATGGGTTACTTTCGGTGGATATTAATTTCGATTATTTCCAAATTAATTTCCAAGTTATAAAATCTGTTATCGTACAAAAATGTTCGTTGTAAAAAATCCCGTAAAAAATCGCAGTAACGAAAACTTGTGAATCCAAAGATTGAGGGCCCGGATCCGGGCCGAAATGTTTTTAATTTATTCACGGATTCGGTCTGATTCCAAAATGTTGATATGTTGGCCGACAGCCTCTCGGAGTAAAGTTGAAAAAGTGTGACACAGTGACACACTGTCATTCGCATTTATTATATAGATTTCACATTTTGATATGTGTTTAAACATGAGAAAAGTATGCTTATTGCTCCACTGAGCTTCGTGGTTAATACATTGCGTGGAAATTTGGAGTAATAGCTTAAAACAGGTGTAGTTTTCGTTTCAAAATTATACCTATATATTTTTAATAAACATAATTGCTTCTTCTTATTTCAAAATACGGCAGCAAATCAGCGTGTATTTGTTCTAATGTAGTGTAGTAAATTGTAAAAATATATTTTGAGTTATGCATATTTGAACTTATTTAATGATGTTGTTATAACGTATTATTAATTCTTGTTATTTTTCACGCTCATAATAATTTGAACATAATACTCAAGTGTTTGCTTAAACATGCGGATTGATCGAAGAATATGCTTTGAAAAGAAATAGTTAATTTCCTATTTAAAATGCCGTAAAAGAGAAAACGGTCCTAGCTCAAGAATCCTATTTCTAATTTTAATAACATTTGACACTGTACTGAGTCAGGGTTCAAGGTACAACATTCTCCTATATTGGTTGAGATATTATGTATTTTTTAAACTATCTATATCTCGGGAACATACATACATACAATATTAAAGTTTTAGTATTATATAGCTGTTAAAATACAATAAAAAATTCCCAATGAAAAAAGATTTAAAATAATCGAATCCCTTATCATCAAACTCAGTGAACCCGCATTAAATATAAATCATTACAAATAACATCGTTTATCATAGGGGACTGAGGTTTAAAGTCTATGTAAAAATATCGTCTTCCTCAGCTGATGTTTAGTTTTGGGAACTGTAACGGGCTAATTAAAACCATTTCTATGAATGATAACATCGTTTATAAACCGGTTGGGTGCAGGGCAACTCAAAACCGCCAACTGAACACTTTCGACCGAACACCACCAACTGAGCGGCGGGGCAAGTCAGGACCGAAACCCAGTAAGAAAAAAGCATATCTTTTCTATAAGCGAATATATGTAATTTTTAAGGATTAAAATCTTAATTAGTGAATATTTTGTTTAAATAAGGAATTTGAAAAGGCATTATATAAAATACGGAAGAGTTTTTTTTTTGTTTTTAATTATTTTTTATAAAGTAAATCTTAAAGATTTTTTTAAAAATAAAATAAATCGAAATTCTAAAATATTTTTATAAAAAATACTTTATTAAAAATAAATTACGTTACGATTTACTTTATTAAACATCTGTCCTGTTTTTGTCATCCGTCTTTAATAATATAGTCTCACTTTCTTTCAATATGCATCTTAGTGGCTTTATCGCCTTGCTTTGGGTGAAATTATAGAAAATCTTAGTGATATTCTTTGACTGCACTTATAATTCGTTTCTTTATACAATTTCTATAATTTTGCACCATGTTTTCTGTGAAACACGAATTATTCTGTTCCCTAGAAATATTTATGAAAAAAAATCAGTTTGAATTGAATAACTTTTCTATTGAGAACTTTATACGTGAGAAATCGGTGGAGCAACTGTTAATTTTGAATTGAATTCAATGAACTGACAAGGAGATGTGTTTTGAAAACATTTTTATCTGTTCGTTTCAAACGTGACATGTGGCTTAGAGCAAAATCGACAGGCCTACCTATTTCTGAATAGACTGAAAAAACATTTATTTACTTGCACAGAAAGTATTTTTCACACTATTTCTGTCTTTGAATAGCATTAACTCCAGCGTATCTTGAGATGCTAGGTGAATTTGGCCTGTTATTCGTATTGACAAGGTTCTGCAAATATGAACTCTTCTTATTAGTTTCTGACTAGCGTTTCTTTGATCTTATGTTCGGTTACGTATTATCGTAAGTCAAGGGTCGTTATTCCACAATCGTTAATAAGTGGACCGGATATAAAGAATCCTCCTCATGCGTGATTCCATTTCGCTTTCCAGGATGGGACAATTGCTTTACACATTAGTACCAGATTTAACCAGTATTATGGCAGGCACAAAAAGAAACTCGCAGAAACTCATAGACAAGGTAGCAAAGAAAACGAAACGAATGGTTTAACCATCAATTACAAAATTCTATTTACATTATTTGCACTGTTGTCCTCATATTTTTTTACCATATTTCTCATAACGTTTCGGCCATAGTACGCTCCGGTCTTCTTCAGGTGGTTTTCCAAAAGCTGAACCCTGTATTTCGCTCGCTGGAGTAGAATGTTCTAGTTCCACGTGCCATGTCTAATGGATGTCCGTTATCAGTTATCTCCTGCCAATTATTCACCTCACCAAGTTCTCCACTGCCTTAACCAGGTATTGGACTCACAACTCTTTGTCCTGTCACTGGATCTAACCAAGCTTAAGGATACATGCCACAATGGATAAAGGCGTTGGTTACATCCAGTGACAGGACCCAACAGTTGTTTCCAAAACATCTGTAAATAGGATATGGCCATAATCCAAACAGGAAGAAAGTGAATATTAGCCGTACCCAATTCCAAGGTACCACACATACTCTACCATAATTTGCTGCAAACATTTTCGTATCACTGGTAAAATGCAATGTTCGTAATGTCGGTAATTCTATTGTTTGGATTAATTTAGCGATCCGAATAATGTAAGATTATTCATATGGATATTTAGGGATACATTTTATAGAGAATAGAAGTTAGAAAACCAAAACAAAATGTTCACGGGTGAAATTATTTTATTTTACGGAACATAATTTTGAATTTATATATATATGTATACACACACACACACACATATATATATATACATATATATATATATATATATATATATATGATCGAGATACTTGAACAGTGTACACGAAAGTTTATTATGATGAACTACATCCGGAGTCAAGATACTCTGATCGGGAGTTTGATGGTTTTGAGAAGCGTGGAACCACCTCTTACTTGCTGTTGTCCCCAAGTCCACCATGACTCGGGAAGGTAGCACCTGTTAGCGTCTCATCTATGAGCAAATAGTCAATGCTCCCCCCACCAAAAAAAAACTATGAGTGTATAAAATTAATTTTTATAGCAAGAATACGAACAATACATTTCTATATAAAACATTACCAACAATACCTATTTATAATAAACGTACCAACAATATATATCCATCATCAAGAAAGAACTTTGTTTGGCACTAATGCTTATATCCAACAATTTGTTAAAGAAACCAGTCTGTATTCTAAACTATAACTTCTACAAAACTACAACATAAAACACACATATCCCGGCCTCTAGTAATTATGCACATATACACATGTATATGCACAAAATGGATCATCTACCATGTATTCAATTATGAAAGCAGAACAAGATATGTTTTTTATT
Source organism: Acanthosepion esculentum (assembly GCA_964036315.1). Classification (NCBI taxonomy): domain Eukaryota; kingdom Metazoa; phylum Mollusca; class Cephalopoda; order Sepiida; family Sepiidae; genus Acanthosepion; species Acanthosepion esculentum. Next base: position 50,664,161 of record OZ038502.1, on the reverse strand, counting down.
CCTTCAAATTTCTCAAGAAAGATTAATTCCAGCATGAAATAACCCATGAGAAGCTTATAATCCATTACACAAACAAATCAAACCATCATGTATGGTTTGTGGGTGGCCTAAAAAGTAAAACTGGAAAAATGGAATCGGTGAATCCAGTTGAAATTTCGGCTAAGATTCTTTATTTTCAGTAGTAAGGCCGTTATGAAAGGCACGACTATCTTATTCTCATATACAGCTAAGGATTAATAAGAGATTGTGACTAGTATCTCACGGAGAAAAACAACTCTAATTCAAAACCAATGAGAAAGCAAGGAAACCCACTCTATAATCTTTACCGAAAACAATCATGACATTTCCAGATGACAAAAGGAAGACGAGGAGAGCTATTATCATCTATATCCCAAATATGCCACTTAAGGAGAATGATGATTCCAAAAACAAATAACGCGCTACAGTTTTACGGGCCGAATAACTCACTTAATCCAATCGTTCCTAACAAATCGTGTGATGAAGGTCGAGTTGAAATAGCGTGCTTCTAGATAATTGCAAACGAATGCGAGGGTTCCCCAGCGTTCTATCCTTAGATCTACGCCGCTTTTGATCTTCATAAACGATATTTCCGATGTCTTCAGTTTACAGCTAGGTATTTATGCAGATTACACAACTATTTACTCATACCTGAGTTAGCAAATCGACAAGGTAGAACTGGCAAATTCTCTCGAAATTGGCTTCCAATCAATGGTTGAGGGCTTGTAAATTTTAACGTCTCCAAAACAAAATTTTCATTTAATTACCACAGAGACCCATTTGTGCCTGCCATCGGCATTGCAGATGCTAGACCCCAGGAGAGCAACACTTTACACGCTCTTGTACTTATATTTTCCACCGACATGAAGTGGAGCAAGTATATTGAATCAATTGCTAGATCTACTGTTAAGAAAGTTAGTATCACTGTGTCGTGTCAGAAATTCTTTCTCGTCAGAATCCGTCATGCCCATTTATAAATCTAGCACTCATCCTGACATTGAATACTGCTGCCATATTTAGTCTGGTGCTCCTGCTGCATATCTGGAGATTAATGACAAAATTCAAAAACGGCTCTGTAATTGAACCTGATCTGGCATCTTCAGTCACTTTCTGACCGATTTGTTTTGGCTTCCCTGTCTTTTCTACAAATATACTCATGACAACTGCTCTGATTAGCTTTTCTCCTTAGTGCCTCAACTGCATCAATTTAAGTGTGATTCAAGATTAGCAACTGGGTCTCACTGTTTACTATTGAACCAGCAATTGCCAGTTCTATTCAAATAGTTTCTTTTCTTGAACTCCCTTCCTAACATGCCAGTGTCAAGACGTAATATAATTGATCCTGACCAAGCATCCCGACTTCAGTCCCTTTCTTACTGATGTGGCTTCACTCTCTTTTCTACAAGTATTTTCATGGCAAATGCTCTGATAAACCTTTATCCTTAGTGCTTCGACTAAATTAATTGAAGTGTGCTACTATATTGGCACTCAGGTTTTACAGTTTTATTGATGAACAATCTAGATGTAACCGTATTCTAACAGTAGCTGTCTATATTTCTGAGATGATGTATTATGTACATTATTTACATTATTCGGACTATTGTCCTCATCTTTGTCGCCATATTTATTACAACGTTTCGGCCGTTGTACGATCCGGCCTTCTTCAGGTGGTTGGAATGTCGAAATGAACCTTTTATTTCGCTCACTGGGGTCGACTGTTCTAGTTCCACGTGCCATGTTTAATGGATGTCAGTTATAAGTTATCTCCTGTTAATTTCCCTCTTAAAGTTCTCCACTGCCATAACTGGGTATTGAACTTACACTCTTTGGGTCCTGAACAGGCTACCCCAGTGAGCGAAATAAAGGGTTCAGTTCGACATTCCAACCACATGAAGAAGGCCGGAGCGTACAACGGCCGAAACGTTGTAATAAATATGGCGACAAAGATGAGGAGAATAGTCCGAATAATGTACGTATTCTAACAGTTTCTTTTCGCTCACTTCTCGCCTGTGGAACACCCTTTACATTTCTTGATTTCCTCCGCCTACAACCTCCAAAAATTTAAATACATCGTCAATCGCTATCATTTATCTTACTGTTCTCTCATAACTTTTCTTCACTAAATTCTTCTCTTTTTATTTCACTCCCTGTGCCCTTCCGTGTCCTAATGACGTTATCAATTTTCTTTGGGGGAAATTAAAAAACAAAAACATCCAAAAACAAACAAACAACAAAAAACAAAAACAAAGTGTGATTTAGTAACTTTAGTGGTAGTGGGTGTTACAGTTGGTTAGTTTTAAAGTTTCTTATAATTTCTGATCTTTTTTAAAACGGGAAACTCTTTACTCATCGAAGTACTTTTAAAATGCATGACTCTGATCGGGAGGTTTTGAGAGCGTGAAAACACTTCTTAATTGCCGATCTTCCCAGGTTCACACTGCTCTCAGGTGGTAGCACCTGTTATGTGTCCTAACTATGTGCAAATTGTTACCCCCCCCCAAAAAAAAAATTAGGTCAAAAAATTATGAAATATAAAAACACATTTTTATAGTAAGAGTACCAGCAATACATTTTCAGCAATATATTTTTGTAAAAAAAAAAAATACCAACAATACATTTTGAAAAAAAATTACATGCAATGCATTTTTGAAGAAAGAAATTAACAACAATAAATCTTTGTAAAATAATTTAATAATGCTACCAAAAATATTAAATTTCGGTATTAAATGACCTATAATTGGTATGAGACTAAACACAAAAACTTGTAAAAGTGTTGTAGAGTTATTCCCTCAGTGGAAACTTTATTTGGACTAAATTCGGTCCTAAATAGATTCAACGTACAGAAACGTTAGGAACTTGTTATAATAAGTATTACGCAGAGTAATCTAGTTGTGGTAGCTCACTACTTTCGTATTCGACTCCCACTGACTCCTACTTATATTAGATGGGAGAGTCTATTATCTATAGACTAGGTGTGTTTCACCATCACAAAAAGGCAACAATATTTGATCAAATAGTTTGAGGATGCATAAGCATAAATAAACTTTACAAAAGAAAGAAATAAACTTGGTTTTATGTAGGTACGGCAATGATAATGGCAACCAAGAATTTAAACCTTTGCATGGAGGTAAAATTAGGCATTTATTAACCGAACAGTTTGTGAGAGTGTCGGTAGAAATCTATTATATTATGAAAATTAATTCTGAGTAAATTAGACTTCTCAAGCCCATTGTTATAATTCTTTCTAATCTAATACAGATTGATATTTCCTTATAAGCATTTTGCTTTTAGTTTTGTGGAAACTTTACAGATGACCTTAAGGTCTGGATTTTACACCTTTATTATCATTATTTTATCTCCTCTATTAATTATGGCACTATGGTATGCTCTTATTGAAGTGTATTGAGGAGTTTATTTTACTCTTAAGAATTTCGTATATTATGACAAGCAATGTCTTGTGATATTGGGTCTTCAAAAGCAGCCACTCGCTTGACCAGGAGAGGATAAATAGAGAATAGCTAAATAAATGAAAACATTCTGGGAGCTAGAAAAATCAAGGCAATGAACTGTTTACAAATAAAGAAATATATGTGAAGAACCACTATACCCTAAGTCCTGAAGGGATTAGGCACTTACAGAAAAGAAAAATCAAAACGAGTAATAATATCCAGATTTTGAGTTACCTTTTAAAAGTATGATTGTTCTTTAAAACTCGTAGAACCATTTTACTTTCCATTTTAGTCAAATTCAAAAGACATATATCTTGATACAGACTTTGAAGACTTCCTTTGGCAAGTTTATATTAACAGTGCGAATTTTGATTAAGATTGTATCGTGCGCGGTCATTATTGGATTAAGACTGACATTTGGATAGTCCAAAAACCGCCCGCTTGAGTTGACAGCCAGCATATATGATATAGAAATGAGAAACGGAATGTTTCATTTTCTGTCGGTGAAAAGCTGAGAGAAGACCTCGTTGTACCTTTACAACATTTGTTAGCCATTTTTATTCTCATTGCTGTTGGGAGTGTTCAATTAATGTGATTTTTCTTTATTTGACAAATCTCAGTGTCTGTAAATTTGTAGCGACAGTTTACAGGGTTTGATGAAGTATCCTCTTCTTTTAGAATTAGAGGATTAAAAAAGCATTTTTAAATAACGAGCTGAGAAGACTTTTGTATACATATGATATTTCTGAACGTGATGGGCGCTATTCATATATAGTTTAAGGTAAACTGTAGTGAAGGAAGAACCGTGGAGTAATGGATAGCGGCTCGGATTGAGGAATCAGAGAACTGAGTTAGAATTCCAGTTGAATACATTACATTCACTTACGTGCTAATACCCTTGGGAAAGATATGAATCCTCCGCTTCTCTCTACCCCCAGCAGGACAGACTGGGTTCTATGGTGGTGGTATTCGGTCTGGGAGAATGAAAACTCTGAATTCAAAATCGCCTGGAAAGGGTTTGGCTCTATCAGGAGATCTTGCCCAAGAAACACCATTCTGTTTATGGTACATGTGATGCCCCTACGACCCTGATGGCTCACGGGCTTCATGATTGTGATAGTCACTGGTAAAAGTGTTCAATACTAGGGATAGAGCGTCGGAATAAAGTGGAAATTGATGTCAACGCCGAATGGCACTCTTTATTCCATGCTTGAGGTCATGTTTTCTGTGTGGTGCCTCGGCTACCTATATATGCATGTCAGTGGGGCATTGCGGGTAGCAAGGTCAGATATTTCCGGTTTATTGTATTATCCTACAGGGTAGGATAACCGGAAGTAACAATATATAAATAGCTGAACCACACACTCGTCTGAAGATTGCATTCGAGCATGAAATAGACCGTTGCCACTCGTTGTTGAACGTCAATTTCCACTTTTATAATTACACAGGCTCTATCCGTGGCATTGAGTACTTTTACCCATAAATATAGCATACCTAAAATTATATTGGTATCATATATATATATATATATATATATATATGCAAGAGGTATTCTTCTAAAGAAATTTGATTAGAAATGATCGACAACGTTATTGTTTTGTTCGAGTACTTTCGAACATCACAGTCATTTTCCGGAACCAATGTGGTGTCTGTGTGGTAGAATTCCCTTGTCTACATCCTTGTATTCTTTGAAAATAGTCTATGGTGAGGCCATGTGTTATTGGAAAAGAAACCACAAAACTTCGAACACAATTTCTCAATAGATTATTTCACATCGAGAAAAATACAATAAAAATTTAAACAGACATACCTTGTAGATTCCTTTTAATCAAACTTCTCTCACTCTCCTCTCACTTTCACTTTGTCCACACACACACACACACACACACATATATATATATATATATATATATATATATATATATATATATATATATATATGTATTAGGATCAAATGCAGATCAATTATATATGGGAAGCCGATAGAATGATAGGATAAAGAACAGATTGGACACGTTTATCAATCTAACATGTTTACTAAACCTTTATCAGTAAATTAGTTATGGAGAAAAAAAGAAGAAACGTTTTTTTTCCATATCTCATTCTCTAATGAAGCCCGAATAAAATTGTAACATGATAGATTGATAAACGTTTCGTATTTGTTATTTATGTTGTCGTGTGTATACACACACACACACGCACACACACACACACACACACACACACACACACACAAACACACAAATATATATATATATATATATATAAATGTGTGTGTTTTTGTGTGTGTGTGTATTTGAGTTATGATTCCCTGTTATACGGATATCAACTTTAATTAAAGAAAAATATAGCATTAACACATAACATTATGAAGATTTTCAAAATTATTCAAAATGAAACAGAGTTTTATTAAATTTGCTCCTTGCGCATGCGTGTTTCCGTTTCTTATGATCGACTTCCGGACACATTTATTTTCGCCGACAGATTATATTTGGTGTTTTTGGCATAACGGATCATCTTTCACTTGTACTATATCCGCAGAATTAGAATTAGAAGAGGCTGATAAAAATCAAACTCAGTGAATTTGATCTTTCATTTAAAATCACAGCTAGTAAATCCTAAAGATAATTTTAAAAAAATAGCAATATTTAAAACCGCTATATCTACTTTCCTCGCGAATCAATATTGTCCAAGATAGACTTAAACGTACACACTCTCTATGTAACTCAAATGATTCGTAATGCCTTGAGACTGACGCTAGAAATGGACATATATATCTTGTAGTAACATAATGCTGACCATCTTAAGAAGCCAGGGATGTGAAAACAGCCACTGCATGAAAGAGCAGAGTGCAAGAATAACATTTAAAAATATTTGATGACAAGTATAAACTGAGAACACCATATTTTACGAAGTGTTTCCATTAAGGGTCTGGGATTCCATCAGTAGGAATCAATTTAATTTTTCACTTTAGAGTTATTTCATAATAATAAATTAATAACAATTCTTGGGTTATTAGAGACATTTTGTCAAATTGATTAAACTGTTAACTAAAACTATATCTGATTCCTTGACATTTGTGAGGTCAGTCCTTTGGTTGAGTAGTACAGTCCTGAGTATGACGATAAACTACACCCGGCAGCAAGGCCTCTGAGCGGGAGATTAGAGGTTTTGAGGAGCCTGGAACCACTCCATAATTGCTGTTGTTCCCAGGTCCACACTGACCTGCGTGATAGCACCTGTAAGGATCCCATCTATGGGCAAATAGTGTACTCCATCAAAGAAAAACAAAATACCATGAAAGTCTAAAAACAGACTTTTATAGTAAAAATTCCAGCAATGCATTTTTATATACAAAAGAATGACTAACAATTCATACTTATAGTAAAACGACCAACAATTCATATTTAAAGCAAAATGACTAGAAATACATTTTATGCATAGTTGAAGGCTTACATTTGCGTTTTAAACATTTAAATTTCGGCATTAAATATCCAATGGCTATGCCGCTAAAATAAAATCAACCAACCAAATGAGTCGTGCTAAAAAGTCACACATTTTGGTTCAGCAGTAGAAACGGACAACCTACAAGACGTTGGATCATCCTGGTGTCTATTAACCGATATGAAATATCCCAGAAATATATGAATCCGAATAAGGACAACCTACACCTGTACATTGAATAAAGTGTTTCTGTCCAGTATTAATGATTACAACCATAGATATCTGAAGATGCCCGAGTGTACTATAATCGAAACGTTGTCAGTTTAACAAGGTCTGCTGTTAGGAAAGTTCTCTGTCTCGTGCTAGACAATTTTTTTCCTCACCAGAAATTATCTTACATATTTATAAGTCTACCATTCGTCCATGATTCGAATATTGCTGCTGTGTACGCTCCGATGTTCCTGCAATATATTTAGCGGTTCTTGATAAAATCCAGAGAAGCATCTTCAGCATTATTAGCCCTGACATGGCATCTCGGCTTCAGTCACATTCTACTTCCACCACGCCGTAATGTAGCTCCTCTGTGCCTTTTCTACAAATACTATCTACTGTATTCTTGATTCCTCTTCTTTTACTGTTCTTGCTCTTTACAAATGTTTTCTTTTTCTTATTCTTAGTAACACTTTCTCTCTTAATAACTTTAATGTTCAAAAATTTAAATGCAATGTCACCTATTATCTACTGTTTTCTTAAATCCGTTTCTTGTATTGTTGTAATCGCTTACTAATGTTTTCTTTTTCTTATTCTTTCACACTCAAATAACCCCTTGTGTATTAGTGGAGAGGATGGGGCACCGTCTTGTCCAGGGAACACCACTTCTACTGCGACTGCATCATATCTGGTACCCCTACGACCCTAATGAGTTAGGGTTTCGTGAACGTGAATTACGCTTTAAATACTGCACTAGGCAACCGCTGAGTATTAGTCGACTTGCCTACAACAGCTTGTGTGATACGGGCAGAGAATTGGTTATGAAAGAGGATTAATCTTGCGATCGTTTCTGCATTTAGCTCGTTGCATTTTGTTATGCTTTCTTTTTTAGGTTGTTTACCGCTGCTGTAGATATAAGCTGGTTTACTTGCTCTTCTTCATCCACTCGAAGTTCCCTTTTGAAATCGTTGGCTTTCTTTATCACGCAACAAAGTCACATTTCTTTCATTTTCTTTGATACAGACCATCATTCAGTCTTCTGTAGTTTTGTAAGACAGTTCACGTTGAACTACTGCTCACCTATTCTCCTCCTCCTACTACTACTTCTTCTTCTTATTATTATTATTACAGAGGCAATTATTTAGAAACTGCCGTGGGAAGAGAGTAAGGCGAAGCTTCCTCAAACCTAAAAGTTTTTATTTATTTATTTATTTATTTATTCATACATAATAATCACTAAACCTGTTAAGATCAGAAGTCATGTCTGACATAGCTTCTGATCTTAATTTGAGTGGAGGTAATATATACATTTTTTGTGTTGGCGAATTAAGATTGGCTGGAGTAAATACCCCGTTCAATCCCACGGATATGCTTGTCAGTTTACTTGAACCAGTTGTCTATATGCGATAGGAACTGACGGGCGTTGCCTGTGTTCATGAGCGTTAGTTATGATGAAACATAAAGACGATAAAGTGTTTTTTTCTATAAGAATGGGGTAAAGACGGCTTACAAGTTATACCTAGGTACTTGGGCACGCATTCAATTGAAGGCCATCCGTGTGTACTGGGTTACACGAATTGAATGCATTTCTATATTGGTTCGGCCTTGCAAGAATATGCAATGCTTTTAAAAAACATATCACCATATTGAGGAGTTTTTTCTGTGATACTAGTGTATGACATAATTTTATCAGGTAGATTGTGTCATGATTTGTGTATTGGCTTCGTATATTTTACTATAATAATAACGAAAAGTGTATGACAAAGTGGAAAAGTAATCGTCTGGCCCGCCTCGTCTTTTAGGTCTTCATCGGATTAATGTTGGTGCAACTACACATGCGCATGAACGAGGGATGCTGGGAATTTTAAATTTAATTTTTTTTTATATTTAGCCGATTTCATTTAGATTCTTTTTCCTTGCATCACTTTTGTCAATAGATATCCCACACTCTGATAATAAAAAAGTTCTACCAGCAATGGTGACTTTGGTCCTTTCCAAAATATTTTACCCAAACAATCAACTTATTTCCGATATAGTGATGATACTCTACTAATATATCTTCATAATACTGATTTACATAACCTTTAAAACTTGGTTTACACCGGAAATAAGCCGACAAAAACGATCTAATAAATTTTTATTCTCATCATAAGAAGAAAAGAAAATCTGGTATAATCATCGGATTCTAATTAAGAACACTCGAAATTTGTAGCCCTTAATATTTACACGAAGAGGAGAAATACATGAACAACACTTTCAGGCTTATTCATTAACCTAATTATCTTATTTTAAAGCGAAACAAAAGGTTCATAAAAGATTCTAAAATAGAAAGAGTCCTTCCTGATAAAACCCAATGCATCCAAAAAATATTGTCATACCAATTAATTCTATCACATCTAAAGAATGTATCTAATATTTGTTACTACTACATCTAAACCAATAAATGATTTAGTCAATAGTCAACTAAAAATAAGCTAAAATTTGAAAGGAGGAATTTATTCGATCTCCTGCAATAATTGTCATAAAAATGTATAGGAGAAACCCCAAGAAATCTAAATAAAAGATTATATGAACACAAAAGAGACACTTTACAAAACAATACATCAAATGCGTTGGTAGCCCACCGTAATGATTTGCACAACTTTGACATTAAAAATGATGCTCTGATCAAAGGAGAAAACAATTGACTACGGGGAAAATGTTTCGAGAGTGTCTTGATCGCAAGGTCATCTGCAGTAAATCTGCGCATTGCTTCTTACAACATTTCAACATGTTATTATTATTATTATTATTATTATTATTATTATTATTATTATTATTATTATTATTCATGTCCATGGTGATTGAGTGAAAGACACTATTCTTGAATCTCTAGTAAAGGAAGAACAATTTCTAAAGTACGGTCAAAACGTACGGTAATGTGATCAAGTCCCTCCTGTTCGCCATATCTGCTGGCCATGTTGCACATATTTTTAGCTGGAGTGGGTCTTTTAAATTCGATTGGGCCGCTTATAGTATGTAAAATTCGGATAAAAGATAACATGAAGTTGCTAATGAAATAAATTAGATGACTTCCAAAATTATCAAAGGTTTTACTTGGAGCGTTTCATGTTTTATATCTTAAAAAAAAAACATAAATTAAAAATATATCCCTTTTTATAGCCACGAGGCTGAACAACGCAATGATAAGGCTCTACATTCTATTAACGGACGCACTTCTTAAGCCCTAAGTGCATCTATTATCGACCCGACGCATTGATACCTTTTAGCGAGTTTTCACGAGATGTTCTGCTATTTTCTCTTTCTTCCTTCTTTCTTTTATCTTCAAATTGTCGGCGTATATGTGGTCGTTTGTCTGAATCTCAAAATCTATGTCAACATTTCTTATTTCCTATATTAAATTTCTTATAACTGATTCATACGCCGAGATATTTGCATTGTTTAGTATTTACTAATTCTGCATCCCGATGTTTTTATGATGTTTTCAGATTACGCGTCATCACTCCATGTCATTCCAATTACAGATACTTTGCAGAAGATCTTGGGATTTTATCCAAACTATGAATACCTATATCATCAGCATAGACACTCTCATCATTAGTACATTGGTTGTGCGATTTAAAAAAGAATCGCAGTTTTCTCTTATTAGATTCGTTTGCGATGTGCTATGGAATGCTGAAATGATCGGCGTCCATCTCTTCACGACTGAGCTTGTATGCGTGCAAGGAAAATGATTAAATAGATTGTGGATCTCATTTCCTCCTTGCCCTACGCTTGATGAGGTTTTAAATAGTTCCCTGTTTTGGTCCTCGTCAGTGTTTTTTTTATGATATAATTACTTGAATCGATGGAAGCATTCTAATTCAGCTATGTTACCGCCATCAGGCGGCTGCCCTTTTTAGGCATGATAAACGGCAGAAGTTGCTTTGAAGATCGCGAAGGCTCAAGCAGATGAGCTAAGATGAAAATGAGACACGCAATAGAAAATGCCACGCCACTTAAAACAAGTATCTCAGAAGGGATAATGTTTAGTAATTAAGACTTTTCTGATTAACGTCAGTATCATAATACTGCCAGCTGACAAAGACAATGCTACCGTGGTGAACAAAGAGTTGGAATACTCTGAAATATTAGCAAGCCTAATTGGGGATGTTAACTATCGCAAACCGAAAAACGAGCAGACCCGTAAAACTGAGATGAAACTGTCATAATTCCTAAACACATGAGACTGATTCACACTGTATAAGTATAGATAGCGGATCCAGCGTAACAACAAAATGCCACATGCATATGGTCACGGCCAAGTTGAGAATAGAAAAAGAAAATAATCATCAGTTAACATTCCTGGATGTACAACTGATTCTCACAAAGTATTTGTTCAATACATCTAGCTTGCGTATTTGACGAGCCTTGACACTCTGACATTGATGGTTTTATGAATACTTTCAGGTCTTGCTGCATTCTGTATATATCAGATTTATGCATTATTTTGTTAAGTAATGTACTGGCAGATTAGGGCAGGTTGGGTTTTCACTGTTTTAGAAACTCAACATCGATATGATAAAAACTGATACCAAAAAATAGATACATAGCTTACACCGATTTTGAGTATTTACTTTTAAAGATCTTCTGAAAAAAAATACAAAATACCTAGTTTCTGAAGGTTTTGTGCTTACAAAATGACTTCAAAGTTTCATTATTTAAGAAATAAGTCCAAATAAAGTTGATAGCTTTTGTATTAGATACACTGAATAGAAAATATATTCAAACCAGTATTTTATTTAATCACCACAGGAAAAATATGCAATTTTTTTATTGCATTCGATTAGTAAAAACTGTGTAAAAAACTGTCAGATATTACAAGAAAGGCTACACAATGAATAAGATTTGTTAGATAATTTGTTAGATCATATTTAACAAAACCAAAAAGGAATTAAAAGTGTATATAACAGCATAATACTGCTGGGCACAAATGAGACGAAATGATTTAAATTTGCATTGTTTATTCAAAATCACACTAATATACAGCACTGTATTACATATTACATCATAATATAGCTAAATTGTTCATTATAATTTCCCTTTCAAGTAAATGAAGGTCTTATTTGATGGCACAATGATTTAGTAATAATGTTCTTGTGCCATACATTTTCTCCATATAAAATTTCTAAACTTTCAATAGATTATAAATTTTATAAGGATGTGCTATAAGGCTTTCACTGCTCATCGAATTGAAATTTCAACGCTACGATTTCGAACTTAATTCTCAAAGTCATTTTCTCAACAAAAAAAAAACAGTAAACATTTGTCAAACCCTAACTTGCAAATTGAGTGCAATACTACGGTTCCAATATCAACCCACCGTATAGGTACAGTGGCTTCAGATTCCTATATAATATCTTTTGACACGTCAGTTTATTTTCTATTTTCTATATTTTCATATATATTTTACATCGCTATAAATGTATTTGAATAAATCTTTACTACAGAATACAGTAGGATTTAGATATAAGAAACATAATATATTGAACTTTTAAATGGCCACTATCTATATTCTTTGAAGGCTATCATACAACACCTGATGACCTGCTAAGGAAGGACAATTAAATTACATATTACCCCATTCAGCCGCGAGGGAGGCGCGTCTGGCGGAGTGTTTAGGATTCTCCGTCGCGTAGAGTCGTCCACCAAAAATGTCCGTGAACGTCCTCGTCAAACTCTCATTGATTAATCTTCATGAGTAGTTTGGGCCTTCACAGCCATCTCCACCATCACCAGAGGGGAGAGAGGGTGACGACACCGATGCCCGGGTGCGAGTGGCTACCGACCTACTGCTGATTCTTATCAATATATAAATGCTGATGTGTTTCAACATAATTATTACTTTTTTGATGTTCACTGGTTTTATTGAGAGTTTCAGACCTCTAAATACATCTCTCATAAGCGGTCCAACTACGGCTATCTCTTTGGAAGCCTCCATTATCTATATTTATTCGTATAAAAACAAATATATGGAAAAAGTTCACAAATGATCTTCCCTATCCGAACTTTAAATTCCCTAGTGGTATTTCCTAATCCAAACAAAATTCAAACATTCTTTCACCATAAGTTCGCCTTTGTACGATCACTTTCTTTACGTAAAGTTTTTTTTTTAATTGTAGTTTTCTTCTGGATTGTAATCAATTCCCGTAATCCGTTTCTTTAAATCAAACAATCCACCGACCTCAACCGGTGTTTCCTGTTCGCTACAATACTTTGACTGTCGTCTTGTTATGCGCTTTTTATTGACAGCCAAAATTTACATATGTAAAAAGAGATTCTCGAGAGAGAGTCTATTCGTTTTAAATGTGTAACCGCGAAGACGCCATTTTTTCATTTGGAACAGTTTACAAGCGAGACATTTCCGAATCCGTTTTCATCATGGAGGTGAGTAATTTTCCTTAGTGTTGCAAAAAATGCATGCAACCATGGGCCTCTTTGGTCCTCTGCGCTAGTTCTATGCACTTTCATAAAATAATCTCGAAAACTGTTGGTATTTCACCTTTTTAAGTTACGTTGAAAAGATAAGTAATTACCGCTGTAGAAAAAAAGTATAATTCACTGACGTGACACGACGTGAGAAAATTTTTTTATTGTTGTGGTGGTGGCGTGGATATGTCGCGAAGTCCCGTCTTGCTGAGGATTGAGAAGATATGTCTTCACGTGGAGTAGGCGCTACAATCGCCGGTTCAACAGACCTGTTGGTGAAGATTTTTGTTTTCTGTGAAGAGTTCTTTTTGAACATGCTACTCGTTGGAAGCCAACGTGGAAATGAGGAAGAAATATTCAAACATGGCGCGAATATTGCGACAAAATAGCCAGTCACAGGAATCATTGTAATAATGCCAAGGAGCCCGTTCAAAGACTCGTAATAATTTCAATATTCTCGCCCAAAACAATATGGATTTATTGCAACGTAAATTGCCGCAGAGTTCCAAAAGTTACAAGGAGGAAATTATGTTTCTACAGAAGATGAAGCGTGTTTTCTTTAGATTTTCTTCAAAAAGGGGTCCTAAGGATGGGAAACAATAATAAAATGAGAAACGTTTACATTTTGTTTTTGCATTTTAAAACAAATTCCAAAAGATAGAATGAGAAAAGAATCTCAAAGTTGGAAACACAATTTTCTAATTCGAAACGTTAAAACTTTTAAGAAACTGCAATTACAGAATAAAAGATTTTGTCAAATGTTTAGTATTCTATAACACATCATATGATTTGGTTTATTTAAGGCAACAGAACAGGATTGATAACTTCATAATCCTATGTAATGTTTTTACCTATGCTAATTTTAGCTCTGATTTTCAATTCTTTTACTGATTCAGGTACATTTTTAACTTGAGGGTATTGAAGGCAAGTAATTTCTTCTGCAAAGGTTTCTTGTTGCATTGCCTTAACAAATAAATTTTGGCTCTTTAACTAGGATCCTTGACCATGTGTTTGGACCTATTTCGGATCTTAAATATATTTATTGTTACATTAATTAATTTATTAAAATCGAGTATTTATCAAAGGGTACCACGGGTTGTGGTTTATTGTTAGTTATATTATAATTTAATGAAGTTCACTGCACAATGGATTTAGTCCTCAAATTTAAACAATAAAGCTCACTCAATGGCCATTCTTTCGGACTTCCACTGATTCATTCAGGTCACGAGGCCAAAAGGTATAAATGTTTCCGAAATTTTCCCAAATTTATCTTCCTTTTGAGTAAGTCAGCATGAACGTATTTAAATTTTACTGACAAAGACTTCTTTTAAGTTCTCCAATTATTATATGAGAGTTCTTGGGTTAATTCTTCACAAATTGATTTTTGGTTTTAATATTTTCAGACAATAGCCATGACAAGTGTTGGGGCGCACCCACCTTCACAACCACAATAGACTGATCCTATTATTATAAATAGAACAATAGTTCTAGAGCAGTGTAGTGCAGTGCAGAGTGAGACTTCTGTAGTGATCAGTTACACTTCCGTTTCTCGACCGGAAGATACCGTTAGACTTTATTACTATTACTTATTGTTACTACTAACCTACGTTCGTTCTACTACTAATCTCTCTGATGTAAATACCTCTCTGAATATACCAGTATTTTTCCCTACGACTGTGTTTGTTCGTTATTACCATATACTCACGTGGAAACACTCAACATCTCAACAACAAGAAAACTTGTGTATCTTCTGATATTACAATATCTCCGACTTTAATTCGGGAGTAAGCATTTAATAATGGTAACAAACACTTGCTAGCCAAAAAAATACGGCTACTAATTCCAGCGTAGGTAAACTCTTACGTTCCTATCTACCTTTCGCCAATACCAAGTAGGACTGATTGGTACGCTATAATCTGCAAACCCATAAGCCTCCTTAGAGCCATCGCAAAATATGTATAAATCAATCGAACTCTTCTCGTCGATTACATATTTAGGAAACGTTAAGGAATCAAGCTTGACTAAGTCGATTGATAAGTTAGACCATAGAGCCTGAAATTCTCCTGACACAGCATCATTCCAGTGCAACATTTGATACCAGAAATCTCTCAGAATCATTTTACCTCTGATAATAACATGTATGCACAAAGACAAGGGGTCGAAAACCCTAGCAATCTGTGATAATAGGCCCTTTTTATTGTTAACAGCATGGTCAATAAAGGAACCAGAAACCTGAAATATGTCTTTAGAGTAGAATACTTGATGCTAAAACTTTTTGAAGCTCACAATCATGTTCTACAAAATCATTTGATTATTTCGGATTTAAACCTTTCACAATTTGTATTCAACGATCCAAGATTAAAGTTACCCTTTTGCATAGGTTCATTAGCTACTGTATATAGTTTTGATAATATATCAACAGAATTCCCGTCTTAATCAAATTGTCTGCATAGAAATATTCTTTAACATGTCATTACAACTATCATCGGAAACTTTGTTTGCGTGGTGTTTTATTACAAAATTTAAAATGAAGGGTCTACCATTAAAACCAAACTTAATGGTTATATATCGAAAGCAACAAGCTTATCTACTTCTTTTATAAAGAAGCAAATCCTGTTACGGTCTTCAAGTAATCTAATTTTAGGCATGTCTGATTAAACACAAACATGTTAGATGTATTACAATATAATGAGGCAAGAAATACACTGTAACAGTGAAAATCACTTTTATTTCCAAAGTACTTTCGATTTCTTTCTGAGATCATCATCAGGGGTGCAACTGGTAAGGCAAAAATTAAGTGTAGCTATCCATTAATCATTTCTTTTCTTTTTGCTTTTAAATTCAACGGCTGACAGTTTTGCTTTAGCGTTTATTAGAACATAAAAAGTTATCCATTCAGGAGTTTTTTCGTTTATGTTCGAATTTCATGATCAAGCACGCAATTAAAGCATGGAAACCGTTATTTTTATAGGCATTTTAGAACATTATTACAGTATTCATAACTGATTCTATTCTATCGGCTTCAGTTTTTTAATGTAGATTGCTTCGATGATCTATAGGCTTAATTTGTTATTTTCTTGGTGTAGCATAGTGGTCTTATCAATCAGTATTTTTCTATACTGTGAATATGGACAGAAATCTTGGTGTAAATGTCTCGCAATCGGACATTGGTACAGTGAAACGTCTTGATAATGTAGCTGTCGTATATCCAACATATAGATTTGTTTTTCTATCAGAGATACGTTCTCCTGAGGGACATTTGAATTGATATACAATGTTGGTTTTACGTTCAGAGAATTTAATTATACGTAATAACTCCTCCCCACCAACTGATATATTTGACTGTGACATTCCAACATAAAAGAAAAAAATCCATAATGGATAACTTTTGACATTCTTATGAACACTGAAGCATGACTGTCAGCTGTAACATTGAAACACAAAAAGAAAACAAATAAGTATTTTATACCTACACATAGTTTTTGCTTTACTAGTTTCACACCTGATGATGATCTCAGAAAGATATGGAAAATACTTGAAAAATAAGTGTTTTTCTCTGTCACAGTGCATTTCTTGTAATACACAGAAAAATATTCGTGATTATGAAAGGATTATGTTAAAAATAAGCAGACATAATGTTTGTAATTTAATCATTCCTTCATAAAAGAGTGTTTGCTACCTAAATACACAAAATTAATCTAATCTATATCATGAGAACGGCCTTCCGTATGTTTACTAGTATAATATATTTATTTTATCTAAATAATAGCAGAAGCTTTAGCATATCTTTCATGAAATTGATACATGGATAGGCCGCTTCATTTAAGGAGTATTCCCTCTTAGTATTTAGAGAGCAGTTAAAAAAGGATCTAAATTTTTGTTGCAGTTTTCTCCTCAGTTTTAATGACAGCCTTATGAGGTATCTAAATATAATTAACAAAATTTTCGAAACTACTTCAAAATGTTCGATAATAGCTTCATGCTCGTATTGTTGGAATACATCCGCATAATCTTTAAATAAGTTTTGTTGCTCGTGTTTTTCAACAACTTTGTTTAAAACGGAAAGAGCTACTCGGTGGTTAGAATGTACAGAGTTGATTTTATCTTCATGCCAAGGGAGGTTGATAACTTATATTCATTGGAATCTTCAAATTCTTTGATTTTTCTTTTGTCATACTCACAGAGTGAATCATCTTCCGGAGCTATGCACAGTACTTTCAACGAAAGGGTCAGGGTTTCTTTTTATGTGTTTCAGGACAAAATTAACTCTAGTATCTGAGCATGTAGAATACCCAGAAACTATAGCATGATTATTATGTCGAGAAAGTTTTCCCTTAAATTTCATTGGGCTTATTTGGTTCCCGTCTAAAAAAGTGATGGTAGTTGTCTAAAGGGGAAACACCTGTAGAAACTTCCAAGCAGATCCTTTTATACAATCCACTATTTCAATATTTTTCATGAATTGAATAATGTCTTCACCCAAGAGACCATTAACACGAATATTATTATTTCTTTCTGTTGTGTAGGATCCACCTAATCTGCATAGGTGACTACCAACTATATAAATAATGGTTGGTACCGGAAGACGAGGAGGTGGGATCACGAGATCCAACTAGAGACTCTGATCGACTGCGACTAGTCAACACATTCTCCAGGAACGTCTTCCCAGAAATATACAGAAATATTATATGTACTTATTGTGTACACTTTCTTGTTATAATACATTCTTGTTCTAAGTACATTTTGTGTTGCATTATTATTCCATGCATTAGGCGAGATTCAACATTGAGTCAAGACTCAACAATGGCGACGAAGTAGAACGAATCATACGCCAAGTTTCAACAAGGGCCACAAAGTAGAACGAACCATACGCCAAGTTTCAACAATGGCAAAGAAGTAGAACGAACCATACGGAAAGAAGAAAGAATTAATAGTGAGAGTTTTCAACAATTGGGACAAGTCATTGAAGAACCCAGGCTGGAAAAAAAAATATTAATTCAAAGTCCAACGTTAACGTAACGACGAAGGATTCTGAACTTCTGGATATGTAAAACTCGTTAAAAGACGACTAAGCATAAAGGAACGTTCACTCAGAAAAATTGGAAGGTGTCGTAAACGAATAACGGTAATTTTAAATTAAAAAATTATCTACAACGAGACACCCGCTAAAAAGAAAATTGACCGACTACAAAAACATGCATGGATTTAAAAGGAGCACAAATACACCGTGTCGACTTTGAAAGGTAACAAACTTTAAAAAATTTTTTTTTTTTAAATTATTTGTTCAACAATATAGTGACGAATTACCTCTGATGAGAAAATCAGACGTTGTCATTGAAATACGCGAACAGAAGTCGAAAACGAAAAAAAAAAAAGTCCGACGCTTTCTGTTCACGAAAAAAAAAATACCAAAGTTGATTAGCACGGGCGTGAATGTAAAAGCAAGACATAAAATATAAAAGTCGTACGTTGTTTCGATTTTTTTGGTCAGCTTATATGATATTCGTGGATACACAAATTAAAAGTATATTCCTTGTTGCATGAACATTATCAGCTAAAAATGGAGGAACTATCCAAAGTCATATCTGAATTATTAAAATCCCAGCAGTTGAGTCAACAACGTCAGCAAGAACAACAGATAGCACAGCAAGAACAACTGATAGCAATGCAAAAATATCAAGAACGTCAAGATGAAAGACAACAAAAATATCAAGAAAAACAAGATGAAAGACTTTTGGAAATTCAAAAGTTAACACTGGAGAAATTAAACAACTATCAGGCAAATGATGGAAATTCTTCATATTCTAATAACACCATATTTAATTCGCTGGAAACTTTCAACTATGTGCCAGACGAAGAAAAAACGTTTGAAGCGTACTTTAAACGATATGAAGATATTTTCTACACAGACTGTGAAAACTGGTCGAATTCAAGAAAAGTCAGTCTATTACTAAGAAAGCTAGGTACAGCAGAACATAGCAAATTTGTAGATTTTATTCTACCGAGAAAAACAACTGAATTGGAATTCTCGGAAACAGTGAAATTGCTAAAAGAGCTGTTTGGAGCAAATATGTCGCTTTGGCATAAGCGATGGTTATGCATGAATGTCTCTAAATCCGACGATCAGGATTACTTAACATATGCATCTATAGTGAATAGACATTGTGACAATTTCAGATTGGCAGAGATTACGGTTGAAGAATTCAAGTGCTTAATTTTTGCTCAAGGACTGGTATCCAGTAAGAGTGCCGAAATAAGACGTAGAATTTTGTCTAAACTCGAATCTGAACAAGGCCTTACCCTGCAAAAGTTAGCAGAGGAGTGTCAACGGGCCGTAAGTTTAAAAAATGAGTCGCAAAAAATCGAAGAAGCTGGTATTGCTTATATTAAGAAAATAAAAAAGCAGTCACATTACCCATTAGAGAAAAATTGGAGAAAAAATTCGGCGTACTTTAAGAATAGACAAGAAAATAAAAACAACGAAAATAAAAAAGTCCCACCATATAATTGCAGACGTTGTAACGAAAGACATTGGGAGGTAAATTGCCCATATAGAAATAAATGTTTCGTGTGCCAAAAGAATGGTCACAAAGGATCGTGTTGTAAAACGAAAAAATTCAAGAGCCGAATTAGACAAACAAATTCGAATATCAAATCAGATAGAGATTTGAGGAAATATGTGACGACTGAAATATTCAAAAAGAATATCAAATTTCAACTCGATTCGGGGTCAGATTTAACAATAATAAACGATAAAACATGGAAAATTTTAAAAAGGCCTACAATAATGACGTCAACGAAACTCGCTCGAACGGTAACTGGAAAGCAAATTAACTTCGAAGGCGAGGTTGTACTTCCAATGAAATTGAATGGGATCGTTAAAAAAATAAAAGTTTTCATTCTGAGAAATGGAGAAACTTGTTGGGTACAGATTTTATTGAAACATTCGAATTGTGGGATAAACCGTTAAACTCATTCTGCAGAAAAGTAGACAGGACATTAAAGATGAATTAAAGAAAAAGTTTCCGGAAACCTTTACACCTGGTCTTGGAAGATGTAACAAATTTGAAGCTAAATTTGAATTAAAGGAAAATACTATACCTATATTTAAAAAGAAACGTAACGTGCCTTTCGCAAGTGTAGAGAAAGTTAACGAAGAACTTGATAGGTTGGAAAAAATGGGAATTATTTCAAAAGTAGAATCTAATTCATGGGCTGCGCCGATTGTGTGCATAAAAAAGAAATCAAACCAAATCAGAGTCTGCGTTGATTTTTCGACAGGGTTTAACTCTGTAATTAAGGACTACCATTACCCGTTACCGAGTCCTGAGGAGATTTTTAACAAGCTAAATGGCGGAGTGATTTTTTCAAAAATCGACTTATCAGATGCCTATCTCCAAATTCCCGTCGAAGAAGAATGTTCGAAGTTACTAGGGATAAACACGCATAGGGGTTTATTCAAGTACAACAGGCTTCCTTTTGGTATTAAAGTGGCACCAGCCATTTTTCAACAAGCCATGGACGTCATGTTGAATGACTTAGACTTTGCGTGTGCCTACTTAGATGATATTATAGTAAGGAGTGCAAACGTCGACGAACATCGAGAGCACCTCAATCAAGTATTTAAAAAGATTCAGGATTTTGGATTTAAAGTCAAAGAATCAAAGTGTGAATTTGGTTTGGAGGAAATTAAATATTTAGGTCACATAATCAACAAAAATGGCAGATTTCCAGATCCGGAAAGGTCCATTGCGATTAGAAACATGCCGACGCCCACTAACGTGGCGACACTACAGAGTTTTCTGGGGCTCGCGAACTATTATCAAGCATTCATTAAAGGAATGTATAATCTAAGAGCTCCGTTGAATGAACTACTGAAAAAAGACAAGGCATGGGAATGGACGGTAGAATGTCAAAAAGCCTTTGATGAAATTAAGAAAATGCTTACGTCCGACCTCTTTTTAACCCATTACAATCCTAAACTGGATATTGTAGTGGCAAGTGATGCTAGTTCATACGGGGTAGGAGCATGTATTCAACACATAATGCCAGATGGTTCTAGAAAACCGATTGCGCATGCTTCGAGGGCATTACTCCCAGGAGAGCGAAGTTATTCACAGATAGAAAAGGAGGCTCTGAGTATCATTTTTGCCATAACAAAATTTCATAGGTACATCTACGGCAGACATTTCAGGTTAGAAACGGACCATAAACCTCTGATCACTATTTTTGGGTCAAAGAAAGGGTTACCCGTTTACACGGCAAATCGACTGTTAAGATGGGGAACCATTCTTCTCAATTATGATTTCCACATAAAACACCTATCATCCAAAAATATAATTCATGCGGATACCTTATCAAGACTCGTACCGAATAAAGATGAAGCATTCGAAGAAACAATTATTGCAAATATCAGAGCAGATTATGAGGTGAAAAGCATGGTAAACAACATTGTAAGAGAGCTACCGGTTACATCAAAGGAAATCAAAAAAGAATCTGAAAGCGATGATTTCATTTTAGGAATAAAAAGTAAAATGGTAGCAAATGACCAAAAAGTTCAGGAGATCTATTCAATTTGTGACGGAATTTTATTATATGGTGAGAGAGTAGTAGTACCAAAAAAGTTGCAGAAAAGAATCCTACGGGACTTTCATATGGGTCACCCGGGGATTAATAGAACAAAAAGCTTAATGAGAAGCTTTGTATATTGGAAAGGAATGGATGTGGATATCGAAAACATGGTTCATCGATGTAAAGGGTGTGCGTTAGCAGCTAAGGCACCACCTATAGTACACAAACCATGGCCAAAGACGGATCATCCGTGGGAAAGATTACACATTAATTTCGCTGGTCCAGTAGAAGATTATTACTACTTAATAGTGGTAGATAGCTTTACAAAATGGCCGGAAGTACTACGCTGCAAAAAGCCTACGTCCAATACCACAACAACTTTTTTGCATGAACTATTTGCACGGTTCGGTGTGCCAGAGTGTATTGTGAGTGACAATGGTACACAATTCACTTCTGACGATTTTAAGGAATTTTGTGAGTTATATCAAATTAACCACATAACGACGCCGCCGTATCATCCGAGATCCAATGGACTCGCAGAAAGATTTGTAGATACGTTAAAGCGCGCTCTGAAGAAAGCCTCAGGAGTTCCAACGGAAAAGGCGCTTCAGCAATTCCTACAAGTATACAGAATCACGCCTAACCAGAGAACACCATCAAACATGGCACCAGCTGAACTAATGTTCGCTAGGAAAGTTAAGTCAGTGTTTGACAAGCTTTTGCCAGGAAGAAATAGAATAAAGAACACTATGTATACAGCTAGAAAAAGATACACCCCCGGAGAGAAGGTCTTTTTCAAGTGCTATAGAAACAACATCGAGTTCTGGGAGCGAGGCATAGTGGACAAGAGAATCGGTGACCTGATTTACATAATAAAAGGGCCGAAGAATACTCATAAAAGGCACCAGAACCAACTCAAAAAATGCTACGTGCTAGAGCATGAAGAGAGTATACCGGATGAGGAGGAAGATCCCATTGATGTAATGTATGATACTTTTCAAGTAGAACCTCCGCAGAGTGCTCCTGAACCGAGAAGATCCGGTAGGAAACGAAAGTTCACGGACCCATTGGACGTGAATCCAAAACGAAAAAGATATTGAAAAAAAAACAGATATACATATGAACTATGCAAAGGGGATCTACAAAGAAATAACCATAGTCATCATCCCATATAGAAGCCAGTTTGAAATCCAAAAGGATTCCAAGGCTTGGGAGGGGGGTGTTGTGGTGGGATCCACCTAATCTGCATAGGTGACTACCAACTATATAAATAATGGTTGGTACCGGAAGACGAGGAGGTGGGATCACGAGATCCAACTAGAGACTCTGATCGACTGCGACTAGTCAACACATTCTCCAGGAACGTCTTCCCAGAAATATACAGAAATACTATATGTACTTATTGTGTACACTTTCTTGTTATAATACATTCTTGTTCTAAGTACATTTTGTGTTGCATTATTATTCCATGCATTAGGCGAGATTCAACATTGAGTCAAGACTCAACACTTTCGTAAAGAAATGCTAATTTATAATTTATCTCGATTAAATTATTTTTACGGTTTAGAACGTATTTAAATCATATCGAAATCATCATCGGTAACAACCGTTAAGGGAAAGTAAATACACCTATTTACTTCAATATCCAATGCAACAATAGCTTAAACTTTTTTTCTTAGACCCTAAGAAGTTCTTAACGCCAAATTCTACAGGAGTTAGGAAAAATTCCTCAAATATTATTTTTATCACGTGTTTAGAAAAGTAGGACAAATAGACAGTTGAGTTTGTATGTATTCTTACCCTTTCATACAGTAATTGACATTATAGGCAAGATAAAGGGTTGCTCCTGCATGCTAGTTTTGGTATACCAGTTAGTAGAAGAATAGTTTTGCTTTTAATAGATTCTTTACAAAGAGGGCTAACGTGTCACCTGGATTTGCAAATTGCACATTCATGGGGTAACGTATTATTTTGGGCAGGGCAGTATTCAGTTCTATGATTAGAACTTGTACAGAGAAGGCTCAAGTCAAGTTCCTTATATCGAGAATGTCTTAACTGAAAAGTAGAATACTTAATACAATGGTTCATAAAAGCCCCGTTTAGGTTACAAGCTTACAATGTGTAACAAATTCACCGGCTTTAGTCAAAAGATTTTCTCGGGAAGAAACAATTCTTTTAATGACGTAGTTTTTCTCATAATTACTTTCCCAAGACTTAAGATTGTCTATGCAGTAAGAATTGCATTTATTTTTCTTAAAAGTGGTTTTTATTAAGGTTTTTTCACCTCCTTGTAATTATCAAATATATAGATGATTTTTGGATAACTGCTACCAACCTAGTGAATTAATTCTTTTTTAAGAGTAGGGGTAATTTGGCAAAAAACATGGCTAACTAAAAAATCCAAACTATAAAAAGATCATCGTTTGGATAAGTCAGCTTTAATTTCTGACAAATACCTTTTCACATTAACAAAGTCTTGGTCATACTTAGGGTTATTATCCAGTAATTGTTTGAAAATTTCTTTAATAATGAAGCGTATATCTAAATATTTCCTTTTCAATAAATTGATGGCTATGATATAATTATCATTTTCGAGATAAATATGTGATATTTATTGTGACAGTTCTGCTTATTCAGAATTTACCGCGGCAACACAATTCACGAATTGAACGAAGAAATACTTAAATTCAAATTTACCGACTCCACAGCTGCTAAATTTGGCACATTGTAGTCAGGGTTCAGGCGCTTGAAATTGTATTTCGTCTACCATATTAGAATATTGTGGTAATCTTATGGTGGGAGTGGGAGGAAAAACATTTTGTTCTATTTCCGCCATTTTTCTATTTACGTTAGACAAATTCAATTTCTAATACTTCGTCTGCTAAAAGGCAACCATTTTCCAAATTAATATCTGCCTTTTCACAGGCTTCGTTTATTTTTGAATTTATTATGTCGACCTGTGCTAAACGGTTATCTTGTTTTATGAAGTAAGGTCTTTGAAGGGCTTTTCCGACCAAATAATATCTATGGTCGAATTTATTTTCCTTTTAAGGGAGTCAGAGTTAAACAACAAAGCCTTTACACCTTTATAGTTTTAAATTCGGTCATTTTGAGCGAAGGAGATATTTTCACAATTAAATTTCACAAGTATAAGAAAGTGAAAGAAGAGACAACGTAGGAACCTACTACAATGTCCTTAGTAGATACCAAAATAATGCACCTATCTAACCGCTTCCACAAACCACGTCTAAGCAAATGCCTTATTAACTCGTCTCTATTTTTCATAGCACAAACTGCTGGACCACTTTTTGAAAAATGTTGGTATTACAATTAAGTTTGTTGGAAAATGTAATTACCCCTGTAGAAAAAAAAAGGATTATTGAGTGACGTGAAATGGCATGAGAAAAAAAAATGAAACCAAACGTTTGAGATTAAACCTTTTATAAATATAAAAGAAGAATGAGAAGAAAGAAGAAGGCTTACGATAATGGTGTTGCAAAAGATGGCATTTTGCGGACTTGTCACAGAAAAGAAACGCCCTGTTAACAGTTCTTTGAAATATTGTTATTTCTTGTTGATGCGGTGGGGTCAATGTCTATGTTGATTTGATCTATTTCCGAATTAAGCCAATGAAAATTGGCTTCATAATTGCCGTGGAGTGCATTGGCCTATTTTATGTCGTTGGAATTTGTCTTCATTTTTTCAGCTCGGCAAGTAAGTCACTTGGTCATTTTTAACTGTTTGTCTTCGAGTTATTTTGCTTCAGTCTTTATAAATTCGTATGTTTTGCATGTAAAATAAAATAAGTATAATTATGTCGGTGTCATATTTTGGATGGATTGTGCCTAATATTAATATTTATCTGTGTAAAAAAAAGTAACTCGATAGAATTGAGCTTCTGATTTAAAATTATATTCTAGTGATTGTAGAGAATCCAGTTAAAATAAGTCACAAGGTAATGGGACAATGCTGTCACTGTTTCTGCACCTTTTCTTAACTACTTTTTTAAAACCCTAAGCCCAACTCTAGAATCCCTAACTCTAAGCCTAACAACAGCGTGAAGAGGGGAAATCTCCGATGTCAGTGCAGTTGTGGATCAACAATACTTGGATTTAGTGACAAATGTTTCTTACTCCAACTGCTATGCAAATTATTGGCGATTTTTTTAAAAATCTGATTCAGTAAGTTGATGTATACGTCATTCGAATAACCAAGATGTAAATTTTTCCTGTTGTTTTTTTTTTTAACACAAAATTGTGACTTTTTCTGTTAGTTTTTTTACGATGGCTTTATTAACGGTCATAAATGTAAGCGGATAATTAATCTAGTTAATGATTGTTTACTGATAACATTAGTCTACACGAGGCCTCAACTTCGCATATAAATCGTTAGAGGATTTTCTGAGCTATTTGTTTAAGTGTATTTCATAAAAGATTACCGTTAAATCGAGTAAAATCTGACCATTTCCCCTTAACAACACTGTTTCTTCATGCAGGATTCTAGGCCTTTGTGCATTTATCATCTTATCTGCAATATTCTGTAAATATGCACAGAAAATATTGTCTAACATTTCTGTGTAATTATTCTTCGAAACTAATCGGCACCATTTGACGTTATATTTCTTACTCTGGGACCGACTGTAGATAGTTGATTAGAAATAATATCAAGATGACATCTCGAAAAAGAATTGAAATACACGGAAAAATATTTTAGAACCTGATGACACCATTCATCGTTTAATGTTCTGATAATTTAAAGACGACGAAACATTTTCATCAAAGAATTAGAGCTTAGGCATTAACAAACGATCGATCCAACAATTCCTTTAATTATTGTTGCATTTGCAGGTAAGTAATACACCTAATCAATTATCGGCATTTCCTTCGATTATCTACATACTATCTCATGAAAATAATAAAGAAAAGCAATTAAAACATTGTGCTTCTTGAATTAAAATTGTGATAAAAGAGTGTAAACTACTTTGTTTTCTATGGTAACAATAGATGGGGAGTTCGATTTTGCAGTCACGTTTACAGCAATTCTGACATTGCATAATTATATGCAAATTGGGAAAATCACTTTCCAATGATGGAAGTAAATGTAACACTTCATGAATTTTCTCTTTGAGATTAAACGTGAAAGGGATAATAATTGTCTCTTTTTGATTTAACGTGAAAGAGACAATTTTCTTTTTGAGATTAAACGTGAAAGGAAAAGAATACTCATTTTAGATTAAAGGAGAAAGTGTCAACGACTTCCTCTGTTAGATAAACGATAAAAGGAGAAAATGTTTTCTCTTAAATTAATAATAAAATACTTTCGCATTTAGCTGAAATGCGAAAGAGACAGTGATGGTCAGTTTTAGATTAAACAAGATGGGCAATGATTTTTCTTTAGGCTTAATCACAAAGGATCAACATTTTTTCTTTTACGTTAAATGAGAAAAGGTCAATAAGTTTGATTTTAGATTTAACGAGAAAAGGGCAAATGTTTTCTCTTGTAAAACGTACAAGGATTTTCTCTTTTAGATTGAACAAAAAAAAGAAAAAAAAAAAAGTAGAGCGATTTACTGTTAGCTAAAACGGGAGATGGATAGGTTTGTCGCCGTAACATGAAATCGACAGCAATTTTCTTTGATGTAAGACGTGTAAGGAAAACAATAATTATACAATTCTCCCAGATTTGCATGAAAACGAAAATTCTTCCAATATTTTGAATTAGTTCACATTCAACGACCTTATAAATGATTTTTTTTACAACCAAAACTCCATTCATTATATTGATCTGATGGTCGGGCATATTAAAATGAACGACATATCTCATAAGTGTGTTCTTTCGTAAAACATCCGTTACTCTTCATATAGTCTTTCATATAAGTCCCTAGACAGTTCATTATTGTATTGTTTAACATTTTGAAAGTCGATTTCAGGCAATAATTTCTTTGTCTTCCACGGAAAATTTACATTCAGGTTCATACAACACATCACTTTTGCTTATTTTCAATATTTACTTTCGGACAATTGTCGTCATCTTTGTTGTTATCAGAATGTTTCGGCCTTTTTACCCTTCGACCTAGGTGTATATCGGTCTATATAACCTATAGAGAATTCTTAACTGAATCCGTTATTTAATCTAAGGGAGTGGACTGTTATATCTAGAGATATATCGTCTAGTTCTAAATTTTATTAGTGCTCAGCTGTTTACACTCGGTCCAAGTATACATTGCTCGGCAAAGGGATTGAACTCACAATTACTGTCAACAAATTATTGAATCAACACTTTAATGCACCAGGCTGTCGTGTCGTAAAAATCACCTTTCTTAACAAAATAATTGCTGATTTTATATTATATATAATGCCCCCCCCCCCAAGCAAGACGATGAAGCCACTAAGACGCAAAAGGTTATAGAGTGTGAGAAACTGAGAAAACATTAAAATCTAGATTCAAGGAGATAGAAGTTGACAATTTATATTGCATTTCAATTTCTGAAGATTTTCTTTGGAAGTAAAGCAAGAAACCGGAAGTGTGTTCCACAAGTGAAAATTCATAGATGCCGGAACTTCATTTGACCAACTAATTCTAGTTTGATCTTATCTAACTATAAAAATGAATTCCAATATCCACTCTGTTGTATCACTTATTTTCGAGATAACAGAAGGAGATAAATAAGGAAGACAAACTCGTCCGTAAATAATGAAAAAGAAGGTTTACTCCATAAAGGTACACTTAGTAATTGACAATGCTAACTCTCCTCATTTCCGCTTAACTCAGCTCATTTTCATAAACGGACGATTCCATTCATCTATGTTCTTTATAACACACTCCTATATTCTCGATGGATTCTAGCATAAACTAATCTGATTTTTTATGTGCTTAACCTTAAGCAAGGGAGTTTTCCTTGGACAAGCTCGAAGTCATACAGTGACTGTTTTTCCCAATGTATTCAACCCTGCTATCTGTGCATCATTGACAATATCTTTTACCATTAGGTGAAGATTCTTCGAGATATCTATGAATTTCTTGATACCATTCTCCGGTTTCTTCCAGGTTTTACCTTATTCCCTAAACAAAGAATCTCGTTATACTGCATGCTAATGCTTCGAATTGTAGATCCAGTAACATTAAACGCTTGGAATATGGTCTATATCCATCACGTTGTTTGTACACATCAACTACCCTAAGTTTAGGAGATTTTCATGAAGTTCAGCAGATTTTGTCACGGTTGTAGAAACATTAACTTATCAAGTTACGTGGCACTCACATATCGCCGGTTTCAAAATTTTCTACGTTGTTATAGAATAAAGTCATTTCATTTTCAAAGGGTGCTTGTATTAAATGTTAAATTAAGAAAAGAACAATACAATTGTCAGAAGTCTTATGGGCATATGCCGTTCCCGTACGATCACCGAAGTTATTCCTGATCAGAACCAAGATGGTTGACCGCATGGAAATACCAGGTGCTGTAAACTCGAACATGTGGGTGGTGAAATAGATAATGGCTTGGGATTGGTAACCAGAGAGCAGAGTACCAATTCCATTTAAATTTCTTATATTCATT
>OZ038502.1:50591943-50631943 GCA_964036315.1 Acanthosepion esculentum | reverse complement strand
AACGGTTATTTAATATTTCTGGTTATCGCGAGATATTTTATTGTTAGGGTGGATTATTATTGCTGTTAATTATTTAAATGAATTGTAGTTTAAGTTTGGATTTGAATTTAGGACCAGATTAAAATTTAAGATTGAAAATAAGATTGGAAATTAGAATTATAAATTCTAATTTAAAAACAGACGCCGCTGCTGCTATCAAAAAGAAAAAAATAACGCTTGGAAATAAAGGTGGTTAACTATATTTTTTGCTTGAAAAAATTTGCTGCACTTGTTATAACATGCATGCACAAAACAGAAGTTTATTCAATAGAATCACCGTTTGCCTGTATTACAGCCTGGATTCTGTTTCTAAAACATATATTGATCAGGCGTTCTTTATTCATGTTGATCATCATTCCTCTCGGTGACAGCTTTCAGTGAGTACTTGGTATTGTGGACATGCTTGTTGGCGCCTTTCTCAACGGCAAACCATATGTAATAATAAATCATAAGGTTTATATCTGAAGAGTTAGGAGTTCAAATGCTAGGATGATCATTAAATGTTCGACTAGCATTCCTGTGACTTGTCGGCTATGTGAGAAGAAGCATAGCGTTACTCATACATGTAGTCTCGCTCTCAGCCGCTGTCACCACCCACGGTTTACCACAGTGCCCAATAACACGATGTAAGTCGTGGAATTGAGCATAAGGCCATGTAGGGGAAAAGTACAGTGGCTTGGTGTGATCGTCGTCGCGTACCGCTCCCACTCTTATTCTAAATAGGAAGTATATATCGACAATTTCCAAATATGGCTGTTTGGTGGTTAAAGTAAGGAGAATAGTCGCCCAAGCATGGTTGGGTGAAAGAGATTTTAATTAAAATCCGCCTTTTGTCTTTCTAAAGCTGTCCTCTGAAATACCTGACATATTCTGTATAGATAACCGTTGTAAACCATAAAAATCAGTTAAGAAACAACAGTGTTATTCCCAGATTCCAGAATTTATACACTTATCTTAATATTTAGTTATTTTATATTTTCTTTCAACTTGGACATTACTGAAACGACAATATCAATATTTGACAGTATTTCCTTACAATAACAAGAATTCAAGCTGGCCGTCTCTTCTAGATATTTTTTTCTTCTCCTTAACAAATGAAGCTGGTTTCGTCTGTATATTTTCTTATACGCAAGGTGAATTCATGGTTCTTCCTCAGGCTAACTATCATCAAAATGAATTGTTCACACAGTCTGTATTTTACAGGAGTTTTAAATTATGTCTATATGTAGACGTTGTCACGTCGTTATTTACAGCTGACTAGTACAAAACGCAGTGGGAATGGTTACTGCTTTTAGCGGTTGTGCACGGAATATAAATCAGACGTGTGGCTTATCAAAATATATTATATGAATGTATCGCTATTATAATGCTGCAATATATAGATAATAGTGCTGATATAAAATGAATTGTTGGATCAATAAATAAATTCATATACATACATACATACACACACACACACACATATATATATATATATATATATTTATATATATATATATATAATCTTAATAAGGAGAATAAATATATATATATATATATATAATCTTAATAAGGAGAAAGAACGGGTGGAGTTGGAATCCACAGTTCTTAGTATTTACAATAAAACATTTTATATCGCTACACAAAAACTTTCATGTTTCGGAACATTAAAGATTCCTCATCAGGCGATGATAGATAACATATTACAAATGATTTATTTGGGAAATTTGAAAATAAATCCTTGCCTCTTTTGAAAGTTAAAAAGGTGGGGGGTAAGCCTAATGTCAGAATGAAAAAAATACACATGTGGGCATGTCTGGATTAACCAATTAAAATCAGATTTATGTTAAAATAGAAAAATGAAAAATAAGGTTACAGTGTGGAGGGAGATGGGTTATGAATTCATGTCTTGATACATTGGCACTCTAGACATGTCAGTGTCGGACATAATGTAGCGAAATCCAAAGTTCTTTGAACAACAAAATGTTTTAAAATTTTTTATACTACGGAGGCTTTTAAAGGGGCCGAATAAATAAAGTTAAAATAACTTTTTTGTGGAAATTTTATATTATATGGAATGAGCAGTAAAACAGTTTAATATTAAAGTTGAAAAAATCCATAAAGATTGAGTGAACAATTATATACTTATAAAATAAGACAATGCCTACGTCAAACAGTTAATTCATTTCTTTGGTTTAGTAGAACTTTACTTTTAGGAAATTTTATAATATACAGGTTTTCTTACAAATACAGGGGACATGGGTCATATAAGTGTTTCAAAACTTTCAAGAGAGGTAACGATTTGTTTTCAAATTTCCCAAATAAATAATTTTTATTATATGTTATCTAGCATCGCCCGATGAGGAACCATTAAAGTTCCGAAAAATGCAATTTTTTGTGTAGTGATTTAAAATGTTTTAATATATTAATAATATTATCTATCTACCTCTCTCTATATATATATTTTTCTCATCCACAGATAGACTGTTTCGCTGTTTCAGTGTGGCTAGACGTCCGGTTGCCTCTAGCTAGGATCGAAACCCGACTGTCGGAACGTCTACCACTAAGCCGTCGGCGCACGGCAGGGATGAAGGTGAATTTTAGCGTGTTTATTTTTAGATTTAGACAAAAACACAGTGACTGACAGTGACTCAATTCTGCCGAAGAGTCGTGCAATATTAGCTTAAATAGTCACTGTTTACAAACTCACACCTCAATATATATATATATATATATATATATATATATATATATATATATATATATGTCGATTGAGAGTGCGACGGATAAATTCTTGCCATTTTATACTTTTAATTTCGCGCATGCGGGTGTTCTTTCTTTTATTTTGTTGACCGCACAGTATAGTCGCATCAGTTAGGCACTGTCTGTGAGAAAAACCGCACCATGACGGAATTCACTTCGACAGAAAATGCACAGGCCATGCTGTACTGCTTAGCATTCACACCGAAAACTTCTATAAGGGCATTTCAGTGTTTGGGTATCGATCTGAGGACAATGCAGAAAATTCGGAAAGACTCGGGTGAGTCTAATGGTGATTACGAAGATACGGGAGCTCGGAAAACTGACTCTGATTGTTCTGATAAGAAAAGTACTCCCGAATTTATTGTTGAGAGCCTCAGACTCAACGCAGAGAACTACATCAACTGCCTTGAGGAAGTAGTGCTGACCTGGGTCAAGAAGATGGTTGCTGGAAGCAGGACTTTGCACCATGTTACACCAGGAGAACCCCGTCATGGCTGTCAGATAATTTCTGCGACCACATCACCGCTTGCATCTGACCACCTAACTCCCAGGCTGAACCCTCTTGATTATTGTGTGTGGGGTTCAGTTGAGTGCGAGTCCAACAAAACTTATAACACCAACGATCAACTGAACGCAAGGATTATGACAGCATTCACCAATTTAAACACGAAGACCGTCCATAAGTTGTAGAAGTTTCCGAAGTCGTTTGGTGGCCGTAGTTGAAGCCAATGGCAATTTTATTGAATAAATTTATATCAAACCTGTTTCAAGATGTATTTGTGCAATTTTGGTAAATAAACCTGTTAAAATGAGATGCCAGTATTATTTTCATTTTTGCGTAATTTAGACGACAAATTGTCCATCGCACTCTATATTATAATGGCTAATGAATAAGCTAAAGCGCCGTTATATGCGGGATTGTTAAATAGTTTTTACACACTTTGTAACCAGAAAATAAAGACCCTTGTACGAACACGAGAAAAATTAAATAAAATGCTTAATCGCAGTGACTTGTCAGTCGTCATTAACGAAAAGTAACAATGTTCGTAGATGCGGGCTTTTACATTTGTAGAGGTTTCGCATACTGTATAACACGAGGAGAGGTCGCATTTGTTTGTTACCAAAATTTCAAGAAAAATCAGGGGTGCGACATCATAGAGGATAGCAGACTGTGGTGTATTAGTAGTTCAGTCAAGTACCCGGGAAGCGGGCAAGGGAAATATGATCTCAATATTTCGATTTTAGCCAATCACCTCTTCGGAAGTACGGCGTAACACATCAAATAAAAGCGCTCGATCAGCATTGCTCATATCTAACATATATTATCTGTTTTATGACAACATACTCTCATTTCCAAGTAATTATAGGACTGAAACGATTACAGGTATCCACATATTCGTCTAAACAGAGTAGACCCGCACTCGATAAGTAAAAACCACGCAATTACAACCAATTACTTTTCTTATGTTTTAATATATATAAGCAAAGATTTGAAATAAAGGTGAAAATTTGAAAATATATAGCAAATATTAGTTATATTTTTACATTAAAAAAGAGCCATGCAACTCCGCAGATTATAGTGTCAACTATCTGCGAGTCAACCGCAAATACCCACTTTGGCAACACCACTCAACCATATACTTGAGTATATACGGTATATAGCTCTTCTTGTATTGCAGGCATTTTTATATTATAAATAACGGCATATGATGTGGTGTTGGATTTCTTTTTCTTGTCAATTAGATCTCTGAAAGTGGATCGAAATCTGTGTGGCCAAATATATAGTTCTTGGTTTAGCGTGTTTCAGGTTACCAATTTCTCTCAATCTCCTGCGGGTGAGTTCAAATAGCAACGAGCGTGAATACATATATATATATATATATATATATATATATATATATATATATATATATATATATATATATATATATATATTTGGGAAAATGTACGAAAATGATTAAAAGATTATCGTATAAAGATTTTCATCCTTGAGGGACTTCATCAGACTTCACATGCTCATGAGATGTTGGGAATTGATTTTTTGGGGTTGAATTTTAAAAAACATTACAAAGAATTAAAAATTCCCACCATTCCTCGTTTGTGCGCACGTTCTGATTAATTTAAAAAAAGAATGAAACACCTCACATGATAACCTTTTCGATTTTGTCATACATTTTCCCCTAATATTGTTATATATATTATATATATATATATATATATATGTGTGTGTGTGTGTGTATGTATAATCTTTGGACTTTGTCGTGGTGTAATGGTTGACAAGCTTGTCTCGCAAGAACATTTACGACTGAGTAGCGGGTCTGACCCTCACTGGATGTCCCATATATATTCGGACATGTGCCACATCTAAAATACACTTAGAAAATCACTTATATATATATATATATATATATATATATATATATTAGTAATTTAAGTTACCCTCTTCTACAGAGAAAGAAGAACCTTAATTGGCTGAGGTATTTATATTTTATAATCGTTTTGTTTATTTAAGCTCATTGTAATATTGAGCACTTTGACTCCATATAATTACATTAGCTAGCGTTGACTATGTGCGCTTAAAACCAATATAAAGAAACGGAACGATATACAGATGTATGAATGGCTTTATATATAGTATTATTCACCTTTTGACAGGTTCGTTTTTTTTCTTCCGCTGTGCCTATCTTTTTACCTCATTAGAAAAGCCAGTTCGGGAGAGCCAGATTAGTCGCCATTGATATGTCGAAGCGTTAGGTAGTACTGAATTTCATAGTGCCAGTAACATTCATAGACTGACATGATATAGGGCAGTGATAGTAATATATGCCTGCATATACGCACATGGCAACACGCAGTGACTGGAGTTTTATGCCCTCGTCTTAAATTGTTGGATATCCTTGAAGTTGCAGTGGTTCATGGACACATGGTCAACAATCACAATCTCCCGAGTGTTTTCTCACCTCACTAGAATCATTCATTTACCTTATATATATTATTGTAGCATTCCTACAGACGATAATGGGTTATCCCCATTCGCATAAATACAGCAGTAAATAGTGTATTTTGGTCTGCTTTACGAGATTCGTCTCCAACTGTTTTGATCAAACTCTCTGCCTCCCGGCATAGAAAACCTCCAGATGAGGATATGTCGAAGGCCAGAGTTTCGTCTTGGGAAACACCTACCCGACTCCTTTTTATACGGTGTCTACGGGGATTTTTTGGCTGAGCCTACGGGCTCTATACCGCACATTAAAATCATTAATGATTGTGCCACACCTGATCGCGTGTGGTGGTTGGTAGATATCGTGCAGTTGGATATTCATTGTGGAACTCACTTGACTCACTTCTAGCAGTTGACTACTACTTGTACACGTCGCTGGCGAATCATATATGTTGTTTGTGTCCTAAGTATTAACGTTCATTTCCAACCTTCGTGTGATTATTCTATCCCGTAACCTTCCCAAGGTTACAATTTATATATATATATATATATATATATATATATATATATATATATATATATATATATATATATATATATATATATATATATACTAAAGCAATCTAGCATCATTCAGAGACTCAGATCCGAATAGTCCCTTCAAAGTGATCGTCGGTTCGTATCGTCTGACGATCACTTTAGTATGCAACTCAGAGTAACAATTTGGATCCGAGTTCGTGACTGTTGTTAGTGGTATTGTTTAATATTCGTCTACTTTCATCAGTATTGTTGCGTAGGCATATATTTGTTTTTTTTTTACTTCTTTTTTTTTTCTATTTTCCTGTTTTCTTGCTTTGTTTTGCTTACTTTTGTTTTATGCCTTTATTCTGGCAGGCTTAATATAAGCTTCACCCTGTACAAGACCGGGGGCACTCGAGATAGGCGGTTACGTGAAGGAAGAGAGGCGGGGAAGATAATGGTTAACTCTAAACTTGAACAGGTTAAGATTGTTGTGATCGGGGAAAAATCATCTTCGGAGTTTGTTCCACCGGCCAGAGGTTCGAGGGAAGAAGTGGAACTTCTCGCCTATGGAATACGGGGCCGGTGGGCGGGCGATACGCTAGTATGTACTTTGCATTGCTGAACCTAGCTGTAACCTGACGAACTAAGAAATGTAGTTCGTCCGAGCACTTTCCATGGTAGTAGCGATACAGCAGTGAGAGACTCGACATATCCCGCCGCCTGTGAGAGAGAATTTGGAGAAGGAAAATAATTCTTCTCCAAGGACTCGGAGACGCTTTTGAACTCTATCAAGACTGGAAAGTGAGATCTGGGTACCTCCTTCCCAAATATGGCAACGGTACTGCATTTGGGGCCTGATCTGGCTCTTACAAAGGCAGAGGTTAGCATGAGGAGTTAGGTACTTACTAGAACGGTACATTTTACTTGCATCTTTAGCGGTGGGTCGTATATAGGAATTCCACCTTAGGTCGAGTGTGAGTTTGTGGCCAAATATTCTCTTAAGGCTCGGGGCCTCCTCTACAGAGCATCTGTTCAATGTGACTGCCGTTAATTTGTGGTCTGATTGACGGTGATGGAATGTTACCGGTTTATTTCCGATGTACTGAATGTAACCAGCCAGTTTTTACACAATGGGGAGTTAGTGTTAGATCTGAAGAAAAGTCAGCTGCTCATCTCTATTCGTCAAAAGCTTTGGAGCTGCACCCGTATATCGTCGTATCAGCGGCATAAATGTTTACAAATGATCGGAGTGTATTTGTAGGCAGATCATTTATGTAAATCAGACAGAGGGTTGGTCCGAGAAATAGCCCTTGGGAGACACATGCGCTGACCGCCTGGGATTCGGAGGACTAGCTGTTAATAACTATCTCCTTTAGGAAGGATTTTATTATTGAGAACATCCTTCCAGTTATTTCATAGCTGGAGACCTTTGATAGCAAGCCTTTGTTGTGTATGGTTGTTCTTTGAGACTTAACCAACAGCTTGGTTTGTTTTGGTTATGTAGAGTGTGATGGGTAAATTATCGCCATTTAATTTTACGCATGCGTGTTGTTTGCTTTTGATTTTGTCGATCGTACAGTATACTAGTTGGGTACTGTCTGTGATGTAATCGTACAACACCCATGACAACACCCAAGACTTCCAACACCGCGGCTGATTGATGAAGATCTCTTCGATCCCAGACCTGCCCTATCCCATAGGAGGACCAAGATCGAATCGTCGCAGGTATTTTAGTGTCGGGCTAATCCAACAGGGCGTGGACATACAGAAAATTGAACACAGAGTAAATACTGTTTTTATACCAGTCCTTCGTACAATAACAGAGTTCGCATGCAATTAATTATCAGTTCAACCCGCGTATAAATCGAAAGTGATGTTATTGTTGACTAGGCGGTTTTAGGTTGCTGTTTTGGTAAAGTTCGGCACACGGCTAAAGTCAGGACGTTCTATTCGGCATGCAGTCACGTGGGGTGTACCACAACCGGTAGCTGGGACGAACTCTCTGCCGACTTTCTCCTGTCTCTGTCTCCGTCTCTATCTGACGAAATCGCTTCGCGCAATCGTATTTATTGACATTCGCACAAATGGCACCGGGCACAAAGCATAAGGGGATTTCGGTAAATCGCCTTTGTTGTCAGCTGACTTCATAATTCTGGGGAATTCCCTTCTTCGACTCTCTCTTATTATTACCTCTAACTAAACCTGCTCAGTGAGCGTGGGTGGCTCATCCACCCTCACCTGGTATCTCAACTCAACTTTCGATCAGGAGAATTCAATTCTAAATTCGTTTTTTAGAAAAATAAAGGGCACATGTCTATCATCATTGCCCTCTAAGTCTGGGTCGTTTTCCATTATTCAAGCCCTCAATACACCACTTTCAAGTGTCGTCTATATGTGAATTAAATTGTAAATCTTTTCTCACGGCTTTTAGGTATTAACCCTTTTTGTTCTAAAGTCTTTAAGTATATGACTCCTTCTATACATAAGAAAACTTTCCTATGTTTTACCGTAGTAACAGCCAATAGTATCACAGTGATAAAAGAGCACCATGATGCAATTCGATCTACCGGAAATTTGGAATCACGCCAAAAGCTCCAATTCGAAAATATCAGTGTTTGGGTGCCAATCTGAGGATAGTGCAGACGATTTGGAAGAAAATTGGATGCGCCTAATGGTGATTACAAAGATACGGCAGCTCCGTATTTGACTGATCATTTTGATAAGAAAATAAGTATCGAATTTGTTGGTGAGGGTATCAGACTCAAAACGGAGGTCTACATCAAGTGCCTCCAGGAGGAGGTGCTGCTCTAGGTCTTGAGGGTGGTGTGCTAGAAGACCCTATGTTAGGCAATAGAACTCTGCACCATGCCACACAAGCAGGAAAACACAGTCACTGCTCTCAGGCAATTTCTACAACCACATCATCCTAACTGACCAGGGTGCAACCCCCTTGATTATTATCTTTGGAGCGCAGTTGAGCGAGAGACAAACAAAACTCGTACCACCGAAGATGAACTGAAAGCAAGAATAGCAACATTCACCGACTTAAATAAGGAGACCGTTCAGAAGAGTTACAAGGAGATTCCTTAATCGATTGGAGGTCGTGATTGAAGCCAATGACGATTTTATTTAATAGATTTACTCTTTAGTATTTCAAGATAAAAATGAGATGTCAGTGTTATTTTCAT
This sequence comes from Acanthosepion esculentum, assembly GCA_964036315.1. Classification (NCBI taxonomy): domain Eukaryota; kingdom Metazoa; phylum Mollusca; class Cephalopoda; order Sepiida; family Sepiidae; genus Acanthosepion; species Acanthosepion esculentum. The sequence continues at coordinate 50,622,511 of OZ038502.1, read as the reverse complement.
TTCTGCGTAATTTAGACAATTTATCCATCGCACACGGTATATATATATATATATATATATATATATATATATATATATATATATATATATATATATATGTGCGTCGATACATCAAAAATCCTACACACAAATGATGCATTTATTTTGCACTAGAAACATCTAGTTTTTTTTCTAAAATAAAATGTTTCCTTGCTGTTCAACTCGTGCTGGAATTTACCCATAGAGATCAAACATAGTATGCAATTGCAATAGAAATGCGTTAATTACAATGTGAAACTGCCCATATATCGGTGTTCCATTGCATAGATTAGAGACGATTGTTATATACATATCAGTATTTTTTCAACATGGACTACAGTTCATTGGTGTTATTTTTTATTCGATCAAGTATTGCATATATACACTGTCCGATTTGAAATGCAAGCCGATGTCTTCACAAATCTTATTAGCAACTATTTTGATATAATTTCGCGATATATTTATTTCCTAAGTCTGTCTATTGTTGATTTTTTTTTTACTGCAATTCCTAATTTATTCAGCATATGGTAAACGAATATATCTAATAGTGTAGTCACAGATATTTGTTTGAAAGGTATAAAGATCGCTAGAAATATATAACTACGAAAGAGAAATAAAATTAGTTAATGTTACTGAGTGGTGGGAAGAACAATTTGAATACTAAAAAAAAGATGAAAAAATACTAGCAAGAAATTTGCTTTAACAAAAGACGTTAAAGAAGGAAAAGCAGTAAACATGAAACTTCGTTTAAATAGCACAAAAATATTAAATGTCTAGAGTTCGAATATAGACTGAGCGATAGATGCAATCTATGAATAATATAGGATAACTGAGTTCTAAACGGTAATTTTAGCGATGAATGTAGAGCTAAAATGGTTGGGCCATATGTCAATGCTAGAGTTTCGTTTTTTTACGAGCAGGACAACAGGGGAAAAGGTTAAATTTGTGGACAATAATTTAAGCAGTAAAATTATGGGTTTATGATGATATCAAGATAAAATGACAAGATATTCTTTTGGAGAAAGCATCTTTTGGAATGGTACATGTTATGAACTGCCATTAAATAATTTATTCCAGTAAGACAATGTTCCTGTAGAATCTTTAAAACAGATATTGCTCGTCTTACCCAGAAAATTTACAATGACGCCCAAACCTCTCCGGCTATTGATCTGACAGCACACTTGATATACATCTTTAAAAGAAAATGGAGAAGAATATTTCTGTAATGACCTGGGAAATAAAACTGTTGTAAGTCGGGAGAGTATAAAAGTTACAATCAAAGCGGAAAATACCGATACATTTTAAAGAATGCAAAGGAGATGGTAATAACATATGAACTAATTTATTTAAGATTTTCTGCCGTGGTCATTGCATTAATAAACATATCTTTATAATTTTGGCAACATTAAAACCGAGAAGTTTCCTATCCATCAACGGGAAACCTTTTTATCTGACGCTCTCCACTCGATTCGTTCCTTACTGTGTACAGCCATGAAATGTACCTTTCATGAACGAAGGTTTTATCATCCGAGAAAATCTATCTCCGGAAGATCTGTTTCTTCGTGGTTGACAATTCCTGGGAAAGTACTCATCAGAAACTATATTCAGGACAACAAGTACGAACCGACTGTACGAGATGATGAGCTGATTCAGTCGAATCCCGATTACGCTCTTTTTAGTTTACCAAATAGAAAAGAAAGTACAGTTTCTCAACGTCAACTCGCTCCTGCTGGGGAGGGAACGACAATCTCCAAACCTGAAGAAGTTACAATAATCTAAAAAATTCCTACACTGGAATTGAATGGAAATAAGATACCAAAATCAGAAGATTCTGTATCACAGCTTGCGTCTAGTGATTCAACTGAAAGGGCTGAACCAGGAACCTGTAACTCATTTAGCCTAAACACTGCCAAATTCCAACCAACCAATCTTCTAAGACTCTCAAAGCGTATCACCAAAGAACCTAAACGACTGGTATCGAACACTAAAAAAAATAATTTGGTTGTTTTTGAAACTGCGTTCCTTTTCTTTAGCCGAAATAAGATATTCTAAATTTACATTGTCAACAAAAAAAATGGGTGAGAACATTGCATTCATAGGCAAATCTCCACCATATTAATTAGCAGCTGATACAGCTGGAGGCTAAACTAATCCAGATATTTTGAATACTAATCTACTAGGGAAATAAAGGGTGTTCCAATAACTTGGACCGATTTTAAATGTTAATTAAGTTTAAGCATCTAATGATGTTTTTTCTTTTTCTTTCAGATTTAACAACTTAAGTCTTTGGCAATTTCAAACATAGACAATTTTAACTATAAAACAATGTTTTAAAATTATCGAAGCCTATTATAAAAATGAACGTTCAAACACGATCGTTTGACTTGACGCCTTTAGATTTCTTCCTTTGCGGTCATCTCAAAAGTAAGGTCTATACCAGCAAGCTAAGAACAATTCATCAGCTGAAGGATGAGATGATAAAGCATATTGCTGAGACCAAGCAGCAACTATACAGAGACGCCATCAAAAATTTGCACCATGGCGTGGAGGTGTGCTGCCGAAGCCTTGGCGGACATTTGGCCGGTATTATTATTCACACATAAATGCTATGACCTAAATAACCATATCCAATATAGAAATAAATACATTTTCACGAATAACACTGATTTATTTACTGCTGACTTTGATCCGTCTTAATGAAACACCCTTTAGATGTGAATCATTTTAACTAATAGTTTACAATACATTGTTACTATCGATTTTATTCTGTTAAAATTAACTTAATTAGTACTATCTAACATTGGTCTTTATTTCTGAGATGATGTATTTTAACTATTTACATCGTTTAGACTGTTGATCTCATCTTTATTGTCATATTCATGACGTTTCGGCCGTTGTACACTCCGGCTTATTCAGGTTTATAAGTCCGCAAATCACATTCACTGATGTCCTAGTAGATAAAAGCGTTGGTTGACCCAAAATTGTGAGCTCAATACCTGGCCACAGCAGAAGTGAACAAAAATTTGAAGAGTTGAGTTACTAAATATGCAGAAAAGATATGGCATGTGGAACTAGAGCATTCTACCACGGTGGAGAAAATAAGGGGTTCGATTTGAAATTCCAACGTATGAAGAAGGCACACACACACATATATATGTGTGTGTGTGCGTGCGTGTATGTATAAATATATATAGAGACTTGTCATTGAGTCCTCAGTTTATTTTATATTTTAATCTTTTACCTTAAGATATAGCTTTTACTCTTACTATTTGTATATAATTTATATATATATATATATATATATATATATATATATATATATATATATATACATATATTATGTGTGTGTGTTTGTGTGTGTATATATGTCTGTGTATATATAATTGTATATTTGAATTCCAATCCCTCTTTAAAAATGCTATGAACTTTTGTTTACACACGTCATATTCTGTTTTCAGGATGTCCAAGACTTACTTAACTGTATGTATCCTTCTTTCCCTTCCTTATCCCAACGTAATGTTTTAATGAAGCCTCTACATATGCTTGAGACCCCCCATTTCCTACTGCGAGCACCAATCCAATGTCTATGTATGAAACAAAGTCAAAAGTCTCATGAACTGACAGGAATCTCTCCTCATTACTGTTGGCCACGTCACACTGCATAGCAGCTTCTTCAAGACCATCATGTAAAGCACCGCTGAAGGAGGGCGCAATCAGAGACGGCAACGCAAGTGCTTCTCAGACAACGTCAAAGAGCGAACGGGTCTGACAATACCGGACCTTTTGAGAGTCAACGCCAACAGATTCTGCTGGAAGGGGTTGTCTGCTTTTTTCTGCCTTTTTTGACACATAGAATAATATATGACGTGTACTTTTTTTTAATATTGCACATTGTAAAATTGTTTGAATAAGAAACATATATTTTTTCGACGTATATTGAAATTTTCTTTCTCTAAAGCGTTGTATTGACTTCTGTTTTCAACAATTGTTCTTTTCCGTTCTCCAATTGATTAATCAGAACATGCCAACAACACTCAAAACATTCTGACATTCCGTTGATAAATGAAAGTTTTAACATCCAATATGTATGAATCTTTACGAAAGCGCTTTGGTTCTAAAAAAATGCAATTAATTTCAATAATAAATTACTCAGAAAAAAATTATTAAAAAAACATATCGAAATCGTCTCATTAATTATTGCCATCTAATATTAAATTCTTGACGTGTCTCGTTTTTCTACATTTTCTTCTGCGTTTTCTAGACGTTTGAATGACGATCAAATTTGTTCTGCTATTGCTTGGCAGTTAAAATTGTTTGCGGTGGATATTGAAAAGGTTCGCCTTAGTTCGCAGATGCGCAACAATTGGCAACGTATACGTTTATTAAAAATGAAAATTGCAATGGATACGGAATTTGCTTTGTATGCAGTATCGACATTTTATTTTAGTCTCTGAGAATATTTTAAAAATATCTAATTAAGATATATATTCAACATTTATTAACTAAAATATGTGTCTTCATGATCAATTACTAATCTTTACATCATTGCCCAAATTTTACTATTCGTTCTGCCTTGAGGAAAGGTACATTGGTGTTTTTTAATTTAGTCTTTCTCACGCTTGGGAGATTGTCCCCGGATATTCATGCGATATTTGTTTTTATTTGGACTTTGTAAGACTTGGGAGATTTACTCATTTATCTTGATGCAATATTTTTTGTTAATTTTCTCTTTCTAACGTTTGGCAGGTCTACTCCTTTATCTTGATTTGATATTTTTTAATTTGGTGTTTCCAAAATTTAGAAGATATACCCACTGAAATTGGTGTGTTATTTTTTTCCAACGCCTGGGAGGTCTATACCTTGACATTGGTGTGATAATTTTTAATTTGGTCTTGCCAACGCTTGGGAGATATACTCCTTGAAATTGATGTGATAATCTGTTATTTAATTTGGTCTTTCTAGCTCTTGGAAGTCGACTCCCTGAACTGATGCAATATTCTTTTTTAATTCGGTCTTACCGACGATTGGAAGGTCTATCCCTTTATCTTGATGCAATATTTCTTTGTAATTTGGTCATTCTAACGCTTGGGAGATCAACCCTTTTGTCTTGCTGCAATATATTTTTTAATTTACTCTTTCTAACGCTTGGGGGGTTGACTCATTTATTTTGTTTTCCTATGTCTGCCCCCTTCCCCCCTTATCATGATGTAATTTTCTTAAGGTTTGGTCTTTGAAGCTCTTGAGGACTACTACTTGTTATTGATGCGAAAATTGTTTTAGTTTGGTCTTTCCAATGCTTGGGAGGTTTATACTTTGGTGATGGCGTGATACTGTTTTTGAAAAAAATAATTGAAGTATATAACTGGGTTCATCTCTTCGATCGACAGAATCGAACAAGCGTAATAGGTTTCTCTTCACCAAGTCAATAGTTGACTTATTTACATTCGTACTATTTTCCCCAACTTTGCTGGTGTTATTCCAACGTTTCGGTCGTTTTTCCCTCGAGGCTTCGACAGGATCATATCGATCCATGTAGCCTGCAGAGAATTTCCAACTGAAACATTTATTTAATCTACTGGAGTAGACTATTTTCATTCTAACGCTAATATCTACGAGGATAGACTTTACTTGTTGCATTACTCCCGTCGATTAAATAAAGGGTTCTGTTCTGAATTCTCTGCAGGCTATCTGGATCGATATACACCTGAATGATTGATTGATTAATTCATTTTCTCTGGCTAATCAGCGTTTTTTTTCGTTATTTAAAGCCAGAAAAAAACAGATTAACAAGCCATTTCTTGCCTCAGTTAACAAAATATTGTAGGTCAGTTTCTAGATCAGCTGCCAATTTGACCTTATCGAACCGATCAGGTTTACAATTAAGAGATTAATCAATAATTGTAACATCAGCATAGATACTGATTTGAGAATTGAAGACACCAGTAAGGTCGTTGATAAAAATTAGGTTTACATGTTACTCATTTTGATAAAAGAACTTATTTTGCAATAATTCTTTTAGAAGTATGCATGGCAATGTTATTATGGGGCCTATTAAAATTCCAGGAAACGCAGCACAAACATTAATTCATCAGTATGTTTTACTTGATCTTCTAATAAATTCGGTTGATAAACATCGATCGTAGAACGCTCTAAGTCATTATATTACGATAAAACTAATATTAATATAAGTTGTTTTGTGGTTGGAGGCAATTATAATAGCATACATCTTATGATCGTTTTATCGTAAGATGGATGCTATTATAGTTGACCCCCCCCCCACGTTAAAACACCTCATATTTACTTCTCGCCGTTTAAAGATTGTATGATGATATTTACATTAAATGTCTGGAAACGTTTCATTTGATTGATTCATTTCTTACTGGTTATCAACCCTTTTCAGGTTATTTAAAACCAGGAAACAGTTTTAGATTGTACGAAGGTTTTTGAGAAAATAATGATTTAATGATAAAAGTCATAGCTGGGGGAGAGAAGCGTTGGATTCATATCTTCCCCAAGTGTATTTGCGCGTAAGAGAATATAACGAGGCCAACTGGAATTGGAACACGGTTCTCCGGTTAATTATTCCGATCCATTATCGATTACAACAACCTTACATCCAAGCTTACAGTACATGGAATCTCCAAGCGGTAATGTATTTCGGTACTGACCAGGCTCGACGTTAATTTCGGTGATCGTACGGGACCCACTCCAGATATGGTCGTAAGCCCGGATACTGCTAATGAAGACCCGAGGGCACAATGGCCGACATGTTGGGATAACAACAAAGATGTATTTAATAGTCCAAATGCCAACGGTGTAAATAATAATTCCTCATCGCAGAAAGTCAGAGAAGGTCTCAATTCTGTTCGAATATTGTGTTATACAAACTACCGTTTTAAGATAATGATTTTCAGAATAGTAAATGTTTGATGTAGTGAATGAGGTTTAAAAACAGAAAAAATATAAATGCAATGAAAAACCGACCCGAAATCTAAAAAAAAACGAATTATATAACTGATAAATTTTATATTTTTCATTAGGCAAGAAATCATTTAGTGGGATAGAATGATTATGCTGTGTTAGCTGTTGGTAAGTGTTTTTGTTTTAAATCGCTTCTTTCAAAAATTGATTTCATTTTGGGGTACATGAGTTCTCTGTATATCAGACATGTCTTCAAAGCGGGGAAAACCTTGAATCTCCACAGTAGCCTTTTCGTTCTTTGGTTTTGGTTTAGTAGGTTTTATGGCATATCAACCGCAATGGGTCATTTATTGCCGACAAGACTTTTAGGATAGGTTCGTATGAATAGAATATGTATTCATTACTGGTATTTTTTCAGAAATGTATTGCTGTTAATTTTCTTTTCAAAAATGTATTGCTTGTACATTTTTATAAAAATGTATTTTTATACTTTCATAGTGTTTTACTGCGTTTTGACCTCAGGTTTAGCGTTAACTGTTTGCCTATAGCTGGGCCCTAACAGGTGCTACCACCACGGGTTAGTGTAGACCTGGGAACAACAGCAATTAAGATGTGATTTCATGCTTCTCATAACCTTCCAATCAGAGACCTTGCTGCCGTATTTAGTTTATCGTCATGCCCAGGACGCTTTTTGTTATAATTAGCGAATTGCCTTGGATTCATGGAAAATGAAAAATGGAGTGGTTACTCATTGCCATCTGCAAGGTTTGATTTCAGAGTTTTAATTTTCTTAGGTTGGTTACCTCCAATGACTTTGTATCACAATTCCACCCTGCGATGTAACCCAAAGTTTGGAGTAGGAGATACTGATATATGCCTTTTCTAATCTTATTTATGAGAAAGTGACATCAAAAGTTTAGACTGAAATTTGACGATTTCACTTTCAGCGGCGATACCTGCTATACAATACCCATTTGTATTATTTTTATCTCAAACTCGACGTATTTTCTTTTGATTCAACATTGAAGATGGCCGAAAATAAGCAACATTTTTCGCAAGGTTGTCTTTATTTTAAGAAAGGTAAAAATGTGACTGCACTGAATATGTAAAAAATAAAAAATATATATTTCGAGATATGAATTGGTTGTATGGAAGTAGCAAACGTCCACAAATAATATATATCTCGCTGGACGTCGTTCACGCTTAAGCAAAATAATTTCAATCTAATCTAATGACCAAATGAAGTTTTTATTTAACAATAAATAACTTTATAAAAGGATAATAATATACGTTAAACGACGGAAGGAGCAGATACTACCCCAAATCATTCTAAACCAAAAGTTGAATATTCTTTGTATCACTTTCGTAATATCAGTTGCTTTATAACTATAGCACCGTACTCAAAGCAGATTGGAAGAAAAATGAAAGCCTCTTTATTATCAGTCCCCCCAAGCAAGGCAATAAAGTCACTAAGTTGCAAAGAATGACCAAGTGTGACCCAATATGAAAGAAAAAACATTAGCGAGAGAGAAACATTTTTTAAAAAAGAAATTAGCGAAACAAGATAACGACAGATTTGTATTTAAGTTTTTGAACATCAAAGTTGACTGGAAAGCAAGAGGCGAGAAGAGTGTTATACAAGCGAGAAGTACGACAGAAAAAAACTGTTAGCATAGAAGTTACGATTACATCTAGTCATTTTAATTATAAAATGATGAAATCTTGCCGACAATCGAGTACTGCGCTTATGTACAATATAGGAAAGTTCATCAGAACAATTACCATGAAAATATTCATGAGAAAGGCAGAGTGAAGTTACGTTATAGCAGTGGGAAAGTGACTGAAGATGAGATGCCAGATCAGGACGGATCACATTGCAGATTCTTCTTTGGATTTTATCAAGAATCTCTCAATATATAACAAAAGCAGCAGGCCAGATGTGGCCACAATATTTAATGCATAGTCTTACAAATATGTAAGTGATAAGGGGTCTCCCCCTTTTCACACAAATGGACTCAACCGAGGTATACATATACTACTACCAGTGAATACCCGGAGTAGTATGAGATTAGTATTAGCGGAGGGTAGAACAAGAGTCACTGTCACGAGCACCTAGACTCAGTAAGGAGTCATACCGCGATACTTCAATACCAAGACTGTATATATATTATTGCTACTAACCCGCATTTTTGGATCTACTAACCCGTATTACCAGTGTGTATTATTACGTTAATACATTTACTTTCCTTATCTATTCCTGGCGTTTGTTATTTATTGATATCGGTTTTCATCCCGGAATCCACAACAGTAAGATCGTCGATTTTTCTTGCCAGAATATATCAAGTACACAGGGAACATTCCTAGCTGCAGACCATCAATGAAAATGCATATATTAAATCAATAATAGAAGTAAGAGTTGACAGGACAAGGAAAATGAACTATCAAAGCCTGCTTTCCCTCCAACAAGAATTCCTTTTTTAATTTTTTTAATTTCCTGAAACATTAGTAAATGCTCCTGAAGAATTTGCTTATTGGAGACAAATTCCGCAAGAGTGGAATTATGAAGGTGTTTCAAAGATGATAGAGATGGAATATAACGATGTATATATTGTTCCATATATAATTAATAGAAATGGAAAAGATGTCTATAATTTTCTATTTTAAACTATTGTCCTCATCTTGGTTCATATAGATGCTATTATAGACACGACGTTGCGACCAAGTACCCACTGGTCATTATCATAATATCTGTACCAACAAATACAAGAATAATAGTTCAAAATAATGCAGCAATATTGAAATTTACTCACCTTATAAATGAAATACTAAATTATAAAAAACTGTACCCACTACACCGAATAAATAGCCGCCATTCCTGCTAGGAAAGTTGGGTCGCTGACAATTTTTGTCGTCAGAATTCATCTTGATATTTAAAAATAGACCATTCATCCATGCAGCGAATACTCTTGCCATATTTTTCTGGTTTTGGTTTGGTTTATTTTATATCAATCACAGTGAGTCATTTAATGCCGACAAGATTTTTAAGATAGGTTCATATGAATAAAATATATATTCATTGCTGGTAATTTTTTTCAGAAATGTACTGCTGGTAATATTTTTTTTCAAAAATGTATTGCTGGTATATTAATATAAAAATGTGCTTTTTATACTTTCATAGTGTTTTGACCCTAGTTGAACGTTAACTATTTGTCCATAGCTGGGACCCTGACAGGGTTTACTCCCTCGGGTTAGGGAGGACCTGGGAACAACACAAATTAAGAGGTGATTCCCTGCTCCTCAAATCCTCCGGATGAGAGGCTTTGCTGCCGGATGTAGTTTATCGTCATGCCGAGGACGACTTTCGTTATAATTAGCGAGTTGCTGTGGATTCATGAAAATGAAAAGTGGAGTGTTTCCTCGTTTCCATCTGGAAGGTTTGAATTCAGAGTTTTCTTTTTCTTAGTCTGGCTACCTCCCATGAGGTGCTTCTAGAGATTCTTGACAAGATGACATTACCATTTACGAATGACAGTTCATTTACACCTGTCTCAGTAGCTAATTCAACAGATCTGAAAAAGTAAACCTGGCATCTGCTCCTGAAAATGATCTCTAATTAGTGGTTAACTGGGGCAAGAAATGGTTTGTAAATTTTAACGCCTCCAAAACAAAGCTGCTTTAATTTAGCAACCACAGAGAAGATTTCTTGCCTGTCGTAGATGCCAGACTCCAGGAGAGCAACACACTGCGCCTTCTTCGACTGACATTTCACTCTAACATGAAGTGGAACGCCTATGTAGAATCAATAGCTGCATCTACTGCAAGGAAAGTTGGGTCGTGTCAGACATCTTTTCTCGTTAGAACACATCTTGCGCATTTACAAATTTACCATTCTTCCGTACATTGAATACTGCTACCATATCTGGTCCGCTGCTCCTATTATACATCTCGAGATTCTTGACAAAATCCAAAGAAGGATCTGCAAAGAATGATCCTGACCTGGCATCTCGACTTCAGTCATTTTCTCACCGACGTAACTTCGCTCTGATCTGTCTTTTCTACAAAGATTTTCACAGCAACTGATTTGATGAACTTCTTTCTCTGGATCAGCGACTACATGAATTTAAACGTGCTACTAGATTGGCATCTAGGTCCCTACCGCTTACTGTTGAAATAGCTAAATACAGCCGCCAGTTCTATTACAACAGTTTATTTTCTCACATTTTCGGCCTGTTGAACTCCCTTCGGTTTACTTGCTTCCATGGTAACTACTATCTTCATGAATATCTTCTGTCTTCTTGAATCCCGTCCATCTTTTGTCCGCACTACACTATCCTCCCTATACTCAGTCATCTTTTTCAGTTTCACTCCCTGTAACCCACTGCGTACTATTGGCGTTCCCGCTTTGCTTGGGGTGAAACGGTAAAAAAAGCAATAACAGTACAAATCCGCCATCATAACCAAATGTAAAAAACCATCTGGCAATGAACATAAAAGGCTCCAAAAATACACCCTTAATGTGCTTCGAGATAGTGGGACAGTAGATATAGAAGTTTGTTATGCATGTTTCACTGGCATCGTGAGTTCAATCCTTGGATTAATTAATGGTTCATCAATTCAACAAGAATGAACAATAAATGATATCACACAGACGAAATATCACATTCAAGATCTAGATCAGCCAATTAATGGACACCTGATGATTACTAGCGGGTATTCTGTCAAAACCTTTTGTCTATAACATCTATATCAACCAGGATGAGAACAATTCCATAATATCCACATTGAAAATTACTTATCTGAGAAATGAAATATTAAATTAGAAAAGGATGTCATGCGTGATACACGCTTAGGCGATCACGTGCCTTTCGATCAGGACTGACGAGGCAGATTTTTTCCAGCAGTAGGTTGCCATTTCTTTCTTTGATAAACCAGGTGCCATCCAAGGCTATAGAAGCCGGTCTGTCCTGCTATGTACCCATAACTGGGGGGGAGAAGAGGATTCATACCTTTCCCAAGGGTATTAGCACGCAAGTGAATGTAATGGATCCAACTGGAATTCGAACTCGGCTCTCCGATTCCTCAACCCGAGCCGCTGTCTATGAAAAATTGAGGAAATCTTTGCTTTTGCAAATATATTCTACACACAATTCAGAACACAATTATCAATGGAAAACAGGAAAAAACATATTTATAATCTATCCTGAAGCTCTCAATGGACATATATTTTGATAAAGAATCTATTTATTTCTATAAAACGAGATCCTGCAATCTCCGCAATTTAAATGTTGAAGCATAAGATATTCAGTTTGTAAAGATTCAAGAATTATCTACTCAATGCATACCCAAGACGAGTACGTCGCCTTTCTACTTATTACTTACCACCTATTAGCTGTCAGTCCCGGAGAAAAAATAATTTAAAACCACTGGAACTGGGAACTATGCAGTCTTTTCCAAGAATAGATCAAGTAATGATTATGCCTTGGTGCTTACATCATTTAACCTAGTGAAATCTGTCATATGTTGCGTCGAGGGATGTGCGACGACAAATGAAATTCTACAAATGCAACTAATCAGGGAAACACTCTACTTCTTTTTCATGCCATGTGTCCCTTCAGGACGTAGGCGATTATAGCCCTCTACATCTTTCTTTTTCTTGTAGCACTTAATAAGTTTGATTTTTGTTATTTCTCTAAAACCCTGTCCAACTCACGCTCATCAAGTATGTTTCGCGCTGATTTCGTCTGTCACTCTAATCCTCAATCTGTCCCGTGAGTATTAAATTTTCCAAGCCATCCTTCCTCATTAGGTGCCCCAGAAATTTCAACAACATATACTGATATTAATTATAAGTTTCCTTTCTTTTTCTTCCAAGACCTCGTTCTTGCTCACATGTCCGATTCGTGGTAGCCTCAGAATCTTTATGTAGAACGACACGTCTGTTCTTTCAAGTCTCTTCTTTGTCTTTGATGAGATCTTGCAGCATTCGCTTCCATACAGGAGGACTGATATCACATAACAGCTCGACACTCTTTCTAACAGAGGAATGAAAGCGCGATACTAAGATCTGAAAGACGTATTGGGATGGCCAAAGATGCATTCCAAAGCCAAGTAGAGTAATAAGAGACAAAATTTCGTTCGAAACAAATAAAAGAGTACTGAACTGTTACGTGATATCTGTCCTTCTGTATGGTGCAGCATTCCCAAGTCTTTGAAATTAACTTAATGCAAAATAAACCTTCATTTATATTACATTAACTTCAAAATAGTCGCAATAGACAGCTGTCATCTTGGGAGACTATGGCGTCTACTACGGTGATTAAATAATCCGCATCGCAATTGCCTACTCCAAAACGCATAGTTGTAACTTATACTACTACATTGCTGAGGGGGACCGTAGTTATAGTTTATGTGAGAGAATGCATAATCTAGGGAGGTCACCAGTTTAAGCAAGGCCGGTACCCTTGAACCATCGTTCATTATGATTTGAATTCGCATTATCGATGGTTTTCGTACAACTTTGATGACTCATTTTTACTCGGAGGTCTCCCGCCAACCCTTGATTTGGTCTTTAGCAACTTTTCCACGGTGATCGTTTCCTCAGGCTGACATAAACAATAAGTCATCTCCTTGACATATTGACAATGATGTCAATGGAAAGCCATAAATATATATATATATATATATATATATATATATATATATATATATATATATATATATATATATAATTTATGTCCGAATTTCAAGGATGAGGAATTATCATTATTTCTTACTTACATGCGAACTATTGTCCTCATCTGTGTTGTTGTTATCAATACTTTTCAGTCCTTGTGCTATCTGGCCTTAGTAGCAAAGGTGAAACATGCCTTCCCCTAAAAGCAAGACTGCGGGAAAATGCTGTAGTGAGTGATGGGATAATGAAATCGGATATGGCTGATCATATATGGAAGGAAAATATTGAAAAATGAAGAACACTGGGAAGTTTAAAGTCTGAAAGAACCAGCGCACATACGAGGTCATCAGAATCTTCTTAGGCCTATCATAGAAATAAATAAGAAATGGGAGCCGATAATAAAGAAGTACAAATGACAGCTGTAACAAGAGAGAGAAACTTCAGTGAGTCACAGAGATCTGTTAGAACTGCTCAGCAACCTTGACATATTTGGGAAGAATATTAGAATAATCAAGAATCAATACTTAAAGAGATGTAAGACAAGGATGTGTTTCGCATCGCACCTGTTCAAACTATGCAGTGAGGCGAGTATTAGAAGTCCTGTCAGAATTCATTATTGGCACCTACAATCTTAACAGTGTAAGAAAGGCAGATGGCATAATGGTAGCAGAATTTTGATAGCAGACACAGAAAGAAAAAAAGAACGCCTATGGAAGATAGTGAAGGAAAGCGAGAGGAAAGGAGTAAACTTTAATTGCAAGAAGACGAAATGCATAAGAGTTAAAAGGAAGAGCCCAACTTGAAAAATTATAAATTTGAAATACCAAAATCAAACGAGTGTAATTTAAATATATAGAAAGTGCAAAACTGGAATCCGAACTCGAATTGGGATAGCGAAATATGCCTTTCGTAAGCTAAGCAAAGAATTAAGAAACACAAAATCGTTAGAAGGGAAGAGAAGTTTACTGAACTGATGCGTAATATCAGTCTTCCTATATTCCATTAATTGTTGGCAATTCTCCCCAGAGATGAAGAATAAACTTGGTGCAACAGAGATTTAGTTCTACAGAAGGATGCCAAGAATACCATGGACCAACATGGGAACAACGAAGAAATTTTAAAGAAAGCAGAAACACAAAATGACACTTATACTCAAGAACACGAAGCGACAGTTAAAACTTTCTAGGGTACATAGTGCGAAAAAAGGACTTAGATAATTTGATAATCACATTACAGATTGTAGACAAGAGAGACGTAGGAAAGCAACGCTATAGATTATCTAGCGAGCTTGAGTAAATGGGTGGAGGAGCAAATTCTGGGAAAGATAACACATGTCAAATTTTATTAAGAGGCACAAAAGACAGAAAACTGTGTAGCCCTGATCACCTAAGTCCTGAATGGACGCGGGACATAGAAGAAGAAAAGTGCAGCCAAGCATGACAAGAGCAGAACAACTGCACCTATCATCTGGTAGTTTACGATTAAGGCAGCAGTTTTATTAAATGTATGTTCTGGTGACACATGAATTTTTGGAATGTCAGAATAGAAACACTATATACATTCTATGCTAATAGTAACTGTTTTACAAGTAGCTGACAGTTTTAATGGGAAATTGATGTGATTATCATATCTCAAGTAGGCTTTTCCTAATGTGATAATTTTTTTATTCTTTCACTTGGTACATATATCAGATCACTGCAAATGTTCGTGGCCGATTTTCATTGTCATAAAATCATCGCGATTTGACATTGACGTTTGTTTTGTCGATATCTGGTGTGTTCGAAATCGAAACCTTATATTGTTCAGTTGCAACTCAGACTTTGTGGAATTCTAACATTTGCTGCTCTTTCAGAATTATATCTAAATCATTTTCTGTTAGATGTTTATAATTATCAATTGCATTGATACTGGCTTTCTACGAAAATGCCTAATTCTAGTGAGAAGTATTCATTTAGAATAGTTAATGGTATTTTGCATTTAAGGGTAACTGATTTTCTTTAGAATGCTAATGTTATTATTAATCGTTTCCTGAGAATGCGGCATTAACTGATCAAGCATCCAGTGTTACTTTCGTTTGAAATTTATATATATATATGTATATATATATAAAGAAAGAAAGAACAGTAAGATATAAAATCCGGTGTTCTTATAGATATTTTTATTTTTACACAATAGTACTCAATGTAAATTTACAGAGCATTAATATTATAAATTAATTGGTTTAATATATATATATATATATATATATATATATATATATATATATATATATATATATATATATGTATATATATATATATATATATATATATATATATATATATATATATATATATATGTATATATATATATATATATATATATATATATATATATATATGTATATATATATATGTATATATATATATATATATATATATATATATATATATATATATATATATATATATGTATATATGTATGTATGTATTATTGTTATTATTATTAAAACAAATTCTCAGGAAAATAAGATTCTAAAGTTCACTGTTATAGCTCTCTCCAGTAATGGACGGGGGTTTCCTTCTAATTTTTTTGTTTAAAGTTGTATCGGACGTCAGCATCTTTATTATGTCATTTCTGAGATATGCTATCTATTTTGGTTGTTACCGCTGTTCTAAGTCCTTATGCGGTCTGGTTTCTGTTATATGTTACAGTTCTATCTGATTATGTAGCGTCAGTCCACAAGGTTTGAAAGTGCTTCATTCGCTGGATCTGAGAACATTACTCGAAATTCTATGTTAACGCTCACCCGCTCTTCTCTTCCGCAGCACCTATGAGGCGCGCTGCACCTTCCGGGATCCATTGATTTGGACCATCAGAGAAACTGGCGTGAATGAAAATGAAAAAGGAATAACGCAATTAAGTAAAATTATGTGCAGTAGTAATACACGCTTTAAAAAAACAAGCAGTAAAATTATTTCATGTCTTCGATGAAAGTACAGAAGCTATAAAGCAAATTTTATAGCTAAAGAATGTCATTCGTGGATAAAACGTTTTGACGAAAAACGACATCAACGACTGCTCCCCGAGACGACACGGACTACATACAGCCGTTTGACTGCCCATTTATTTTTTTACCTGTGCTTTATACATAAGCTATCTGAATTACAATAATACGTGCAAGAATTCTTAATAAATCTAATCTCCACGAGACACCGCGAGCCGATTTATTTTAAGATATGATCAGACGAATTTCCATCTGGGAAGAAATAAACGGATGGATGTCAACTGATAACAGAGGAGACTGTAAGATATTGACAATTCGTAAACGAAGAATTAACAAACGTATCAAATATCTTAGAAAATCTTTTGAGGGCCAATTCTTGTTGATCAAATGATCTTTATGTCTGTGCCTTTGACGCCCGACAGCTTCATATAATTTAATTCGGTGAATGACGTTTTGAAATGATAAACATAACCAATAAAAACAAAGATATTTTGAAACTTAAACGATATTTCTTTTGTATAATAACATATTCCTTTTATATATATTCCACTGAGAAGAGGGAACTTTCAATCGAACCACTGCTTCTCGCGACGCTCGCCTTTGTGGTAGGAACTCCCGAGATAATGCTTTCCCGACGATTACAATCTTTTCAAGTCTGGGGTTAAACGTTATCTCTGTGACACCTAATCAATATCTGCATTTCTTATCTCTTACTCTTAGCGCTCATACAACAACCTCTTTCAGTAATAACTCTAACTTGAGTGTCCCTTATGCCTTGTATAGAATGAATATTATTTTAACTAAAAATGACACGATAATTCTTTCTCGACGAAATTTTACCAACTATTGACAAATATTTTTGCTTTGGCTACTTGCTTTATAGTCAATTGCCTGTAATCACTCATCTTGAACGTTTTCCTCGGTAAGGAGCGGTCGCAGGATGTCCAGACCTTGGGTCAACTTCGTAACTCTTCCTTATCCTACTACACCCAGGTACCCACTTTGCATTGCGAAATCCCTAGTGTAGAAACCATATCAGCGTGAATGTACTTCTAGAGTAAATCCTTTTTCTGCAGCTGCTTGGTAACATCACGGTGCCAAATTTTGTCCGTTTTCAAGAGAAATCGCTACTAGTTACTTCTGCAGTTTTTTTTTTCAGCAGTCAGATGTCAGTTTACAAAAATACAATTATTAATAAATAGAGAAAAATGCAGAAAAATACAATTATTAATAAATAGAGAAAAATTCAGAAAAATAGTTATTAATAAATAGAGAAAAATACAGTTATTAATAAATAGAGAAAAATACAGAAAAATACAATTATTAATAAATAGAGAAAAATACAGAAAAATACAATTATTAATAAATAGAGAAAAATGCAGAAAAATAGTTATTAATAAATAGAGAAAAATACAGTTATTAATAAATAGAGAAAAATACGGAAAAAAACAATTAATAATAAATAGAGAAAAATGCAGAAAAATACAGTTATTAATAAATAGAGAAAAATACAGAAAATTACAGTTATTAATAAATAGAGAAAAATACAGAAAAATACAATTATTAATAAATAGAGAAAAATGCAGAAAAATACAGTTATTAATAAATAGAGAAAAATACAGAAAAATACAATTATTAATAAATAGAGAAAAATACAGAAAAATACAATTATTAATAAATAGAGAAAAATGCAGAAAAATACAGTTATTAATAAATAGAGAAAAATACAGAAAATTACAGTTATTAATAAATAGAGAAAAATACAGAAAAATACAATTATTAATAAATAGAGAAAAATGCAGAAAAATACAGTTATTAATAAATAGAGAAAAATACAGAAAAATACAATTATTAATAAATAGAGAAAAATACAGAAAAATACAATTATTAATAAATAGAGAAAAATGCAGAAAAATACAGTTATTAATAAATAGAGAAAAATACAGAAAAATACAGTTATTAATAAATAGAGAAAAATAGAGAAAAATACAATTAGTAATAAATAGAGAAAAATACAGAAAATACAATTATTAATAAATAGAGAAAAATACAGAAAAATACAATTATTAATAAATAGAGAAAAATACAGAAAAATACAGTTATTAATAAATAGAGAAAAATACAGAAAAATACAATTATTAATAAATAGAGAAAAATACAGAAATTACAGTTATTAATAAATAGAGAAAAATACAGAAAAATACAGTTATTAATAAATAGAGAAAAATACAGAAAAATACAATTATTAATAAATAGAGAAAAATACAATTACTAATAAATAGAGAAAAATACAGAAAAATACAATTATTAATAAATAGAGAAAAATACAATTACTAATAAATAGAGAAAAATACAGAAAAATACAATTATTAATAAATAGAGAAAAATAGAGGAAAATACAATTATTAATAAATAGAGAAAATAGAGGAAAATACAATTATTAATAAATACAAAGAGTTGAAATTAATGCATGCAGTATTTCACAACTCTAGAATCATCCCTTCTTAGTCAGCCTTTGAAACATCTGTATATGAGATTTCTGAAGAGTTCTCTGCCTACGCAAAATTGTAGTCTCATAAAAATTTTCGTAGAAAATTTCAAAACCACGCACCCACTGGTCGACGGTAATTGACAGTAACTGAAGTCAAGAATTGAAGGACATGAATTTGAGATAAAAAAAAACCTGTTGTTTTCAAATAGGAATGTTACACAATTAAGAACCTTTGCATGTTTTAGCTTTTTTTATGCTGAGCACGAACGTATTAAGAGACGAACCAGGATAAAATCAATTAATTAGATGGACAGCAGACACAATGTTTCTTCCGTGTACCAGTTTTTCAGGTAAAATTGCAAACATGGAGTTTGAGTCATAAATAATTTCCGCTATTTACTGTCGCCTTTATACTAGAGAAAAGTACGAACAATTACATTTTATACAATTAGAAATTCACCTTAATTTGCATTGATATGTTGGCACTTATCACTGTAGGTTTTGATGTGTAAAAATCTCTACGTATTCTTGAATATAGTTCTCATCATGAAAAGCTTCCCTTAAATCGATTTACAGCGATCTAAAAGGGTAACGAGCATTTTTCACTAATGTCACACACAAGCTTAATGTGTGGTGTTCTATCAGCGCAAGAAAAAGCAAGAAGTGAATTTATGATTTTATGCAGAAAGTATAACAGTTAACCCTAGACTTGAAGAGGTCAAGACCGTCGTGATTGTGAACACATCCTGCCAGGTCTGCTCCGCAATGCAGCGGTTCTTAGGAAGAAGCTTCTTTGCGTAAAACTTCTTTCTTACAAATGGAATACGAAAGGAATGGAAATGAGTCAGACTTGTGTGCGTAGCTTGGCTGTTCTCAGCTGCAAAGGTCATGGCGGTTGGAATCGAAGAATGCAGTTCGTCAGTGCACTTGTCATGAAAAACGCTCAATATTTATAGAAATAAGAAATAAGTTTTATTTACAATATAAACAACAGTTAGATGTCGACAAAAAAGAATAGTATTTTAAATGCCCTATTAATAGGTTTAAGGCATATGCGATTTTGCCAGCCATTTAATATTAAAGATGTAATAAAGCGATCGTTGGACTTGCCAACCGAACGAAAAGGGTAAATCAGCTATTTTCATCTGAGCTGTGGTAATTTTTATAAAAAGTTTCATACGACCACTAAGGGACTTAATAGCGGGTTTAAAGCATCTCCAAGGCGTAGTTAAGCTCATACGAGTTAGTTTGCATACGCACTAGAAGAGCATACATGGGTAAAATACAAATCAGTTACCTTTTCTTTCCCTTTTCCCCCAGTATACAAAGAATCAACACCAAAGCGGATGTTAAAAATGTCTGCAATAAAAAAAAATATTAAACTAGCTAACACGTCTACTAATATTTTGACACTTATATACATTATTTGTTTTTATTTAAAAAATAAGATACAGCGTATCTACAAAATTAGTGAACACCCTAAAAAAACAAAATGTTTATTTTTATTATTCTAATTTTAATTTCCAACATATCCTACTTAGCAAATTTCTCTCTGTCATATATTAGTCTATTCGTTTTCTATGCATATCTATCTATCTATCTATCTAAATATATTTTTATCTCTATTGTGATCTTTTCATGTATCCTAACTACTCTAATTATCAATCGTATATACTTGTGTATAAGACGACTTCATATATAGTGTGACCCCCTGATTTTTGGTATGAATTTTAATCCCTTCACAAAAAATACCCGTGTCTAGTAAAACCGGCCTCCGAGAATTTGTCTTTTTTATCCTCTTTAAAAGAATTAATCTGTATAGTGCGCCCCCTATGTTTGGTGTTAAAAACTACTCATAAAAACCCGCACTATTTTCGATGTAAATCAGTTTATTCATGTCTGTCTTTCTATCTAGCAATCTATGTGACTTGGAGTTTAAACATTGCCATATGCATACGCACACACGCAGCAGCAAATGTTGATTAAATTCGAAGACTTTAGAAAAATATCAGAATATGATGCATTTACTTTTATTAATGTCCACATTCCAATCACTAATCGGATCATATCAGTCACATATGCCGAAAAACAATGTCGTTAGTCAAGTCAAAACCAATTATCTTGAAATTGTGCAGATCGTGGAAGTTTTACAGGATGTTCAAGGCTTGAGAACTGGAAGGAAATACACCGAGGCTGTTAGCATTTGGACTGAATGTCAATGAATATTCGCTTAGGGATACTTTAGTTTCAACAGCAATCCCTAAACAAAATAGGTTTCTATCACCGAGCCCAAGTGTATTTCCATTAATGATTCCTGGGAATTCATGGTCAAATAGCTGGACACACTTCTTCCAATGTGGACACGATCAATGGTCAGCAGGATTGAACAAAGAAAGATCTCACGAGTCACTAGGCAGAATTTCGTCATGTGGAGGCAGTAACACAACTCGTAAACGGCTTCTCTACATGCAGTTAGATTGATTATGGACAGCAGTTGATTATTTATAATGTGATTGGTAGAGGGACGAGATTAATGGATCTCTTTCTAGTGTAAAAGAGGAGAAATCTGGGATTTGCAAGGCGAAGTCGACGATGGGGAAAACACGCATCAATGATGTTGCATACAAATATTCGTTGCATATGTACACAAGGATCTATCTATCTATCTATCTATCTATCTATCAGGCTCAATGTCAATATCTTTTTTTTTCATCTCTGGATCTTTTCTTATATTGTGCCTACCCAAATGATCTGTCTATCTAGGAATTTGGACGTTGTGTTAGATGCTAACTTATACATACATATATAGATAAATACATAATAACAGCAGGCCACTCGTATTCGAGGATACCTGTCTACTAGGGCGGCTAGCCAATCCCTATTGCAGACGCTCGCTCAGGCACATTTGTGTTTGCTTAACACCCACAGAGCCCAACTGTGGTTTATACTGAAACTATGTTGAGCAGACCTTATCGAGAGAGAGAGCGTGTTATCTAAAATGATCAACAATTTGAACAAGGCAAATCGCCCATGGTGAGATTCGAACTCGCGTCTCATGGTCAGAAAGCGAACGTTCTAACCACTCAGCCACGCATGCATACATACATACACACTACTAACTCTCTCTCTCTCTCTCTCTCTCAATCTCTATCACTCCCTCATAAGCACATTCTGCAGCATTAACATGCTTAGTTATGTATGCACAAAATAACGCACGGTCACAAATCACTACCATCACAAGCACACACACATGCATATATATATATATATATATATATATATATATATATATATATATATATATATATATATATATATATATATATATATATATATATATATATATATATATATATATATATATAATGATAACTTTACCAATGTGCAGTAACTAGATGTTTTTTGTGTGCGTGTGTAAAAATTCATCCATAACTAAGAACGTATTTGTAAAGAGATAATATGAATGAAGACTAAAGTAAAAAGTATTTCGTCCCTGAAGGACTTATCAAGGCAAATATAAAGTATTTATTTTGCAACAGGTATTTATAAATACGTTTAAGTATGTTACTTTCTCTTTTAATATGCTGCATGTTTTAGATTGTAGTTTTGGTGGAACTTATTTCTATGAGTAACTAATCCACTTGATAAATTTTTATATCATTTTTTTTACTTCGGTTTATAAATAGCTGTTGGAAAAAAAAGCCCTTTTCGTTGCCTTCATAGTCCTTCAAAGAACGAAACGTGTAGGCTTAGTAACGTTTTACTTTTTTGTTTATTCCTACACGGTGCGATGGATAATTTGTCGTCTAAATTACGCAAAAATGAAAATAACGTCTTATTTTAACATATATATTTATGAAAATTACACAAAAAGTATCTTGAAATATTAAATAGTACATTTATTAATTCAAATCGCCATTGGCTTCAACCACGCCCTCCAGATGACTTCAGCATCCCCTGCAACTTTTCTGGACGGTCCCTTTGATTAAATTGGTGAATGCTGCCATAATCCTTCGTTTCAATTCATTTTTGATGTTACAAGTTGTTTTGTTACCTGCGCAAAATAAAAAATATGAACTTGCAACAATTTCCCTATTTCACACTTGTATATATATATATATATATATATATATATATATATATATATATATATATATATATATATATATATATATAAAATAATAATAATAATAATAATAATAATAATAATAATAAAAACGAAAGAATATTAATTTACAACCCAGTGTGTCTGAAGATTTTAATTTTTTTAATAATTTTTCTAATAATTTTTATCGTTCAATATATATATTCTATTTAATATATAGTATACTATATATGATATAATATTCTATATTACCTATATCTATAAAACAGATGTATATCTGTGTGTGTGTGTCTGTGTGTATCTATGCTATTTCTGCACGTCCATATTTTTTGGGCCGATTTCGATGAAATTGTACACACATATTTACCAAGTTATGTCAAGACTAAGTTTTCAATCTCCACCCCCACCGACTGGGTTTGACGGAAAAATCGATAAAATTTTTAGGAAGAGTTACACGGGGACAAAATTTTTACTGGATGAGCTGATGTTCTTTGTACTGAATGCAAAACATAACTCACGTTACGAGGTTTATGTAGAGTGCTTGATAGTTTTCCTGCGACACAGGATTCATACAAAAGTTTGAAAAAAAACTATAAAAAACTCGGGATTTTCGTACTACTTAAAATAAAAACTTGAATAACTTCCTCATTTTTTCCGATTTTCTTCAAACATGTCCCATAATATTGTCTCATATGCTCGCTTATAACGAAACACCACGAAAAATTGTTCAAAAAGCCAGTTTTTCGGCCATAACTCCCTGACTTATCATCCGATTCTTTCCAATTTTGCCAGGTAGATTACATATGACACACAAATTGTCATGCGTGAATGTTCGATTTACATTATTTCACTTATGTGGACGGAAACAAACTTGGTCCAAAATCGGCCTTCGCCATTTAACCAATAGCTTCTTCATATCATTCCATTCTAAATTGTCATTCGAACAACCTTTAATGAAAAGATTGTTTGAGAAGAATTATTGACCCCAGATTTACTGTAAATATGTGAAGAGTCAAGGGGGCATTCATGCGTTTGCCCTTGCAGTCGAATCAAGCTCTGAGGTTTCATCCCTGTTTTTGTTTGATTATTAGATTTGTGAACAATGCGAAACTATTTGAAAGTTATTACGGCCATAGAAATTTGAAATAATTTAACCTCGAGCAACGACCACGCAAGAAGGTTTTATCAATTTACTAACAACACTCAAACACTTGTGAAAGACATACCGCAAAAAAAGATCAGGGGTTGGGGTAGATTAGTATACCAACGGATGATGCATGCAAACGGGAGGTGAGGGTTTACTGGAGGGTGATTATACAATTGCAGCAGCCATGTTCACCCGTGTAACGGCGGGTAGCTCGGCTAATATATATATATATATATATATATATATATATATATATATTATGTCATTCACAGACAGTACTGTTTCGCTGTATCACAGCTCCTCAATGCGACTAGACTTCCGAATGCCTCAAGCCAGGATTGAAACACAACTAATTTGGTGTCAGCCAGAGCTATCTTTACTCGGTAGAGTTACACAACTAAATCTAGCGTATTGTTTTTACAAATGTAAACAAATGCCCATCAGCCAAAGTGCTCCATTCATTTTACTGAAGAGCTTTGCATTAGTGCAGGTGGCTGTTGTTTATAGAATTAACTTATCACTCAACAGTGCTCAATTGAAATGTATTTTCAAGATATATATATATGTATATATGTGTGTGTATGTGTGTGTGTGTGTGAGACGTCCAATTTTCACAACACCAAAATAATTTAAAATATTACTTGTGTATATAAAATAACATAAAAATAACTTAAGCCACTAGCTCAAATTAAAATGCTTCATATATTTAATATTATTTTGTAATATTTTTAATTTTTTTTAAAAATTGTCAATATAATAATTTTATAGTAATAAATGTATGACAAAGTGTAAAAAAAGTTTTTGTTCGATGCGGTTAATCCTTCGTCGCGTCACACGAATTGTTTTACACTTTGCCATACAGATTTTCACCCAATATTGTTCTTGATATATAAGAATATATATATCGTTATCTCGAAGTTAGAAATCAAATTTCCTTCATTCTCCATAAAACCAGTTTTGTTCCACCTGAGCCATTTGATAATGACTCTTCTCAAAATCAAAAATAATCCATTGAACATTTATAAAATTCGTCATAACAAAATGAAGGTAAGAATTGGTTATAAATGTAAGAATAGAAAATACACTGTTGTCAGCAAAACAGACAAACGAAGATTTGTGTGACATATTGGGGACGCCAACTATTTGTTTTGTATTAAGAGATGACAGAAATCAGGAATAAAGAAAGTGTCTTTCAGAAACTAAGCAAACTATTAAGCAATTTGAAATGAACTCAAAGTTGAAGAAGAGACATAATGCATGGAATACGGTTATCTGTTGACGAATGCGGTGAATAATATGTACAGAGTATGTGAGAAACAAGGAAATTTTAATGAAAACACGGTTTACAAGAAAACTTATGCTAATAAAGAAAAAGAATGATTTGAAATTTCTTGGATACCAAATGAGGAAAAAAGGCTTAAGAAATATGATACTCACAAGTCATAGTAAAGGCACAAAGCGTTTGGGAAACAACCGTTTTCGCAATGATTATCATTTGTGCCACTCCCGCAGCCCCCAAAAAATAAACTGTGTGAAAATGGCGATTATTCCCATGACACCCCTACTACTGCATACAGTTTTGACTCCTACAGAAATGATTATTTACAAGATTATACAAATATATGAACAAAGTACAACGCGATATCTATTATTTACCTTTTATAAAGATTCATTTGTCATCTTATAAAACATATATTTGAAAAGAAATAATTTCATTAAAAAAATGATCTATACTACAAAGAGCAATAACAGCTACTGAACATAAGAAACATATTTTCTTGGAAAAATTGTTTAAGAGAAATATTTCATAAATTTCAACGGACAGTGGCATTGATTATTTGGTCAATGAATGCCGAATGTTTCCTTATAAGGAAACGGTTAATATTACAATTATTCATATATGGTTCGCTACTATTCGTGATTTCAAAGCTCAGAATGAATTATGATTTGGAACCTGCAGCAAATGGAAGACAAATGTTATAATTTTTTATTTATTTTAACATTTCGTCTTTATATAAGATATAAAAAATATTTAAAATATAGAGCTAATATTACAAATTACAAAGCTTTATTCGCTCTGTTTACGTGTGTGTTTATTAATAACTTGAAAACATGACCTGTTTATAATAAGGATCGATTTACACTGACCTGGAATGTTCGCGTTCTTCCAGATCAGAATGACCTTTTGTGAATCTATCGAATCACTTATGAGCAGTACTCTCAGCTACGGCACATTCTATATAAACGGTGCAATCTTTTCTGTTGTTTATACAGTGTTTTTTTTTCTTGTTTCATTTCCGAAAATAACTGCAGGAAATAACAAATATACCTTTTGTTCGATTCCATGCTACCGTTAACCTAAAACATTTAAATTTTACAATTCACAAATGATAGACAGACAGCTTAAAATCTCACCGTTCAGAGGATGTTCTTATATGAAAAATTCACGTGTGAAACGAAATCCCATATGCAAATACAACCTATTGTAAAAACCTATGAACTTTTGTGCTAATCCAATTATATACTTTACGAGAAGCTGCTTTTGAATTTGCCTGATTATGGTTCAAGAATACTGAAATAGTTATTATGACGATGCAATTTTTTAAAAACTTGAAAACCGAGATATTTTTAAGAGTTAATATACAATTAGGTTTTAGACTACTTCCGCATCAAGATAACTGAGTATAATCCTAGAATCTAATTAAAGCCATAAAGAGGAGCAATGATAGAAGAGGCATTGAAAGTACACAGAAATGAAACACAATTCTGTTTAATGAGTGACGCCATTTTCCTTATCTTTTTCAAAATGTCTTGAACGAATTGAAACCTTGCTAACAGTATTGATAACACGAGGCAACAAAAACTTGGCCACCGGTATCAAAGCGTTTGTTTTAGCCTGTATCAAGAATGTATGATTTGTCTTATGTTAATTATTTACCAAAAACTACCAGAGGCACTCGAGTGGTGCTTCCTCGAACACTTTCATCTTGAACTCTTCAAAATCCAATCATTATCTATCGCCTTTATTCTCATAATATCCACTTCATACAACCTACTCTTATATCAGTGCTTCACAAATATTTTTTCTCTGGGCCGCATTTTCGAATGAAAATTTGCCCGCGTCTCACAAAAATGACGTGCCGGTGAAAAAAGCGCAAGCAGCCCTACGGTAAACAAAGTCCAGGGATAAGGGAGATAACCGCGTATTCTTAGTCAGACCATTATTGATAACTCTCTCCTCCAATTATAGTTACCATATTCTTAATACTTGATATAATACAAAAGTATTCCGATGATATAATCAGTCAATAATTATTTATAATTATTTACACTGGGATTCATGCATGCAATTACACGTAATACATCATATTTTAAATTTTGAAATCATATTTATTTTTGGCATGAGGATTTTATTGAACTGTTTCTAAATCTTTGGTTGGCTTTCAATTATTCTGGCTCACCTGTTACCCTATTCCACAGCACCTACGAGGCACCCCCAACCGGTTGGAAACACTGTCTTATATCTGACCACTCGTTCATCATTAACATTTTAAATATAACCCTCTAGATTTAACGTCTAAAATTTAGCATAACTATTTACACTGGACAAGAAAAGAAAACAACATCTTTCTACCCAAGTATGTTAAAAGACTATAAACGAGTACGCTTATTCCGAATTTATAACCAGAACTGTTCCAGAATATAAGTTTTTTTCCAGATAAATCCATGAAACAGTTATATTTAAGATAAATGTTAATTCTGTATTAGCATCCACTTGAACTGTGGTTATGCTACTCACTTGGATTAGTAACCATAATTCTTTTGTGTGACCCGGGTCGGAAAACTTTATTTAATAAACTATTTAGGAGGGTTTCAATCAAAGAAGAGGAAATTAATGTTTCATATATATATATATGTTCATTTATATGTACTATATATATATATTTATATATAATATAATGTTTTATATATATTTATCACAGCTCTTCAGTATGTCTAGACATCCGATTGCTTCAAGCCGGGATCAAAACCAGACCGATTCGGTATCAGTCAAAGGTTCTACCCCTAGGTTTTCGTCGCACGGCATAGAGGAAGGGAAATTTTAACGTTTTCTATGCGAAATAAGTCAGTGGATCGGAGAGCTCAATTCAATTCGGTTGATGAGCGATATATATATATATATATATATATATATATATATATATATATATATATATATATATATATATATATATATATATAGATCAATTGACTCAAGCTTTGCAAGAAACTTTAGAGTCCGCCAATGGAACATATGCTTATATATTGAATATTTTCGATGTAATATTTATCGAACACCTTTTCAGCAAAATTACTCTGGCCTTAAATACATTAAGTTCTCGTACATTTTGAGTTGTATTATTATTATTACAAACATTTGTGTGTATACACACACCTAAGAGGTTGTTTATTGTGTGAGAATGCATGTAGGTGCATTCTGAATAGTTTTAACGGAGATGCCATTGTAAGAAGAGATTTATCTCTTCTGCATTCAGGAAAGCGTCATTCGTTAAAGAAATGCCTTCAGCTTCAATCACTGTTTACTCAAGTCCGCCTGTTATCAAGCGAATAAAAGAGAGAATAGTTTAATTAAAGAGAAGTATTTACCATTCAACGTGACTCGTTTACTTTTGCATGTATCTGCCTAGACAGTTTATACGTTGCGTGATAGATAGAAACTTCAAGCAAGAGCATTTATAGAGAATCATTATTACACACCACTGGCACAGATGTAATTGAAAAACCGCTTTCTTTCTCTAATGGGGATTTTATTAGCATATGATAGTACGTACATACGTGGGTACAAAACAATCTGTACTCCTTATATGAATGATGTATTGTTATAATGACCGTATCACCTCAACGTTCGGATAAATAATAATCCAAAGAAAAACACGTGAACACATGATGAGTGAAACAATTGTTTAATCACATAATTAATTAATATTACAATACTAGCGAATATCGTAGTTAGTGCGATAGTCTTTCCGACTCATTTGTGTCTTGCTTACGACACCTTCGTTGTCAATGGAAGAATCTATGTTCAAGAATTTAGTACAACGAAGGTTGGTCGTCTTTCTACACAACATTATCGTAGGCGGCATACGCTCGCATACCAGCTCACGTTAATCCCCTCTGGTGGCAGTGGCGGAAATGGCACCGAAGCCCAGCTTATAACTGACGGAGAAGCTCCCTAACTTGGCAAGACGTGCCTCTATACCTTATTGAGAGAGGCGATATCTGGTAAACCTGATTGCCTCAAGGATGTCGGATGCATGGTCTGTTAAGGTCCGCCTTAGTTATGCCAGCCCGATTGACGCTGCCCTCATCTCCCGCTTTGATCGTTGAGATTGTGTAGATCTTTGCCGATTCCGCCATTGGCGTACTTCGGTCGTATTCAGTCTGGCCCTTCAAATATAGTTATAAGGTATACTATATTTATGGGTTAAAGTGTTCAATACCAGGGATAGATCGTATGTAAATATAAAAGTGGACATTGTAGTCAACACCCAGAAGCGACAGTCTGTTTCATGATAAACGCAATCGTCAGGCCATCGGTTGACCTGGCGATTGCGTTGTTTCAGTTTGTATATATATATATATATATATATATATATATATATATATATATATGTATGTATATATATATATATATATATATATATATATACATATATATATATGTATATATATATATATATATATAAAATTAAGTAATTCATTGAGTCTGAAAGAAACCTCAACAAAATGCACAAAGCACTGAACGGTCGTTTCGACTTATATTTGGGACTTATCAGCAGTGCGCATCCACTACTGTGAATTGAAACCCTGACAGTTAGGTTGTCAAGCAAACACCATACCAACTGTTCCAACGGGCCTCGGTGACGAAGAGATAGCAAATCAGACTCAATATAGCGCCGCTCGCTCACATATTCCGTGGTGGAACTCAACTGAAGTTCTCTGTAACAATAGGATTGTGCCCTCCCGACGACTGATTTGCTATTTGTATTCCGCTATTAACTCGCAGCTAATAGTTGGGTTCTTATGTTTGTTGTTTAATCGACAAAAATACATTGAAAGCGTTGTGCAGTTTTTGTATTTGATAATACTCGGTTTCGGTTATTGGTGGTAAAATTGGGATTCCCGGCTGTTCTCGGTGGATCCTAAGTAATATTTAACATCATAGT
>OZ038502.1:50389443-50589443 GCA_964036315.1 Acanthosepion esculentum | reverse complement strand
ACTAAATTGTTCAATAGTTAGAGTAAATGTCACAGTTATTATCAGTTATTATATAAATATAAATATAAAAGTGAACATAGAAGTCAACACTTAGAGGCGACAGTCTGTTTCATGCTAGATGCAATCATCAGGCCACGATGATTGCATCTAGCATGAAACAGACTGTCGCCTCTAAGTGTTGACTTCTATGTTCACTTTTATATTTACACACGCTCAATCTCTGATATTGAGCACCTTATCCTATAAATATAGCACACTTTAAGACTATATTTCTTCATATATATATATATATATATATATATATAAATATACACACACACACACACACACACACACATATATATATATATATATATATATATATATATATATATATATATATATATTATGCTGATATGTTGGTATTTAATGAAACTTTTATTTTTTTACTGATGTAAGTTTGGGACACAATTAATATACGCGCATTTATAAAAGACGGCAAAATACCAAATCGGTTTTCCCCTTAAAGCAAGAAGATAAACGAATTCACTGAATCTATCCATGTATACAAGTGATCCCAGTCTATACAAGTGAGAATTCGAAAACAATTTCTTTGCCAAGCAAAGAAAACCACAGGATTTTGAAATCTAAATTAATCTGACGTACGCACATGGCCCACACGCTAATATCTACCATTTGTTTTTCAATTTCCCAGCAACTTAGCAATGTTTCTTCGTTATTATCTTAAGTTCTTCTCAGATATCTGTCTGCTGCATCAGTCATTTTCTTTTCATTTTGGCCATGTTTTACTTTTTATTACTTCAGACTGATGT
The DNA here is from genome assembly GCA_964036315.1 of Acanthosepion esculentum. NCBI lineage: Eukaryota > Metazoa > Mollusca > Cephalopoda > Sepiida > Sepiidae > Acanthosepion > Acanthosepion esculentum. The sequence goes on along the minus strand of OZ038502.1, from coordinate 50,588,631 downwards.
TTATAAAGTTTTTTTCTTTTGTAAACTCTGTACGGTCGTGTCGTGATTTATTAAGCGTAGCTTCGAGCTGGGTCAAGTTCGCAAGTGTGTAACGCCCAGTAAGCATTGAACCTGCTTGTAACTGATCTAGCGAGACAAGATTGCTAAATATTGCACCATATTGCAGCGCCAAGAACTAAGCGTAGCTTAGATGTGGCACACTGCTGCGTGTATAACGCACTAAGTGACAACCCAGATAATTCGTAATTGATTTGACGAGATGTCGGCGAGTGGTTAAGGCGATGGCCTGCTAATCCATTGGCGTTTCCTCGCATGAGTTTGAACCTCGTTGTGCTGTAAATTTTTCCTTTTTCCAATAGACTTAACTAGAGTTTGCTCAGTGGCCCCTTTTATTTCTGTCCCTATTTTTTCTTTAGTTTAATTCCCCATCCCCTCCTTCGTTAGGTGGTCAGTGATATCAGTTATCTGGTGGATTCTTCGTTTTTTCGCCTGTGTGTGATTTTTGTTTTTTGCTGTCGTGTCTGGGTGAGTGCGTGTCTGTGTGAGGGCTATGGATAAATGAATGTCTTTTTTATATTTTTATAGGCCCGCATTGACTTCGTCCAGTGAACTGATGTTTCTGCCACATTTAAGTATTGGGTGGGGTTTATTACTAAGAATGATTTTGTTTAGTTTCTTGTAAATAGATTAATTCATATTGTATACAGTCATTGGTGATCGTTTTAATTTGTTGTTTTATTCCCCACCCACCCACATACGACGATTTGTACATATGGGGACTATTTAGTTTTTTTTCATTGAGACAATGAGGTATTATGGTGGATGTAGTAAGAGCGTTTAGTAAGAACGTGTTGTTTTGGTGTTAGCATAACGGTCATCTTCACACGTTGAAAGATTATTGCATTTCTATTTTTGAACTGATTCAGTCATTCTTGTCAAATCGCGAAATGAAAATTTCATTGAACGAACAGACTTCAAGATCATTAACACTAATGCAGACGTCATACAGCGCTCGATCCTTGGACCTAAGTTCTTCCTAATTTTCACCTTCCTGACGGCATCAGTTCTTAACTCGATATCTAAGCTGATGATACAATTATTTTTCTGATTTCTAATCAGTATGGTCAAATTAGACATTTTTGCAGTAATGCAGTTTTTCCCCAGAGTGTATAACCTCGGACCTACTTTGTTCATCATTTTCGTCAACGACCATCTTGGTGGCATTAGTTCTTAACTCGGTATCTATGCCGATGGCAACTATTTAATCTTGGATTATCAGTAAGTATGATAGGTTCGACAAATCAAATTAACAGTTGATCCCGAAAATGACCTACAATCTGCAGTTAACTGAGACACAGAATAATTTTAACGCCTCCATAACTTAACTGCTTTCTGTTAATCATCTGTGAGAGACGCCCTTTTCATGCCATCAGCATGCCTGATGCTTACCTCCAGGAGAGTGGGTCACTCCTCCTTCTCGGGTTAACATTCTCGGCTGACATGGAGTGGAAAGATTATATTGAATCAGTTGCTACGACTCCTGCTAATGAAGTTGGTTCACGGTATAATTCTATACAATGTTTCCCGACAGAATCTATCTTACATATTTATCAGCCATTCGTTCATGCACTGAATATTACTACCACATATAATCCGATCCTCCTGCTATATATTTAAAGATTCTAGATAAAATCCAAAGAAGAATCATCTATATTACTGGCCCTGACCTCGTGTCTTGGCTTTAATAACTTTCCTACCGACGTCACGTAGCTTCCTTTTCTGTAAATACTTTCAGGGTAATTGTTCCGTTTAAACCTCTGTTATTGTACGTAGACTTTTAGAACTTAAGCGCATGACTAGACTGGTGACAGTTCCTCGTCATTTTATAGTTGAATTGGTTTGAGCTAACCGTAAATTCTATGCTAACCGTTTCTTTTCTTGCCCTTCTCGCTTGTCGAAATCTCTTCCACCTCCATGCTTTCCAGTCAACTTTGATCATCAAAAATTTAAATACAATGTCAAAATTTATCTACTCTCTTCTTCGTTACCCTTCTATTTTTCTCTCTCTCGTGAAAAATGTGTCGCGTTTTTCTTATTCTTAGTAACTTTACTGTCTTGCGTGGGGGGAAATGATTAAAACAAAATTATGATTTTAATATATCTATAATTACTTGAAAAGAATAAGTGAATTACGTTTCATATTTTTTATTTTCACTTTCACACATATATACTTGGAAAAGTATTGAATCCATCTCTTCGTTCCTGTGTTATAATTTGGATAGCCGGGAGTACGAGGCTCTCTAGACTTCGTTGGAAATCAGTCTAGAACACTGATTCCCAAACTTTTTTCATTACTCCGTAATTTCGTAATAAAAATTTGGTCACGCCTCACAATTATTTTGTGATAAAAGTACATAAAAAAAACAACATAGAGAGGATTAAAGGGAAATAACCGCGGATTCGAAGTCATTATCATTGATAACTCTCCTCCAATTTTCGAACCCTAGTTACTATCTGATATAATGTAAAAGCATCACAATAATAAAATCGACTATTACTTATTTATAAATATATATACTGGAACGCATGCATGCAATTACAATTAATCCATAATAATATTTTAAATTTTGAAATATTTATTTTCGGCTCATGGAATTTTGAAACTGTTTGAATGTCTTTCAATCTTTCCGCCTCACCTGCTCTCCTGTTCCGCCAGCCTATGAGACGCGCCGAATCGTTTGGGGACAATGACAACCCTGAATTTAAAACCGGTTGGAGATAGTAGCTTTTCAATTTCGGTTGAAAATCCATAAAAACGATGATTCCATAAAAGAAACACCCATCACACCAGAAGTCTTGTCATGCATACATGGAAATATTTGTCCCGAAGAAACCCACACTGACAGAAAATACTTGTCACGTAAGATATGCAATCTGTTGCAGGTGGAGACATCATCTTCGCTCTCCATTTCGTGTCGTCATTTGATGTTGGAGCCTGACATTTAAATATATCGTATCTGTTTTAGTTAAAGTCCATACTGGTTTCATTTCAGATAATAAACTTGAAAAGTTGCCGACGTATTTCAGTGATATTAAAATATCACTGAAATACGTCGGCAAGTTTGGAAAATTATATTTTATAATTAGTTTAAATACAGTGAAAAAAAGGTGTCAGTTTGAAATGACTATAGCAGGATATATTTTAAATAAATACTGTTATAAATAAACCTTCTTTTAGAATGAGGCATTGTAATTAAGCTGTTATATGCCGACACTTGAGTTTGGACATAGATTGCCAGTGTGCAAACACAGGCGATCCCATTTTGAATTAAGTATATCACGTGGCCATAGAGGAAAGGCATAAGTAGGAAGACGCGTGACGTCTAACGGATCTCTAGTCTATCCTCTATTACTATTCGCATCATCATTTCTAGTCTATCCTTTATTACTGCACGGACCGCTATTCTCTACTCTATTCCCTATACTATTTCTCTATTCAGATCACTATACCGGTTACTATTCGAGCGAGTATTATCGAACAAGTACTATCGGTGCGACATTATTCGAAGGGGTCTGACACAAGTATTGTTCAACGGCGTACTATAGTTGTATCGGCGATTACAAAGTCTCTACAACGAAAGTGACAACGAGTATTCGTTGGCACCACAAAAGTGGCAACGTGTGTTCGTTGACATCACAAAATAAACAGAGACAAATATTTAAGACGTAAATTCCCCGCTTTATTAATTTCTTGTGCTACAGCAGTTATATATATACGTGTTCAGTAAAGAATGAAAGAAACTGAATTCTGACTACCTACATTAGAACGATTTTTCACGATCTTTTCTCAATAAGAATTTAGTCAGTGAACGAACGTCTCTGAGTGATTATTACCGCAACTTACAAGCTGCGGTAATTCACTTTTCTCTCTCAGACTTAAGAGATTGGTATACAGTACTAGGTGCTAGAAATTCGAATGCTGATTTTTAAATTCAGCAGTTTCTTCCTTGTTATGAGGCGACAGAAATAGGGTTTTTCAAAAGGATGCTGAGAATATCCGAACATGTGAGCAACGACTAAGTTTTAGAGAACCTGAAAACATGTACAATTTAAATATCTGGAAAGCATTTTAACAGAATGGAAAGTACGACAGTGTTGTCTGAAGGACAGCGAAATATGCCTTCTAAAAGCTAAGCGAAGAATTAAGAAACAGAAAATTTATTTAGAAACTATGAAAAGTGTACTGAACGGTTACGTAATATTTATCCTCCAATACGGCATTATTTCTCCTCACAAACGAAGAGACTTGAAGCAAAAGAAATACAGTTCTACAGAAGGATGCCGAGAATACTATAGAACGAACATGTGAGTAACGTCGACGTTTTAGAGAAAATGGAAACAAAAAGACGCTTATACCTCACATCAGGAAGAGGGAGTTGAAATTTCTAAAACACATAACAAGGAGAGGGGGTTTTGGAATGTTTGGCAGCTGACGATCAGGTATCGAATTTCAACAGACTATTTTCATTAAATTACGCAGATGACATAGTGTATATAGCAAATACGGAATGTATACTGTAAGCACTCCAATAGAAGTAAAGGAAAGAGTGAAGAAAGGACTAAGCATCAATTGTAACAATATATAATGTATGGATGTCGGCAAAAGGGACGAACCCAAGAAGCGAAGTACGAGATGGAGACAATAAAATTAAACAAATGCTACAATGTAAAGATCTTGGAAGCGATTTAACAAAGGGCTAAAAAGACGTCACCTAAATCCAAAGGTACATTGGGATAACGAAAGATGTCTTCCAAAAGCTAAGCAAAGTATTAAGAAACAGAAGCGTTTCCTTCGAAACAAATAAAAGAGTAGTGAATGTTATGTAATATCGGTGATATGGCAGTGAATGGTGTGTAATTTCATTACAGATAAAGATGAGACCTGATGCAACAGAAATGTAGTTTTACAGAAGGTTGGTGAGAATAATATGGATTAAACCCGTGAGAAACGACGAAGGTTTAAAGGAAATGGAAACAAAACTGACACTGATTTTTTGTTTTTGCAGTAAGTTTCACAAAGACCGAGAGTCACTCGAGTTAGAGTGTTACGTTAGGAGTTTTTTTTTATCGTGTGTATAGGAGTGGAAGATAACGGTTAACTCTAGTCTTGAAAAGTTAAGATTGTTGTGATCGGGGAAATATCCTGTTGGCAATCGGTTCTACTGGGTAGTAGTTCGCCGACAAGTTGCTCGAGCGGAACCGACTTTTCACCGATGGAATTTTTGGTCTGATCTGGCTGTTGAAAAGTTAGAGGATGGCAAGAGGAAGCAGGTACTTACTGGAGCGTTATAGGGAGCTGACCATTTTACCTGCATACTTAGCAATGGATCGTACGTACGAGTTCCACTTCAGGTCGGGTGTGAGTTTGTGGCGCAACAGTCTTTCAAGGCACACTGCTTCCCCGCGAGGACCTCCATTCATCCGGAATGATGCCAGTTCAGGGTCAGGTCGACGATGATGGAATGTAACTAGCTTGGTCTCTGAGGGATTGAATGTCACCAACCAGTTTTTACCCCATTGAGTAGTTTATGCAAGTAAACCTTTGAGCCACATCTTGTCGAAGACCTTTGAGATATGTAGTCCTATGGTTCTCGAGGTGTATGTTTCAGCAAGAGACTCGCTGATCCTGTGAGTGCTAGTAGTTAGGTCATCATAGTGCTCGTCGCTGAAGAGGTTGTTCTTTTCCAGGTGCTCGTCTTTCTTATTGATTATGGCCTTAAAAAAACTTAGTGATGATACTGAGGAGACTGATAGGTCTGTACTGAGAGGACGGAAAGTTTGGATGTCCGCGTTCTTGAAAACTGGGCATGCACTTGGCACCTTCCACAAGCTTGGGAAGAGTTTCTCTTTCAAGCAGCTTTTGCTAGGATTGGGAGATAATTCTGGTTTGATATTGTTAAGGACAACCGCTCGAATCTTGTCTCGGACAGGGTATTTCTTAGTGTTAAGGTCTTTGATAAGTCTAGAGATTTCTCGTGCTGTGATGGTAATATTACCGAGATTGTGCTCAGGGAGACGTGAAAAATTGGGAATGGATGGTCTTTGTCATCAAACGTTGATTTAGTGGCAAAGATCGAGGCGAAGCGGTTCGTCTTATCTATTGAGGGATGTAGAATGAGAGAGACCGTTGAAGATTTTAGGCCACATACAATGAGGAAAGTGGACATGGAGAATTTAACACTCGCAGGATATATTGAAAGCAAGACAGGCAGAGGAAAGCAGAGGATAATCTACCTAACGGGCTTGTGTAAATGGCGCATAGAAGAAGCTATGATTAATAAATGGTATTGTTGCAGTGTCTGGACGGGAGCTACCCAATTCTAAATTTATAACATTGATAGAGTTCAAAGTCGTTTATGCATTCTTGTGTGACTACTAATTTTCTACAATGCACCGTGGCAACGTCGCATATCTGTTGCTTCTTAGTAAAAAATTTAAATGATCAAACCATCTCCAACCATAGTTCCAGTAGTTCAAATTTTAGAGCTAAGGCCTGCTATGCCACTTCCAAGGAGAAAAAATCACCCTCGTTCTCTCCATATGACAGTTGTGTGCAGGAAATTCCACACGGACAGTTTTTGAAAGAAATGCTACCTTGTGGATGGTTCACCCGAAAACTAGCTATTTACTCTGTCTCCACACTAAGACGAGTTGTAAGGTAGAGACCGGAACGCGTACACCCGAGCTAGGAACAAAAATTTCCCGCAGCCCCAGCAACAGTCGGTTGCTCTGGACTCTGTGCGAGCACCGATCCCTCTCTCTGGTGCAATGAGAGGAGGCAAGCCTCGAGCAGCTGTTTTCCACGTCTGGGCACCTCTCAGTATAATTTTCCTCGGTTGCGACTCCGAGCGCACTCTGCCTACAGACAGAGACGCAACTGAGTGATGATAAATAGATATGTTACAAACCACTCGACAGTGTAGGTTACACATCCGAAGACTATAACTTTAAACATTTTCAAGTGCCAAACTTTACTTATCTTCCATATCATCATACTTTTCACTTCTTTCTTCCTCCTCTTAAATTCACCTCACGCACACGAAGCATGTTTCAAAACTGGCGAGACTAAACTCAAAATGTCAGAAAAGATATAGCACATACCACTATTCATTTAACTATTACAAAGTTCTTTTTCAAACAAACAATAATCAAGTTAATGATGAGGAAATTAAAAAAGAGCTAATAAAACAAAGGAATAATAAAGCGTCATTCAACATTGAAGCTGACCTGTAGTAAAGACATAACCAGTGAATAAACTTATACAAAATTTTTATTGCATTTTACTCTGACTACTCGTCTACTGATGGATTATACAGGGTGATGTTTATACCTCCTAGATCTTAAAGGGAGGTAAGTGATGATTTATCAGTACATTCTCCCCTAATATTTTATTCATAAGGGAGAAAATCTCTTAGGCGTCCAGGCTCTTTATAGATTATCTGTGAACGCCTGGGTAGTTCTTGTATTGGACTATTCGGGCTGGAAGATCTCTCATTTTGAGCTCGCCCGTTAGTCCGGGAATGGAAGTATCTCGTCCTTCTTTATGGACGAGGCCGCTCTGAATCTGAATGTGGATCTTCCGGTTCTGTTTCTGGATGTACCCTCTTCTGGGGTATTGATCGCTCATCAGGATTGTCTTGATTTGTCAGATGTTAATCCCTCTGAAATGTCCGAATGGTCTTTAGGAAATGATACAATGTTTCGCCAGATTCCTGTCGCAGAGTAGCAAGTCGGGCAAATAGTTCATTTTTGGGTTTCACTTAGGTCGTGTGTAATCTTTCTATCGCTTCTTCATAACTTTTACAGTCTACAATGATATCATTGATTGAATGAGAGATAGTTAGTCAGGAGAGAACGCTTGTTAATAAAGCGATTCAGGTTCTCAAGGAGCAGAATTTCAACAAAGTTCGTAAAAGTTTCGAGCCAGGGTGTCCAGCGTTTATTTGCTACTTCGCTTTCTGATTCATTTGTAGATTGTTCTGTCCACATATAAAGTTCCATTGAAAGTGCAATAAATTGTAGTGAAAACAGAACCAGTGAATAAACTTATACCAAATCTTAAATTGTACATGACTCTGACGACTCGTCTATTGACGGATTTACAGAGTGCTTTTTATATATCCTAGATATTAAGGGGAAGTAACTGATGATTTATCAGTACATGGTTTTTAAAAGTAGCTTCAGTTCTGCCTGAATTCAATATGTCTGGAATCAGAAATACTTGAAACAGTGTTTTGAAACAAAAAGCCATTTCTTCTGTTATTGTATGATATTAGCTTGGTTTTTCGTTTTTCTCCATACTTTAACCCATTATCTGCCATGAGCACCATTTGGGGATCTATTACAATTAAACTCACTACATTTTATTCCTTGTATTTACATTGAATTGCTTATATACACTGCATTTTCAGAGGTATATTTTATAACACTTAGCCTGTACATTTTTTATTATTTACCGTAAGAAGACATATTCTGTCGTATTTTTACATTTCACAAGTAGAAAAATAATGACTATTTTGAAAAGTATTTTTTATTATTTATAATCAATATTATTTTTTGATATTTTATACACATATATATTTGATGTTCTAGTTTCTATAAGAATGACAATGATAACTACTGAAATTAAACATAAGGAATAAATAAACTCCTAAGACACCTGTCTGGGCCAAAAATGCGCATTAAAAAATGTGTTAATCTATTATGTATCTGTTCCGCGTGTGTGATGAGAATGCAAGAGGAGGAAGAAAAAAATGAAAACTATCAGGGTATGGAAGCATTTCTGCTGACATCTGGACATGCTCCCCAACAAAAAATAAATGGGATCTATCACGAATTAATGCCTTATAGAAACAGAATGGTATCCTTCAAGACCATGATAACACAGAGGTATTTCAATTGTATCCATTATGGAGAAAGTAATAATGAACATATTAACTAGGCTCTCATCGTTTACCAAAGTCAACTCCTCAAAATCGAATTTGGTTTGTTTCTACAACGATGTCATCAAACAACTCCAAGAAATTGCTTACCTCTCTAATAGGAAATTGTATACCTGCTTTGTCGACTTAACGGCAGTATATGTCCGCATCAATAGAGATTTCCTGTTCTATTCCATTAGAGACCGCCTTCTAAGCTCCGAATCCACTGAATGTAACGGGTGTTTATAGGAATTACAGGATGAGATGGGTAAATTGTCGCCCTTTATTTTTTTAATTTCGGGCATGCACGTTGTTTGTTTCTGATTTTCTTGATTGAACAGTATTGTAGGGTCACTTGTGCATCGTCTGTGTGAAGAATAGCAACATGACGCAATTCATTCCGTCAGAAATTTGTAAAAGGTATGCTGTACCGCTTAGGGTTCGCACCGTATGCTCCAATACGAACATTTCTGAGTGCTAGGGTGTCAATCTGGAGACAGTGCAAAGGATTTGGAAAAAAAAGTTTGATGAATCTAATGGGGATTACGAAGATATGGTATTCCGGAAATCTCAGTTTCTGATAAGAAAAGAACTCAAGGATTTGTTGGTTAGGTCCTCGGACTCTACATGAAGTCCTACAGGAGATAGTAGGAGATAGCTGATGGAAGAGACTTATATCTGGCAACAGAATTCTCTACCATGCCACACAAGCAGAAGGACTGAGTCATGACAGTCAGACAAATTCTGCGATCACATCACACCTTACATCTGGCTACCTAACTCCTCAGACTCCAATTCCTTTGATTATTATGTGTGGGGCGCAGTTGACCGAGAGACCAACAAAATTCATTGTAACGCCAAAGATGAATTAAAGGTAAGGATTATAGTAGCATTCACCAACCTTAAAAAAGGAGACCGCCCAGAAGAGATGCAGGAGATCCCTAAGTCGTCTGAAAGCCGTGGTTGAAGTCAATGACGACTTTATTGAATACATTTACTCTTAATATTTCAAGATATTTTTGTGTAATTTTAACAAATATAACTGTTAAAATGAGATGTAAACGTTATTTTTATTTTTGCATAATTTGTACAAGTTGTCGATCGCACCCAGTATATTGATCTGCAGAATCTTGCATGTCTGACGAGGATCCCAATACGCAAATATTTTAGCCCTCATCAGGAATACGATAATTATGAAATGAGAACCCCAATCTATTTAATTTCTTCCTCGACGATGTCCTGTGCATATACAAACATAGATATGATGCGATAGGCAGTGATCCTTTAAACATTCCAAATCGCGTCCCAAACGAGTCTATCAATAGAAGACAACTATCTTGATGCTCCTCCCAAGGCTAATGCTGGCTAGGGTGTGGGTAACTGATGAAGTAGGTGTTCATGGGTTGGGATAATAATGATATTAAACAAAAAAAAGTCAATATTCTCTATCAAGTGTTCCAAGAAATGACACACGATAAAACTTTCCAAAACAAACTACGATATGGAAATGAGATAAAGCAGTGATGGCACCTACCCTTAATCCATCATAAAAATACAGGATGTGGAAGTACCTCGGCGTATGGATCGATTATATAAAATTAAGTATGAGAGAAAATAAAAGTGACCATAGAATAGTTCGTTGTAGTTTCGCGTAACAGCGAAAACTGATACGAACACAAAGTATCAACCTGAAAACTCGATATACTTAAATAGTCTTGGAAGATAGAGACTTTGATGAAAAAGATGCCATGGATGACACCATATTTGTTTAGATGTATCTAAACTGTCAAGTGTATACCTAAGATCAAAGGTGAACAAAGGTTTTGAATGGGTAAAGTTTGAGGGTCTCGGCGAATATCACGCTGCTTTGAAGAATGTGGACTTGCGCTACAGAATGACAAAGAACTGTACAAAATAACATAAACCACACCCGTTGATGACTATTAACAGGAGAAAGAACTAAAATGGGTGGCATATGTAGTTCTAAGAGAATATGAAGACATGATCAAGATGTTAACATTCCGCACCACATCCAACAGAAGTTTAAGAATGAGACGCCCGTCATCCTGGAAAGAGCGATAATCTATATTATTCAGTACTGGTTGCTCGGTCAAAGAATGCCAAATGTTTACTTATAGGGAAAAGACTAATTTTACCATTTTAGTAACCTTCAACTTTGAGTGGCTCTTGAGCCTTGCATAACTATAACTTTATTTTTTAATTTAGTTTTTAAAAATAAATGCATGAATTTAATTTTTCGAAAGATAACTCATAAATAATGAGTCATGCTTTATTGTTGACGGTTTTTCACAATCAAATACGGCAAGATTTCAACTCATATATATTTCCGGGGACATACTCCATAAAGAAAATTAACAAAACAAGAAATTCTCAACTCGATGGCCAACGTTTCCAAAATGTAACATTTATTATTTTGTGAAGATATTCACGGATAACTGCAAGTTGAGTTGCTGTCGCAGCCATCTTGAAATGGCCTTATCTCAAAATTTCTTCAATATAAAGAAAAGAATTAGGCAAAATGTCAGAAAATTTACTCTTCACTAATGATATTATAGCGATAGTATTTTAACGAAATAAAGAAAAAAGTGTCTGAAAATAAAGTTCTTAAGATCAACATCTGCTTTCATGTCAGTCTAATAGTGCAGAAGTTGAGATAAATTATGAAATGGTTATTTAGCACTGATTACAGAGAAATCTCTGCTAATAAAATTAAAATAGCGGAGAACATTTTAGAAAGAATCTGTCGGTTTCAGAGAAAACGTTTTTTGCTTCTTTTTTTTCCCTTTTTTAGTTATTAGAAAAACATACAAATTACAAGTAGTAAAAGGCTAATTCTACAAACAGAGGATAATTGATATTAGGAAAATAGATAAGAAAACTGATATGCAGATAAAAGAAAATAATTTAGAGAATATGAAAACTGTTATTTGTATATTTGTTTAACCCATTAATACTTACTGGTATGTTTAATACTCGACTCTTTATAAAACTATAATTAACACCAGATTTTTGTTTTCAATTTTATAATCAATAACGGATCTTACAGCTTTTATTATATAAATAAAACAGTTATTAGTATACTACTATAGAAAATACTAAGGAAAACGATATCATACGATTGATTATGTAATAAAATTAATTCAACAGTAACGCATATAAATGGTTGTACGAGGGTAAGTCAGAAATTATTCGCACTTTTGCCATAACACGCTTGTCCCCCTGTGCTTATAGTTGCTACGATTGTGGTCACGTGACCGCAGTTTGAGCGTGATTGCGCCAGTTTCTTGCTGCTGTTAAAATGAGTTAAAATGGCCACACTGCTAACAGTATGCACCAAGTAGGAACAAGGAACAAGGAACAGCGAACATCCTAGCACATTGATGATAAGTCAGTGGTTCGACATTCATCTTCCGAATTTCAGTGATTCTTTTCGTCAATGCTGGAGGTTGACGGGCGTACCTTTCGTTCTCTGTGCGTCACCCTTGTCGGACAACTTTTAAACTTCTCGATTAACACATACACACTTCTACGTAGTAGCGCAATGTGGCCGTATTGTTTTAAAAGCCTCCAATTAATTTCAGTCCCTGACACAGCACCCAATCAGATGAATCGGATCACTGTTCTTTGTTTCTCTTTGGTATGCACTGCTAACGGAGCGGTCATGCTTACACTGTAACAGCAATATATATATATATATATATATATATATATATATATATATATATATATATATATATATATATATGAAACAAAAGCTAAAATACCCAGTTTTACCCTGAAGATCCGTTTAGGTGAAACCTAGATAGGTTTGCCTGGTTCTTTAGGATTATTTCAGTTTTGCTCTACTTAGTGTATTGAGCCCTTTACGTTTAGTCTTTTACTCGTTTTCGTTTATTTTTTTTTATACTTGGAGCTGAAGCACTTGACGAGAGGATTCGTACAGTGTTATGTTCTTGGTTCTTTCTTTTTTTTCCAATTTTTTCCTAGAACATCATTTTGTTATATTACAAGTTGAGCTAACCGAGGTTTTTCAAAACGAGTATTACAATATATATCTATATCTATATATATATATATATATATATATATATATATATTGGGTAATGAACTTTTGACTTTTTGTAAAATAATTGATTTCTTGTATCCTAATTCGATGAGCTATAGTTAAAAAATAATGAAGGGTTTAATTCAGTTTATACTTTTTAAAATGTCACCCACTAAGATGAAATTTCTTTAAATTGTATATATGTATAGTAGTACTATGACTTTCTCTAGCCTTCTAGAAATTTCTGGAAATTTATGCCGTACATGTTGTGGGATTATATAATCGTTGGCGCTGGTTGGGTTGTCATTTATATAAGGTGAATGGGTAAACTGTGTTGAGATTGTGATTCAAATATTCTTTTTTTTCAGAGTATAGCAAGGCAGATTGATTTGATGAAAGATCTCCAAATATTTATTTTTAAACATAATGTCTCATAAAAAAGTGCGTCTACCACTGAATGAAACAAGATCTGCTTGAAGAATCTCATAAGATTTAAAGAATCACATAAGAAAAGGAGAACTGTTCCACCAGATAACAATAAATGGAAAATAAAAGCAGGATACGACTATATGTTCCTTGGAGTATCCATCGAAGGTAGGAAAAACATATAAAGGAAATGTAAAAAGTTTATAGCAAAAGAAATTAATTTTCCAAAATTTATCAACTTCAGTCTTACAAGTAAATCTGGATCAACTGCTGAACAAGGAACATATTATCCATCGAATGAAATTTTTGACATCAAAATAGCAAATGTTGAATGGCGGTGTAGTGACTACAGATGTTTACATCATCTTCAAATCGGAATCAAAGGATATGTTATATATACAACAAGAATGGATGCGAGCTTCAAAACAATTCGTCCATCGAAAAGAAGTAAATTGACCTGGGAGCGAACTTCAAAAACAGTAACAACAATTTCCGAATCAGACACTGATTATGAAGAGTCCGAAAATTCTGAAGAACAATTTTGTGATGTCCACGAACACTCATTGCCACTTTTGTAATGTCAGCGAATACTAGTTGTCACTTTCGTAATGCTCGTTGTAGTAGAGACTTTGTAATATCAGATACAACTATAGTAACGCCGTTGAACAATACTGGTGTCAGACGCCTTCGAATAGCACTCGCACTAATAGTACTTGCTCGATAATATTCGCAGGAAAAGTAATCACCGAATAGAGATCCGAATAGTAATCCGTATAGTGATCAGTATAGAGAAATATTATAGTGATTAGTATAGAGAATAGCGATCCATAAAATAAAAGAGGATAGAGTAAAAATAGTGATCGTTTAGACATCACGCTAATTCCCATTTATACAAATTTCCTTTACATCACGTGATCTACATATTCAAAAGGGGATCAACTGTGTTTGCTCACTGGCGATCTATGTCCAAACTACTGTTTCGGTAGCAATACTTTTTTCCTATATAACAAACAATCTACAAGAAAATGGAAGAAGTATAGCAAAACTACAACTGCAATCAAATTAGTAACACCTTCAAAATTATCAACCAGCAAAACAGCAAATGTTTGTCAGCACATCTCATGAAGGGAATATCATTGAGACATCTGATCGATTTGGTATTTACAGATCCACTATTCAAAAGCTGTTAAAGTTAAAGAAGTTATGAAGAAAACACTTCACTGTTAACTTGTGAGTGAATATTGATGCTAAACGAATTGATAGCCAAGAATATCAAGTGCTTGTTTCAAAGAATGAAAGGTGAGAAAATAAGAAGCATTAGATGTTCCAAATCGAAAAGCGGATACTGTTGTCAAAGGAATATCATCTGTTCTGTGGGAATACAATTTATAGAAGAGAATAAGGATGATTGTTGCAGACACTGCTAATGTGAACAGTGGAAGCTGGAATAGGAATGTCATTCAGTTACAAAGACTATTTGCTCAAAAGAAACTTGAAGAATAACAATTCATGGGCTGTCAACATAATGTTCTTGACTGAGTGCTTCGCGTAGGAACAAGGAACAAGGAACTTGGAGGAAACAACACATCACCCAATATCGAATAACCATTTATCCGTGAAATTGTAAATAAAAAGAAATTTCCAAGAATGGTAAAGAAGAGACCATTGAAATAGGGTGATGGTGCCTTGATATGACATTTCTATTTCATTTAACTCAAGTTTTCAACATTTTCGAAGAACATCAAAGTTCTAAAATGAAATTTCATGAAATACCTGACTTAAAGAATGCCAGATGTAATTCTGCAGCAATAGTAGCTCTTTTGGCATTCTTCTATCAGAGAAGACCCGCTACTCGAAATTTTTATATTTCTCTCTTACAGAAGGGCATACTATTGGTTTACTGACCAAATCTACAACATATATGGTTATCAGAAACTATGTAGCAGTTTTGCAGACTAACAAAAAAGCATTCAAATTAATAGAAAAAATTTGGAATCTAAAACAACCAAGAACAGAAATCTTTTGATGTAATCAGTTTGCAGAACGGACAGTCAAGTGCCTTCAAGATCATAATGACGTCTGTGAAAAGGAGAAATTTCAGCTTACATTTATTTTGTCTAACAAACATAATAATTGTATACTATAATATAATTATGCTGAATATTTCACATTGTTCTTCTTTATATAGCTATATTTACTTGTAGATATAAACAAAAATTACAAAGTTGCATACAGGATGAATGCAAGTTTGAAATTTTTTTTATTATTAAATTTGTATAGCAGAATTAGTTAAATGCGTTAAAATACACCAGTTCTATTCAATTACATCGTTAACAAATTGAAAAGTAAAGCTTGTGAAATAATTTATTTTTTACCCTTATTGCTTATATGCTAAAATCGAATTTTCGGTTACATTTTCAGGAGAATAACAAATGAATGACCTTTTACTTACTTTTAAACATAACTTCCTAGATTTATGACACAGGAACATAGGTTTACAAAGATTCAAACCCTAATATATATATATATGGTGGACTCTGCTATTGATTTCGACGTATGAGGGTCAGCTATTCAGTTCCTAGGAACTGACAGCCAGACACCAGCATATATGATTTGATTATAGTGGTGAAGGGTTTGTGCAGAACCAACCACAGTTGGCCTTCCCTTGGAGCAAGTTGCCATCAAAGGCTATAGAACCCAGTCCTGCTAATTACCCATAGCTGGAGGGAGAAGAAGAGAATTCATCCATTTCCCAAGGGTATTAGCACCTAAGTGAATATAATGGATTCGAATGGAATTCGAAATCGACTGTCCGAGCCCTCAGTCTGAGCCTCTACCCACTACTTCACCGTGCCCCCCAGGAGCACTATAAGCAGGTAAAACTAACTACTATATATATATATATATATATATATATATATATATATATATATATATAGGGGGTATGTGTGTGCGTAGATAGAAACTAAATAACAAGATATTAGAAACTAGATATGCCTGCGATAGCCTACATATACAGATAAGCAAATAAATATTTCTAATTTTTTTTTTAGTTTAAATCTGCATAAAATGTAGCGTTCCTCCGATGGTACTGTATTTTTCATTATTTACTTATATATATAAATTTATATATTTTATTATATTATATAATTTATATATTATATATAATCATTTTATATCTAATATATATTATATATATATAATATATTATATAATATATATATTATATAATATATTTATATATAATATATATTACATAATATATTCATATATACATATATATATATATGAATATAAATATAAAAGTGAACATAGAAGTCAACACTTAGAGGCGACACTCTGTTTCATGCTAGATGCAATCAGGTGGCCTGACGGTTGCATCTAGCATGAAACAGACTGTCGCCTCTAAGTGTTGACTTCTATGTTCACTTTTATATTTGCACACGCTCTATCTCTGATATTGAGCACTTTATCCCATAAATATAGCACACTTTAAGACTATATTTCTTCATATATATATATATATATATATATATATATATATATATATATATATATATATATATATATATGTGTGTGTGTGTGTGTGTGTAATATATATCCTGTATATATATATATATACTTGACGTAATATATACGCAATATATATATACTTAATCGACTGCATTTTATTAAATGATATAAATTCAGACAAATATTTGGATAAAAAAACAGACATTAAAAACGGAAAGAAACAAAAAGAAAAAAATGAAGTAGTGATTTTAACTTGATCTGTAAAAAAGTTGTGGTGGTGGGGTGGCTAGCACATTTCAAGAGACAGAAAAAAAACGGAAGAAAATAAATGTACATATATATATATATATATATATATATATATATAATATGTATGAAATATATAATATATGTATGTAATATATATATATATAACATATAACATATATAATACATATATATGATATATAATATATATATCATATATAAAATATATATACATAATTTTATATATAAAATATATATCATATATAATTTTTATATATATATACAATATAATATATATTTTGTATATATTATACATAATACATATATTATTTATAATATATATATATTATATACATAATATATATATTATATATATAATATTTATACATTATATACTATATATAATATATATGCATATTATATATATACTATATATATAATATATGTATTATATGTACTATCTATATATATTTATATATTATATAACATATATAAGAAGTTTGTATATATATATATATATATATATATATATATATATATATTATATATACTGTATGTGTTGCATGTATCGATATGGTGTATGTATATATATGTATTGTATGTATATATATATAGATATATATATCTAATATATAATATATATATATATATACAGTGGTGTAGAGAAATTATTGTAATTTAACATATGTGTAGGTGAGCAGATCTTTGGCTAAAAGGGTGCTGATTCGATATATAGATGAATTATTTCCAAATAAATAATACAAATTCACAATGCATAATTATGACCGAACAAAATATTTGTGACTTTTTCAATCTTCCATGTCAATTTTAAATTTAAATATGTATTCACCATATTTAATTGTCTTGTGTGGGTATGTGAATGTATGTAGCAGTCTAAGTAGCGACTACTGTTGATTTAACAAATTCTTCAAATGTTGTAACAACACTACGAAGAAAAAAACAATCTTTTAAATTTATGTGATATGATTTTTGAGTCCGTATGTAGGTTCTGTCAAGTTTGAGATTTTTTTAAACATGAATTGTTGTTTTTATAATATTCGTTTCTGATAAATTCAGATTTAATACATTTTCTCCGTCCTAAGTGTGATTTAATGATGTTAATATTTCTATTTTTTTGCTTGTTAGGTGATTTTATTTTCTATGTGGCTGTATGTGCCACCAGTACGCAAGGAGTTACAGAGATTGAAAGTAAAAAAAGACTAAGGTATAGGGGGATAGAGAACTGGATAAATAAAAGAACGGGGATCAAGTATCAGAAGATGTCGATTGATATTACATTTAAATTTTGAAGAATATATTTATCATTAAAACGGTGGGACCAAGATACCAACCTAGTAGCACGTTTAGATTCATGCAGTCGAGGAACCAGAGAAAATATCTTGACAAAACAGATGCCATGAAAATACTTTTAGAAAAGACAGAGGGAAGCCACATTATGTATGTAAGAAAGTGAATCGAGTTGAGAAATCAAGTTAGTATCGATCACACTGCATATCCGTCTTTGGATTTTCTCGAGTACCTCGGGATGAACAGCGGGGACACCAGAACATTTATGGCAACAGTATTCCCTGCATGGACGGATGGTAGGTTTGTAAATTAGTTTATAAATGTAAGAATTATGCGGAGATTTAAGAATCGTTTAGTTCTGGGTTAGTCGCACAATAATACAAATAAGGAAATAATAGAAAACACCCAGTTCGTTTCATTAGCCATTGTAAACGGCTAGCCTAAAGGCCGACTCTATTATCTTCACATGACAAAGTGTACGATGTCCGTTTGGGAAGTTAAATTTACGTGGGCAAGAGGAATTTCCTGAATCAGATGGAGATTCAAACAGAACGCAGAATTGAACAAAAAGCAGGAAATTAAAAATCTTAAACTGTTTAGTAGATGAAGACATTTGCAACTTAAACTAAAGTTCCGAACATCCGATTTCATCTCAGTAGGAGATGAGAGGACTAATGGGCTATCCCCTAGATTAACTGGTCACATCAAATTAACATTGATACACATCCCACATAAAAATACGGACGCCAGAGCACGAAAAGCGGTGCACACTAACATATTTGAATATGAAAAACAAATATAGAAATTTCTAAAGAATTAACGGTTTAGATTTAATCAAAAATATTTATTACATCAAAATGTGGTTACTAGTATTGAAATAGACGTCATTTTCTTACTTTTTTACATTAAGCAGCAGGTAGTACGACTCTAAACCTGTGTATGTGTTTATCTTTTCCTTTGTAATTAATAATTATTATTTAAATAAAATATTAATTTTATTATTGTTAAATATTAAATTAATCTAAACCAATTAGTTAACATCAATATTTATTGTAATTATTTCATCTGATCTATGCAAAATGACCGTTTTAATTTTCAATTTCGTAAAATTTAAAACTCAGAATTTAAAGTTTAAATTAAGGTATGTTTTCACCAACTTGCTTTTAAATTTTAAAAATCAAAATGTCCTGAACAAAAAACTCCAAGGAAATGACCCCGCCCTGTTTTACTGCAAGGACTCAATGAACGCATTTAACGGGAAACTAACGCTGTTCAAGTTGAGCCTTGGGCGACGGGAGTTTGCACAGTTTCCTTACTTAACAAATATATCCACGGAGCTGCTTGAGAATGACCTAGCAATGTATTTGAAGCAGTTGCATAATGATATGAAAATTCTGGTCTACTGCAAATGACAGTGCCGCACTGTTTTATTGATCCCATCATTGCTGATGCAAGAACTGATGTTGGCATGAGGAACCATAAAGTACCAGCATTGCATTGAAGGGGAGCACGACTAGGATAAGGTTGATTAAAATTAGTATAAACAACTGTTGGACTCTGTGGCTGATAAGTAAACACAAATGTACTCGGACATGGCTCTGCAACAGTGGCTATCTGCCCAAGTGGAGATGTGTACAAGGACATTATCGGTCAGCCAAAGAGAGACTTAGATTGTCTCTGGTCCCACAGATTCAGAGAGAAATTATATAAAGTTTCTAAAATATATGGTAATAGGATAGAAATAAAAATGGATACTTACTAATTATTGACGTTTTGAGAAGTTATTTTTCGGCTGGGCTATCAAATAAATTTATATAAAATCTGAATAGAAATCTTTTGAATAGATTATATTTCTTGCATTAAATTGTTGCGTAACATGACAAGGAAATTGAGAACAAATTGTTCCTGCATGTGCTGCCAATCGCATAATCCGTGTACCGGATAATAGAAGTTCACAGTCTTATCATGAGAGAATACGTTCCTTTTCGGGGTCTGCCATTTGACGGAATTCAATGCCTCTCCTTACTGATTTGCTTCCTCACAACCTGCTTCGACTGATTTACTGCCTGTTAGCTACTTCGTATTCTTCCGGGGGAGCATTTCACTAACCAACTTTTATCATTTCTTTTGAGTCAGATCCAATAGCCACTTCCTCTAATTTTCTGCTCGGATAACTTTTAGTAATAGGCTTACTTTTCTCAGCTTGATTTATTCGTAGCCATCTCCCCAAGTGTGCGCCGCTATCCTCTCTGTAGCCAAACACAACACATCAATATTTAGCATCGTATTTCTCAGTTAGTTTTTTCATATCAGTTTGCTTCATGGTTGAGGCGTTTAAATGATTTTCATTGTATTTGTATGCAAAACTTGCATATAGAATTGAACTTAGATTTTAACACTGTTTAAAAGGATAAGCACGATGTAGTGTTTGACTGAGGCTTTCGAGAGCCGGTATGTAAGTATTGAGGTCGCGCTAGAAATTTTTTCTCGTCTTAATCCAACTTTCAAATCAACAAATCTGTCATTTGTCCTTCCATCGAATACTGTTGCCGTATATGGTCTGGTTCACCCGGTCCTCATCTCGAGGGTCTCGACAATATCGATAGAAAGATATGCAATGTGATAGGTCCTGAATTGGCGTCTCAACTCCAGTCACTTTCTGACAAATATTTTCTACAAATACTTTCATGGCAGCTGATGAGCTTTTTCTACTGGTGCCCCAACTGCATGAATTTAAGCGTGCTACTAGGTTGGCAATTTGCCCCACCCTTTCACTGTCGAAATAGTTAAATGTATGCATCTCTTCTATTTCAACAGCTTCTTCTCTCGCACTTCACAACAGTGGAACTCCCTTCCGCTTACTTGCTTCCCTGATAGCTATAATGTCATCTTCTGATGCCTTGATCGTGATCCCTGACCTCTTTATCCTTTCCCCAAACACCCCTCTTCACTCTTACTCTCCATTCTATGTAAACCCTTGCGTGCTAGTGACATTCCCGCCTTGCTTGGGGCGAAATTCTTAAAAAAAGAAAGAAAGAAAATACCGCTTCGGATTGTCAAAACTAGCAACATTACAAAGTTTGGGAGTCAAAATAAGCGAAATGATTTATATGATTTAATTCTGATTATTCAACATATACAGCCATGCAATTGATGATATATATGCTCTGCTAGCTACCTCTATGCATGTCTATGCTTTTCTCTCTGTATTTCCACGTCTGTTAGCTACTTTCTCTTTCTATGCCCACACCTCTATACCTCTCTATCACTATGCCCACGCTTCTCTATCGCTCACTATGTCCACACCTCTCTATCTCTCTCCATATCCACGCCTCTTTATTCCTCTCTACGCCCACGCATCACTCTCTCTATATCCACGCCATTCATTCTTTCTTTCTTTCTTTCTTTATCTATCTTTCTATCTCTCCTTGTCTCTCTTTCTTTCTTACTATCTCTATCACTCTATATCACTCTTTCTTTTACACACACTCTCTCTCTCTCTCTCTCTCTCTCTCTCTCTCTCTCTCTCTCTCTCTCTCTCCACGTATTGCTTAGATATGCAGAGTAAAAAATTGTGATAATTTTAACCATTTTTTCAAATGTTAGAAATTGTCAGAAAAAAATTTTCTTTGGCACTGAACTATTGTATTTCACTCTATTTTAAAACTGCTTGTAAAGACCATTATATTTCGTCACGAGTGCCATATACATATATATATATATATATATATATATATATATATATATATATAAACTTGGAAGGGCACAATGAACTCCTGAACAAAAAAAAAAGAGAAAAATAAATTTGATATTCCCACCCGTGCGAGCGTGTGTATCAGGGTCAGCTGAAGATCTGCCTAAATGAAACCTTGGTAGGTTTGTCTGGCTCATTACGTTCGACTAGGTCTGCTGTACGTTTGTATCGAGATCTTTAGTTAGTTATTTACTCGTATCGGGGTTTTTTGGGGGGCCTTGAACCTGTATCTGTGCGATTATTTTCGACAGACTTTCATGTTCCTGGCTCTTTCTTTTTTAAAACCTTTTTTTCCCTTCGAGATTGATTTGGTTATTGTTAAATCAAGAATTCGAAGGTTTTTCGACACGAGTATAGTTATCTATATATATATATATATATATATATATATATATATATATATATATATATAATAGCTGTCCACTCGTATTCGAGGATACCATCTATTAGGGTGCTCACCCAGGCACTTTGGTGTTTGTTCAACACCCGCAAAGCCCACCTATGGTTTATACTGCAACTATACTGAGCAGACCTTAGTTACAGATTCTGGGAGAGAGAGCGTGTTATCTAGCGTGTCAACAATCTAAACAAGTCTAGCACACTTACATCCTCGGTTAAGATGACATGTGACTTTGTGCTAGCACAGATATCGACGTCCCCCAAATGTTCCGTCAACCCAACTTCACTCACAATGCTTGGGTCAACCCGTGGTATGGTTTTCAGTTACTTTACAAAGGCGCCACACGCAGGCA
Organism: Acanthosepion esculentum; assembly: GCA_964036315.1. Lineage (NCBI taxonomy): Eukaryota > Metazoa > Mollusca > Cephalopoda > Sepiida > Sepiidae > Acanthosepion > Acanthosepion esculentum. The sequence goes on along the minus strand of OZ038502.1, from coordinate 50,565,585 downwards.
TCGCCCCAAACCAAACTGATAACACCAGGAATTCTCCTTCCTGACAAATCAACTATTGTGAGATTCGAACTAGGGTCACCTAGTCAGAAAGCTATATATATATATATATATATATATATATATATATATATATATATATATATATAAATATATATATAAAACTCAGCTCAACCGAAAAAGGGCGATAATGCGACTAAGATGGAAGGGGATACTGGGAGTGAGACATTAGAAAGAATGGGAAACTCAATCTCAAACATAATATAAATGAATAAACTATATTCCTGGCGATTAATGTGAAACGGACAATAGACGAACATATCTTACTCCATATATATATATATATATATATATATATATATATATATATATATATATATATATATATATATATATACACTGCACTGTTAGATAAAAGTGACTCACCTGATTTTTTTGATGTTCTCTTCTCCGATGAAACGAAAGTTGAGCTAATTTCAAAGGATAAGCGATCTAAAACCCGAAGAAGAAGCTTTGAAAGCTCTTTGAATTTAGCAGTAAGTACTGTCAAGCATCCGTTCAGTATAATGTTCTGGGGATGCTTTTCTTTTCATGGAACTGGTTTCTTAAAACCTATTGAAAAGACCCTCAGGAGCGAGCAGTACAAGAGAATTTTAGAGTCTTGTCTTCTCCCTTCTGATGAAAGGGTGCAAATCGACCCCACCAAGCTCATTTTTATGCAGGATAATGCTCCCTGTCACAAATCAAAATTGATGAAGTAATACTTTGATGAGAAGCAGGTGAGTGTTATGACATGGCCGCCTCAATCTCCTGACCTCAACCCCATAAAAAACTTATGGAGCATTATAAAGTACAGGCTCTCGAGAAAGCAGTTGAGTAACAAAGAGGATTTGATTCTGAATTTCATATCCGAATGGAATTCAATGCTTGGAGATGAGATTTGCCAGAACCTAATCAAGCCAATGTCAAAAAGGGTGGAAAGGTTATTCAAAATAAAGGAGGACCCATAGATTATTAAATATTTCGAACTATATTACCTATCATAAATAAATTATACCTCTATTATTCTTTATTTAAAGCTGTTCGATTATGTTTATATTGATTACTAATGGCAGGAAATAAGTGAGTTACTTTTTTTGCACAAAGTTTTTCCCTAAATCTCATTTATATCCAAAATTATAATTATCAATGGAATACCTTAGGGTTAGTAAACTTTTTTACTAGGTGGACGGGAAGGGGTCTTTATATTGGTAAGATTCAAAATTAGTTTGACCCCAAAAACAATAGGCGAAAAAATTTTTAAGTAAAAAAAATCAGGTGAGTCACTTTTATCGAACAGCACTGTGTGTATATATATATATATATATATATATATATATATATATATATATATATATATATATATATATATATATATATTATAGCCAGGTAACTCTATGGGTGCTAGTATTACCTGCCGCGTAGTCGGGTAATCTGCCACTAGACCGGTTCCTCTACCTGGGGTTTGCAGTGAGAGTGATGGCAGGATTAACACCAAGACCGCTCAAAGAGAGAACATATTCTTTCAACGGCCATCTAAAACAAGCATGGAGAATATACAAATACTTTGTTCCAGATACGGTACGCCTTCGTTAAGGCATCCAAGTAGAAAGAAAGCTATTGTAACATGCTGCTTGTTAATGATGGAGATTAGTTCTTTTTTGTGTACATACACTTCTTGCTTACAGCGTCGGATTCACTCAATGCAGCAACTTATACCCCATTAAAAATGTAAGGCAGAGGCGTGGCTTGATATCCTAAATCACAATGGAGTCTTGCGATTGTCAGACTCAACAACAAGTAGGCAGAATACAAGCATCAAGTAAAATGTGTATGCTTGACCAACGTTTATATCATTAAGTCTAATCAGAATTTTCAAGCATCCACCCTTTTTATCTTCTATTAAAAGCTTCCTACATTCTGTTTTTCGATTCTACGCTTCCTAAACAGAACAACAAAGAGTGAAGTAAATAAATACGCGTTATGTCCCTTAGTATGAACAGTCTTGTCGCGTGGTTTTAATAAATAGTTCGGTTCCAAATTCTACGAATGTCTGGGACCTGTTGAAGACTGAAGGGTTCAATGGTCGAAACTTTGTTAATATAATAGTTACCATTATTTCCAGCAGATATTAACTGATGAATAATATTCGTAGACTTTACTGTAGTAGATCAGACGTTAGTAGATCAGACTTTAGTTTATCCACATGTAACAATAGGTGAGCACATCAATCAAATTCTACGAATGGCAAAATGGTTCTTTTCTTTTTCTCTGAAGTTGTCAATGGGTTTTAAATATTCAATGACACCAGGAAATACAGCATTTTCTTTAAATCGCTATTGTATTTCGATTGAAATTATATTTACATACGTAAACCTACATATATATTTAAATCTGTATATACATGTAAGGAGGATTTCAGAAAATTCAGGTAGAAACATTTCTCAGGGATTATCGAACAGTGTGATACAATTCAGTTAAATCGGATGTCCAGAAATAAAGTACAGACTTTTAAGAGTTATGTCCGGAAATTAAGGTAAGACATTTACAACGAAAGTAAGATACAAACATTTAAGCCTGATGCCTGTTAAGTAAGGTACAAACATTACAATTACGGCTAATGTCCGAAAAGGAAGGTATTAACGTTTCTGACTCTTGTTTGAAAAGGTAGATACGATGACTTATGTAGCGTGCGCGAAATATGGCATCAGATTTACGACCTATGTCGGAAAAGCAGCATACTGATGTTTACGACGTATGTCTGAGAAGGTAGATATAATCATTCATGTCGTATATGCAAAATGTCAGGTAGAAAAATATATCTCTTCTTAATACAGTGTAACCCGGATATAAGAGACCTGGATATAAGAGAAACCCGGATATAAGAGAGATTTTATCGGGTCCCAAATTAGAGCCTGTGTTAATAAAAAAAATAGACCAAACCCGGATATAAGAGAAACCCGGATATAAGAGACTTATCTCTCTTATATCCGGGTTACACTGTAGTAGTTTTTCTCATATTCTCTAACACTCACTAAACCCTTGCCTCTTAGTGGCTTTATTGTCTTGATTGGGGTGAATGATTCAAAAATAGCAAACGAATAGCAATAGGCTTGAGACGTTGCGTCTGTTGGAAGGGCGTTTTAGGATGGAAAATAACTACAAGAAGCTTTTAAACACTGCCAAGTCTGGAAAAAGAACATGGGGAGATATATCAACAGTACTCCATTTTGGATCTTATCTGAGTCTTGTGAATATAAAGCATGGCAGCTGGAGCCAGGTACTTTCTGGATCGGTATAAAGAGTCGACCATTTTACCAGCATATTTAGTAAAGGATCCTATGATTGGGTTTCGCTTGACATCTGTGGTGAACTTGTCACAATAGGTGTAATTATTGTGCAGCTTGCTTCTGCTTGTCCCGTGTTTCCAGCGTTTCACTGTATCTGACTCTGCTGACTACAGGAAAATGCGATCCGAATTCCACGAACAACACACTGACTTAAGAAGTTTGAATTTTATCGGATCAATGATGATGTATGCTTTCACTTCTTTGTTTACAGGGTAATAACCTAATGTCGCCATTACTCATCCCCTTCAGAATTCTCACATCTTTTCCCTTTTATATTCTTCCAAAAGATGGAAAGAAAGCCCATGTGCTGAAATGTGTGCTTTTTACTTAATTGTTATTACGTCTAACGATATGACATGTCCCCGTCTCCCAACATTTAATATGCGACTTCATGGTCCATAAACTCCAGAAATCATGTCCTTCAGCTACATCACGAAGACCTTGCTTTAAGCAATACGTTCGTCGGAATAGAAAAATAGTGAAATTATTTTAAATAATTTAGAACAGTGTTAAATCAGCGGCTCTTTCTTAAATAGATCTTTTTAGTTTGATTTCATTTACGAATCTCAAGTTTGAAACTGCTACCCGGACATTGATTACGGCGTACGATTAATGTTTATTTTATTGGGTTGGTGCATAATTATCAGTCGTTTTTGTAAGCGAGTTATTTGTTAATAAAAATTGCTGTTTTGTTTTCTTAACAAAAATATTGTTTTATTTTCTAGTTATTAAAATGCGTGACGATAATGAAACTCATTTAAAAATGTTATGATTGAATTGTTATGTTTCTTTTTTCATAATTGTGTTTAAAAACGCCTGATAATTATGCACCAAGCCAATATAACTATTAGGGATTTTCCTCATTATTTGCAATAAATATTTCGGAAATTCTGAGAAAGTATCAATGAGAGGTTCAGGTTAAAAAAAAATCGGGATCATAATTCCAGAGAGTGTAAATCAGTTTCTCAAATCCAAAGTCAAATATACCAGGGGCGCAAATCGAAATTGTTAAATAATATCTGTATCTAAAACACGTAACACACAACACACAAAATATTATGTTGATAAATTAACATTTTTCCTCATTGCATTAAAATGATTATCAGCGTTCCCACGTATATATCATACGAATTTGATATGATTTTGCCTGTCTATTTATTCAATAAAGTGTTACTGATATTTTAGGCGTATATTGAATCATCATCTAATCATTGATAACAAATGTTCTTAAATTCAGTAGATAAGTAATGTCAATCGAAATTGGCTCTAAGCGAAAGACAAGAAGCGCTACTGTTCAAATAAACCGAAGTGTTTGGTAGATTACCAGTCAGATATATACTCCAATGTATGACGAAAAACTATATCCGGCAGCAAGAACTTTAATCGGGAGAACGGAGGTTTTGAGGAGCTTCTAATGGCCTCTTAATTGTGGGTATTCCTTGGTCCATCCTGGCCTGGGGGGTAGGAGATGTTAAGGTACCAGCTATGGGTAAATAGTACCCCCCAAGCAAAAACAAAACACTATAAATGTATAAAAACACTTTATAGTAAAAATACCAGTAGTACATTTTTATTACCAACAATATATATTTATAGTAAAATTACTTATGCATAACAAATTGTAGTGACTTCACTCAAATCCATTTCAAATACTACCAAACAACCAACATAGAAGAACTTTCATGACATTAAGCCATAGAATATCATACCAATTCTTAAATCAAACTATATTCCCTAATATAACTTCAACAAAGCTATAACATAAAAGACACCAGAAATTATTTCCACAGAAAAATTTATATTCACAAAAGTATCATCTACCATATATATACATTTGTGAAAACAGAATAACACATCATATTTTTATTACCCCCTCCACTAAGCTTCTCAGAAAATTAAATTCCGACATTAAATAGATAAATCAATCATCTCTTTTTCTTTTTCTCTCTTTTTATTCTTACTTTTTCTTCTTTTGGTTTTTCTTCTTTCTCTTTCTTTTTTTCTTTCTTCTTCTTCCCAGCCTTTTCTTTCTTCTTATTCTTTCTCCTTTTCTTTCTCCACTTTCTCCTTTTTCACATTCTCTGACAAAGACAAAGGAAAGAAAAAGAAGAAGAAGAAAGAGAAAGAAAAGAAGAAAGAGAAAACGTATTGCTGGTAATTTTACTATAAAAATATGAGTTTAAGATCTAATGCAGAACAAATATGGATCGGAATCCGACAGAATGATAAAAATAAAAGAACAAATGCGGAACGCATATCAATCTCACAAGTTTCACTTTTATTAAAGCTTCATCTGAGATTGAGAGAAAACAAACAAAAAACACTGATATTTTGAATTATGTTTGGGTCAGTTCTCATTGGACAGACAAGTGTCACGTGTCTTAAAACCGTGGACAATTCTATGTGTACTGATTTTCCAAGCGTAGCTCAGATGTGGCACAAGTATGTATGGGGTACCCAGTGAGGATCGAACTCACAACTTAGTCGTAATAGTTGTAGCAGGACAAGCTTGCTAACCATTACACCACCTCCAGGTGCACAGGAACCGCTATGTGTATGTAAGTTTGCGAATAGTCTTTTATGTTTAAGTGGGCATGGGATAGTAACATGTATCTGTAAGTGCGCGTGCGTGCGTGTATGTGTGTGTGTGTGTGTATGTGTGGCCATGTGTGTCTGCCGAGTGGGAATTCTATTTTCACATTTCTGCGGTCAACCCATGCAATGGGGTGTCACAAGATTCCAATTTATGGCTAACCTCTTTAAGAATGCATTCTTTTGCATTATATAGATTCTTTTGCATTAGTTAGATTCTTTAAGAACGGATTCTAAGAAAGATGACGATGTTATATTTTAACCGTATGTTTATAGTTGGTAATAATTTTATGATTAAGTTTTCAATGTATTTTCTCCTTAAACAATTAGGTTCTATTTTAATAGGAGTGGCATTACTTATATTTTTTTAGTGCTGTATCATTTTACTATAAAAATGTACTATTGATAATTCTATTATAAAAATGTAATGTTGACGTTTTTTTCGTTACGTGGGTCTCACTGTTTGCCCATAACTGGGGTTCTAACAGGTCTAACACATCAGGATAGGGTGAACCTTGGAACAATAGAAATTAAGAGCTAATTCTACGCACCTAAAAACCTCTAATACCTCGATCAGAGGCCTTACTGCCGGATATAGTTTATCGTCACCCCCCAGGACAAGCACATAGAAGTAGCCGCATTCCTCCCTCGCCTGCCAGTTCTGTACAAAACGAAGAAAGACATGATTGTTGGCAATGATTTCGCTGCCGCTGGTCAACGTTTCTACAATATAAACCACATGATATAAAGGTTCTAAAACATCTTAGACAATATTCTTATTTATTTTTTATAAGTCATAGTGTCTATATTTAATATTATATAATAAACTAATAAACATTATTGCCAACATTGTCCTCATTTTGATTGCCTGAAGTTTCTCAGATTAAGTTCTATTATTATTTCAATTATCTATACCTCTCAAACTACTGATCATATCTTTGTTATTTGTAATAATTCACTGTTTGTAATTGCATGATTGTGAGAAAGTGCGGGTGGTGTAATGGCTCGGGATGCGAAATCGCAGGACGGGGGTCGAATTCCAGCCGGTTTCGTCAGATTAACTTATGCTCAAATACCCATGGGAAATATATATAAATCCATCACCTCTCCCATCTATGGGCGAAATAGTAGGACATGTATCCGGAACAAATCAATATTTTTTCTCAAAATAGTTAAATGTGTCTTTACTACAACTTTTGAAGAAGAGCTTTAAAATTTTCAAAGAAAAGATGTTAATTGCAGAACAAAGATCTTGCGAAATCTTTTGCCGCAATATGACCTTAGTATCTATAAGTTGTCCTGATGGACCTATTTGGAGATGCCCTAAAACTAGCAGGAATAAAAAATATCTTTCAGGAAAAAAAAAAAACGTATTTTTTTGATGAAGTCAAAAATGGACATTTTGAAAATGTTGTTAATAAATTTATGAACTAAAATATATCCTGAGTACTTTATTTTATGTAACTACAGTTACTCGAATAAATAACATTTGACTGGTTTAGATTTTGTAGAGATGTTTTCTGCTAATGGGCTAAGTTATCTGGAGGGCAATCACAAAGTTATAATTCATTAAAATAATCTTTTTGATTGCGTATTAACTATAAAGTCATGACAAACAATGGAGAATAGCTGGCTTTATCTCAGAGGGAAAAGAACCGACGAGCATCTGCTCGAATGGGAATATGTATCTGAATATACAGTCTCCTCTAAAAGTATTAGAACAGAAAGGTCGATTCCTTTGTTTTTGGTGTTCACTGAAGACATTTGGGATTAAGATCAAAAGATGAATTTCTCATTTTTGATGTTATATTCAATGCGTCTCTGAGATAAGTCATTCATAAAACAGATTTCGGAATTAAATAAATTAAAGAAAAATGTGCACATTTATTGGTAATGAGCTGGCATCTTGTCTTCAATAACTTTCCACCGTAGCTTCCCCGTATCTTTACTGTAAATATTTTCCTGGTAATTGTTCTGATGACCTTTCATCTTTGTTACCTAGACTTTATGGATTTACGCATAGAAATATATTTTCAGCAAGGTCTCATCACTTTACAGTTGAAATGAATAGATAGGAAAGTAAGTGCTAACAGTCTTAACTTCTGTATTTTTCGATTGTGGATCTCTCTGCTGGCTTCTTGCTTTCCAGTCAACTTTGATTTTTAAAAACTTAAATGCAATGTCAAACATTAACTTCAGGCTTCATAATTCCTGTTCATTTATTGTTTTCTCTCTTTAATGTTTTCTCACTTTAATGTTTTCTTTTTCTTATATTCTCTCACACTTAGTAACCCCTTCCGACTTTATTGGTTTACGTGGGAAGAAATGAGTAAAGACGGCGTGAGATGCCGTAAAATCCAAAGTAACCTTGCTTTAGATATGTTACGACCAATAATTATTTATTATTTTGTTTTTCCTCGTGTATTAAACTCATATATATATATATATATATATATATATATATATATATATATATATATATATATATATAGATAGATAGATAGATAGATAGATAGATATATATAAATATATATATATATATATATATATATATATATATATATATATATATATATATAATAGCTGGCCACACGTATTCCTCTACTAGGGCGGCTAGGGAATCCCTATTGCAGAGTCAGGCACATTTGTGCTTGTTCAACACACACATAGCGCAACTGTGGTTTATACTGCAATTTTGCTGAGCAGACCTTAGTTACAGTTTCTGGGAGAGAGCATGTTATGTACAATGATCAACAATCTAAACACCAGCACACCCAAACCCTCGGTTAATTTCACTCAAAAGCCTTGGGTCAATGCGTGGTATGGTTTTAAGACACTTCGCAAAGGACCGCACGCTAGAATCGTCCTTCTTCCTGACAAATCGGGAATGGTAAAATTCTAACCCGGGTCTCATGGTCAGAAAGCGAATGCTCTAACCACTCGGTCACGCGCCTATTTTATATTTATATATATATATAATTTATTTCATATTTTATATATATATATAATTTGAAAAATATATTTCTGAAGTATTTTGATTTGTTAAAATGATACAGCACTAAAAAATTATATATAAACATATATATATATATATATATATATATATATATATATATATATATATATATATATATATATATATATATATATATATAGTCCTGTGTCATAAGAGTAACAAATCCAAATATTTCAGAAGTTTTACTTTTCAATTTACTAATGATGTAATTGGATAGTACTTATTACTTCAATGCATTTAACAGTTCATAGCATAACATACAAATAACTCGCTATGAAATTCCATGCAAAATTTAAGAAAATGTCCGACTCTGTTTGCTTTTGAAATAAGCACACATCAAAATGTTGTGGATATGATATTGCATAGTCAGACAGTTAACATTGTTAGATATTGCGAAATATTCGACATTGCATCACAACCCCCAAACAACACACGGCTAACCGGGAAGAAAACATTATAATTCGTATGGTTTACAAAATCTATCACATAGGTCTAATATTAATATGCTGAAATCGTTGATTTTTGAAAGTGAATCTATTAAGGCTGTAGATAACAAATTTAATTGTTTTTGTGATTATTTTCGCTCTTCCCAGTCGAGGACCGGTTTCTGATCATCACCAATTTAGCATCTAAGATTTCCCCGTTTCGTCTCCTTTATAAATCCTTTTACCCAGCGCAAAAGTTATTTCTAAAATAAACCTGAAGAAAATTGAATTATTTACCAAACGGGACTCGCCTTGCATTTTGCAGATGTTATTAAGTCAAGTCTTGTTTTCGTATCGTCATAATTCACTGGCTATGTAATATAATTAGTATAGAATAAGAGGTTCGGGCACAAATTGAGTTTCTGGATATCCACATGACAACAGTAGGCACCACTTGCGTATCTGGCTCGTGGCTATATATATATATATATATATATATATATATATATATATACATACACACACACACATATATATATTATAGAATGGACTTTTATTAATTCTACAGATTTTTATTACTTTAAACGTTATTTTTAGTTCATACACTTATCTGAGTAGGCGCGGCATTTATTTATTAAACAGTATATATATATATATATATATATATATATATATATATATATATATATATATATATAAATATAAAAGTGAACATAGAAGTCAACACTTAGAGCCGACAGTATGTTTCATGCTAGATGCAATCGTCAGGAAATTAGTCTAGTTGCATCTAGCATTTACACACGCTCTATCTCTGATATTCAGCACTTTATCCCATAAATATAGCACACTTTAAGATTGTATTTCTTCATATATATATATATATATAATTTATTTTTTCTACCAGTTTGAATATTCGAATCCTGCCAGAGAGCGTAATTTTTTCTTTAATAAGACCTGAAGACGAAAATAAATAATGAGAAATACATACTGTTTAATAAATAAACGAAGCACCGAGCCAAATACAAGTGTCCACTTAAAATAACGTTTAAATATATAGTGTGGCTGACATACTAGCGCGTGGTCCGAAAGTCATGTTACCCCTACCAAAAAGTAATGAGAAGAACAAGTAATACAGTAAGACAAAGCACATGGACTGGATTCATTTTATTCCCTTTCATTGACGCTGTCACACATCCAGAAGGTTTGTATGAACAGCATCCTTTTCGTGGCATGAGTAAACAGATATCTAGCTGTACTATCAGAAATCTTTTAAGCCTCAAACAATTTGAATACTGTTTTTCAAAGAGTATTTTCTATTTAAATTTTAACTTCGGATCTATTTATTAATAATATGAGGTAAATGAGAACAAATTTAATCTGAAAATATTTGCACGAATGCAAAATTGTTACAATGGTATGTGTGATTGTTGTGATTTGTCGCGGTTCGAGAGTGAATGTCTACGACAAATTGCTAGACGTCACCGCTCGACGCCACTTAAACGAAATATTAGTAGGGAAAACGTATATATGTATGCATGTTATGTCAGGTAGAGAGATACGTATACACTAACGCATTGACGATTGAACATTAAGTGTATATTTTACAAACATTCTCCCAATGAGAGCAAGAGCAGAATAACTGCTAGCTGAGCATTCCGAATTAGTTAATTGTTCATTTGGACATTTCAAAACTTTCAGCTGACACTTTAGATTCATTCTAAATCTGCGCTCTTTTAATTAAAGAAAAACTTTAAAGTCTTCTTTCTTTCTTTTTGTTTACTTTAGTATTAATTACACAGTGCATCCATTAACGAAACGCGTATCACTCCTTATGACATTTCAAAGTAAAATAACGACAACAAAAGAAAAAACACAAAAAACATCGAAATGTCTTGTTTATGAGTGTTATAATTCAACATTTCTTTCGAGTTTTCTTCTTGAAATGCTGGTTATTCATTTTATTGCATGTCATATATGTTCATTTATCCGTCACATTTAAGAAAATAACCCTTGAATAAAGCATTTGCACCTGGAGGTGTGTAATTTTAATTTAATTATAAGCTTGTTAATGATAAGCAGATTGCCTTCAAATTCTTTGGAGCCAAATTTGTTCATGGAATTCCAATTAATTCATCAAATAGCCTTGATTTTCTTTATTGCAGTGGAAGATATCTTTCATCGATAAGAACGTCTGTGTCTACATTCGCCATATATCAGACTGGCAGACGATCTTATATGATTCCTATGGCTGCTTCTCGTTCGTTTAAACTGCCAATTTCCCGCTTCTTTTCTATATGATAATAATTTTCAAACACTATGTCAGAAAATAAGCAGCTCAGGCTCGTTTTTTTTCTGGACAAACCAAGAATGTGAGTTTATCATAAATAATATTTCAATTAAATCCTATCTCTTGATTTGCTGTTGCTCGTGTAAATAATTTTCATGATAGTATTTCATTAGTTTTTGTTCTAGAGTCAATTTCTATGACTCGATCCCACGGAACAATAGCATAGATTATTAACACGTTATCTCGTGAAATTGGTTGCATGATAATTGAGAGTTCAATCCCCGATTATGGTAGCACAGGCTTAGGCTCGGTAGAAGCAACAGCGGTAATAACTGTAGAGGTACTGAATAAGATATCCCGTGAACCTTGTTATTCTAGCATCCTTACAGTATTTAGCACTGTTGAAGTTGTCGAGATTTACAAACGTTCAATTTCGCAAACCAGTCGATGAGATTTGAATAAGCTGATTAAGTTTGGAAAAATACATTTAAAAAAAAAACCTATTTCGCGGTTAAATAATTTCATTAATTTAATCTTATAAGACTTCATGGTTAAGATTATTTTTAAGAAAAAGTTCTTTGAATTTTTTATTCTTGAGTATGCAACACACAATTGGCCCTGCGTAAATATTTCTTTCTGGAGCCAAATTTCAACATTTTGAAACGTTTGGACTTGGGATTTGTTTATAGTTCTCGCAAACGCAGGGCGAACTGGAAACTGAATTCTTTTATATAAAGACTTAAAGAACAGATATGCAGAAATCAATATTGCATTTCTATTACATTTGTTATTTTACTAATTAAATTATTTTTTTAAAACAGTAGGAGTATTTTGTATCGTAAATGATAAAACTTATTTTTCAAAAGAAAAAAACAAGGAATAAAAATTTAAGCTACGTACACTAATAAAACTAACTGTACTTTGTACCCACTTTGCACTTCTCCCCAACATTTGGTCTCGATCGGCCAATGTACGGCTATTTTAGCGGGTGTGACGGACGAAATAACAGAAGTCACAGAAATGTATATGTAAATATACGTATCGCAATGAATAATAAGATAAACTAAAGAGAGACAAAATATGCAGAATTAAAGAGTAATAACACAATTTTGATCATTGCTAAAATTTGAATATTGATCCCAAAATAATCAAAGAATAAATTGGAAATGAAGACGAAATAAGAACAAAAAAAAAGCTGATTATTTACACTATTTACATTGTTTCTCATCTTTATTCTCATATTCACGACGTTTCGGCCATTGTACGCACCGGTCTTCTTCAGGTGATAAACGTAGGAATGTAGAACCCATCGCTTTATTTAATCCACCAGGCTAGATTGTTCTATTTCCACCTGCCACGCTTTTCTGGATATTTCCATTTCTGTGAATATTATTTTCGAGCTGACGTTTAAGAATATCACAAAAATGGAGTTGGTTAAACTTAGAAGGAGATACAACCAAGATCGATGAGTTGCTCTCCGAAATGGACCCCCGCCCCCCAAAAAACAATATCCACTTTTTAAAACAATTACTTAAAATCTGAATTAGCTGATTAAAATTAATTTTTCAGTTTTTATTGAAAATTAATTGTATAATAAGCAATTGATTCAGAAATATTTTTGGGAGGGCTGTTAATCTTCATTTCGAGACATTGTCAATAATTTTAAAATTGTAGCTGATATGATAACAGAAATATATTTTTATAAAGAAAAATCCCAGGAATAAAACGATTTTTGAAATCTTAAATTGGAAAATCTTCAAACTTAGACCCGATACCTTACAAAAACAATTCAATAAGACTTCAAAATAATTTTTGTTCAGAGTTGGTGCTTGCATAATTTAGTAAAACATTTTATTTTAAATTTGATAGGAAAAAATTTATAATGAATATTTAAGAAAAAAATCTACGTACGATTTTTAAGTGCGATGTTAAAATTCTTCCGTTTCCTAATGACGAGAAATCGTCTTTTTTATCAAATACAGAAGTGTTTGAAGAATCATAAATATTCATGTTTGATGCCATTTTCGCATGGGAAATATTTTTAAAATAATTTCCTTTTATTATTTTCATAAGTATTAGATTATTTGTTGCAAAGAAAATCTCATAGGAAATAATTTTGTATTGCTAATAATATTAGGTGGACCTGGGAACACCAGCAATTAAGAGGTGGTTCCACGCTCCTCAAAACCTATGGTTCATAGGCCTTGCTGTTGGACGTAGTTTATCGTCTTACCCAGGACGCGGATATAGTTTAGCGTCATACCCAGGACGCGGATGTAGTTTATCGTCATGCCCAGGATGAGATTTGGGTTTGGGGGTTAACTATTTGTCCATAGCTGGGACCCTAACAGGTGCTACCACACCTGGTCAGGGTGGACCTGGGAACACCAGCAATTAAGAGGTGGTTCCACACTCCTGAAAACTTCCTGATCAGAGGCCTTGCTGTCAGATGTAGTTTATCGTCTCACCCAGGACGCGGATCTAGTTTATCGTCTCTGTACTGTAGTTATAAGGAGTGGAAGTAAATTGAATAGTCGGAATATTTTTAATGAATTTAGTGTTGCGAATGCAATTAGAAAGAAAACACAAGATATTAAGAACATTCGCTGATGGTATAAAATTACTAAATCTATCCAAGCATTACAAAAATGAAAATAAGTTGAGTGAAGAAGTACATGAAAACTGTTTCAACAGTCAAATTAATGATGAATGACGAGCTAAATTGGCTGTATTTATTGTTTAAGGACTTGTGTCCTTCATCGGAATAGTCTTTTAACGCTACAGAAAAGATGACGGAGATATCTTTTTGGTTAGTATTGTAGGCATTAATATTATAGGTCTTTTTAAAGCTGCTGAAGATGTCAAGATAAATACCAAGAATTGATTTATGCTCTCCGACAGATTCTTTGCGTAGCACAGTTCACAACCAAAAATCTTCAAGCTAAAGAGTTTATTCATGCAAGACAATGCTACTTCTCATTCGTCCAAACTGAATATTGCCCACTTTGCGAAAAAAAAAAAGTTTCAACGATACTGTATTAATAGAATAGCCCCTAGCCACAGCAGATATCAATTCAATAAAAATATCTAAAAAAAATCTTTGTGTTCCATTATTAAAAGAGAAGAAAAAATATTTAAGTAAATACCTTTGAGAAGAAATAAAACTGCTTCAAGTAATGTTAACGCCGACACAGAAGAAAACTTAAGAAAATCAATAAATGAAGAACCTATATAGGTAATAGTATTGAAGAAGACTCTATAAATACGTTGAATAATAAAATACTTATTTATTTAGGTATAAGGATATTCTGATAGTCAGATCTGTCTTTATTTATACTGAATTTAATTAAAAAAAATATCTGTGACATCTCAAAGCAAGATATTAGAAACAATTTAATATGGTTAGTTATTATAAACTGCAATTCTCACAATATCTTGCCAATACTTATATTTTTATATTTATACGAGATAACGATATATATATATATTTATGTATGAAGAACTATATTGGGGAAAATGTATAACAAAGTAGAAAAACTTTACTTGGGATGCCTGTAAATAATTCAACTAAAATAATATATTAGTAAATAATACAATTTTACAAGAATGTGGAATATATATGCATGACTACCATCTCTGGCATTTCGTCTGACTGAAACATCGAAATGAATAAATTTTGTGTCAATGTTTCGCCGGCAGTCAAAGTTAAATTTCTAATTCCGACACGAACTCAGTCTATATACACCGGGGTTGAATAAGACTGACGTAGTGTGTGTCGGATGAAATAGATTGATCCACACCCATATCGTGTAATTTTGTTTTTGTTGTGTAATACAATTCATATGCTCTGTCGTAATAAATACATTGATCTTTTTTGTGGATCAGTTTTAATATTTTATAATACTAGGATCCACTTGGATTATTTACCAACGAATTTATTACCTGTATTATATATATATATATATATATATATATATATATATATATATATGAAAAATTAATTTCCCATTCCTTGATTGAAACCCTCCTATTTAGTTTATTAAATCAAGTTTTCTGACCCGGGTCACACAAACGAATTATGGTGACTAATCCAAGTGAATAGCATACCCACAGTTCAAGTGGATGCTAATACAGAATTAACATTTATCTTGAATATAACTGATTCAGGAATATATCTGGAAAAAAATTGATATTCTGAAACAGTTCTGGTTATGAATTCGGAATCAGCGTAATCGTTTATAGTCTTTTAACATACTTGGGTAGAAAGATGTTGTTTTCTTTTCTTGTCCAGTGTAAATACTTATGCTAAATTTTAGACGTTAAATCTAGAGGGTTATATTTAAATGTTAATGATGAACGAGTGGTCAGATATAAGACGGTGTTTCCAACCGGTTGGGGTGCCTCGTAGGTGCTGTGGAATAGGGTAGCAGGTGAGCCGGAATAATTGAAAGGCAACCAAAGATTTAGAAACAGTTCAATAAAATCCTCATGCCAAAAATAAATATGATTTCAAAATTTAAAATATGGTGTATTACTTGTAATTGCATGCATGAATCCCAGTGTAAATAATTATAAATAATTATTGACTGATTATATCATCGGAATATTTTTGTATTATATCAAGTATTAAGAATATGGTAACTATAATTGGAGGAGAGAGTTATCAATAATGGTCTGACTCAGAATACGCGGTTATCTCCCTTATCCCTGGACTTTGTTTACCGTAGGGCTGCTTGCGCTTTTTTCACCGGCACGTCCTTTTGGTGAGACGCGGGCAAATTTTCATTCGAAAATGCGGCCCAGAGAAAAAATATTTGTGAAGCACTGATATAAGAGTAGGTTGTATGAAGTGGATATTATGAGAATAAAGGCGATAAATAATGATTGGATTTTGAAGAGTTCAAGATGAAAGTGTTCGAGGAAGCACCACTCGAGTGCCTCTGGTAGTTTTTGGTAAATAATTAACATAAGACAAATCATACATTCTTGATACAGGCTAAAACAAACGCTTTGATACCGGTGGCCAAGTTTTTGTTGCCTCGTGTTATCAATACTGTTAGCAAGGTTTCAATTCGTTCAAGACATTTTGAAAAAGATAAGGAAAATGGCGTCACTCATTAAAAAGAATTGTGTTTCATTTCTGTGTACTTTGAATGTCTCTTCTATCATTGCTGCTCTTTATGGCTTTAATTAGATTCTAGGATTATACTCAGTTATCTTGATGCGAAAGTAGTCTAAAACCTAATTGTATATTAACTCTTAAAAATATCTCGAGGTTTTCAAGTTTTTTTTTAAATTTCATCGTCATAATAACTATTTCAGCATTCTTGAACCATAATCAGGCAAATTCAAAAGCAGCTTCTCGTAAAGTATATAATTGGATTAACACAAAAGTTCACAGGTTTTTACAATAGGTTGTATTTGCATATGGGATTTCGTTTCACTCCTGAATTTTTCAAATAAAAACATGCTCTGAAATGTGAGATTTTAAGCTGTCTGTCTATCGTTTGTGAATTGTGAAATTTAAATGTTTTAGGTTAAAGGTAGCATGGAGTCAAATAAAAGGTATATTTGTCATTTCCTGCAGTTATTTCGGAAATGAACAAAGAAAAGAAACACTGAATAAAGAACAGAAAAGATGTGCTCCGTTTATGAAGAATGTGCCGTAGCTGAGAGTACTGCTCATAAGTGATTCGATAGATTCAGAAGGGGTCATTCTGATCTGGAAGAACGCGAACATTCCAGGTCAGTGTAAATCGATCCTTATTATAAACAGGTCATGTTTTCAAGTTATTAATGAACACACACATAAAGAGAGCGAATAAAGCTTTGTACAGTTCTGAGCTGAAATTTGATCTAAATTATTCACTGTATAATATTCGCTCTATTTTTTAAATATTTATTTTTATGTTGTATAATATTAGCTCTATTTTTAAAATATATTTCATATCTTATATAAAGACGAGATGGTAAAATAAAAAAAATGATAACATTCGCCTTCTATTTGCTGCAGGTTCCAAGTCGTCATCCATTCTGAGCCGTGAAATCACGAATAGTAGCTATCCATATATGAATTATAATAATGGTAATATTAGCCGTTTCCTTATAAGGAAACATTTGGCATTCATTGACCAAATAATCAATGACACTGTCCGTTGAAATTTATGAAATATTTCTCTTAAACAATTTTTCCAAGGAAATATGTTTCTTATGTTCAGTAGCTGTTATTGCTCTTTGTAGTATAGATCATTTTTTTTAATGAAATTATTTCTTTTCAAATATATGTTTTATAAGATGACAAATGAATCTTTATAAAAGGTAAATAATAGATATCGCGTTGTACTTTGTTCATATATTTGTATAATCTTGTAAATAATCATTGCTGAAGGATCAAAACTGTATGCAGTAGTAGGGGTGTCAAGGGAATAACCGCCATTTTCACACAATTTATTTTTGTGGGCTGCGGGAGTGGCACAAATGGTAATCATTGCGAAAACGGTTGTATCCCAAACGTTTTGTGCCTTTACTATGACTTGTGAGTATTATATTTCTTAAGCCTTTTTTCCTCATTTGGTATCCAAGAAATTTCAAATCATTCTTTTTCTTTATTAGCGTAAGTTTCCATGTAAATCGTGTTTTCATTAAAATTTCCTTGTTTCTCACATACTCTGTAAATATTCACAGCATTCGTCAACAGATAACCGTTTTCCATGCATTATGTCTCTTCTTCAACTTTGAGTTCATTTCAAATTGCTTAATAGTTTGCTTAGTTTCTGGAAGAGACTTTCTTTATTCCTGATTTCTGTCAACTGCTACTACAAAACAAATAGTTGGTGTCCCCAATATGTCACACAAATCTTCGTTTGTCTGTTTTGCTGACAACAGTGTATGTTCTATTCTTACATTTATAACCAATTCTTACCTTCATTTTGTTATGACGAATTTTATAAATGTTTAATGGATTATTTTTAATTTTGAGAAGAGTCATTATCAAATGGCTCAGGTGGAACAAGACTGGTTTTATGGAGAATGAAGGAAATTTGATTTCTAACTACAAGCACAATATTGGGTGGAAATGTGTATGGTAAAGTGGAAAAAAGTTTTCGTTTAACGCGATGAAGGGCGAAACGTGACACACGAAATCTTCTTTCTACTTTGTCATATATTTATAATTATATAATTATTATATTGATTAAATAAAAAAATGAAAATATTTTAAAATTATATTAAAAAGTATTAAAGATTTCAATTTGAGCTAGTGGCTTAAGTTATTTTTATGTTATTTTATATTCAAAAATAATATTTTAATTATTTCTGAGTTGTGAAAAATTTGGAATCTCACACAGAATTAACGTTTATAAACAAGGCAAATAAATATTAAAGAAATAATCGAACTGGCAAAAGTTTTCTTTTTAAGATGATGCACTTTCGTAGAAATTGTTTTATAGACTTACTAAGGAATACCGATTTATTGGTGCGATTCACTTCTAACCATTCGACAGTCATCCTTTATTTACTCCAACCGCTCTGACATTGCGCTATAATTAGTGCACCATTAGTTATAAGTAACATATGAATTTGTTATTTACACTATTTCCATTGTTCACCACGTTTCGACTTTTATACGCTTCAACCTTCTCATTCGAATTTCAAACCGAACCCTTTATTTAGCCCACTGCGATAGAATGTTCTAATTCAAGGTGCAATACCTTTTTCGGCTATCTTAATTTCAATGAATTCCTTTAGTAACACAACTCTTCAAGTTTTTCCTCCCTCTGTGGCCAACTTTGTGTCATTTCACCTTTTGGATTAATCAACCAATGCTTTTATTCATTGGGCCATGTGTTCTTGGGGACAGTGAACGAATTTTGTGGACTTTTAAAATTAATGTCTCAGTAACCATATTTTACCAGACCATATATGCTAACACTATGGAAATAGAAAAATAAGGCATGTTTACTGATACATTAGATTGATAACTCCGAAAGATTAACTTACTGGTATTCGAACGATGTAAATCGTGTAAATAGTTAGAATACTGCATCCCAGACAGGAATTAGTTGAAGCATTGTCAATGATGATTAATTTTCACAAGTATCTTTCATTTCATCGCCACCATTTTACATAGGTTCTTCATCTAAAGTGATCGAAAATATTCACGGAGATTAATATACTTCTTTGTTTTATGGCAGTTGATTTGGTCTTGTCAATGATATGATATTTATAACGTTCAGTATGATAAAACCCTTTATTAAATACATTTAGAAATTAAATTGTTAAATATTAGAATATGGTTACCCAAAGCGGGTCTAAATACGTCTTTTTTCAAACTAACAGATACACGATAACACACACATACGAACTCACTACCCACCAAATATAAAATAACAATGGAGCTCTGAAATGTCCTCAGCCCTCGCCCCAATATGACTAAATAACCCAATATGGGAATTTTCATGTGTTAAGTCTATTTTTCTGGCGGACAACTTTTCGACACCTCCTCATCAAAACACTTATGACGTTTTTCTAAGCGTAGCTTAGGTGAGGGAATGTATGAAGCACCCAGTGATGATCGAACTCACTACACGGTCGTAATTGTCCACGTTACATATATATATATATATATATAACACTTATGAAATGTATTCTGATGTTTGTGACACATTTATCAAAACTTCAGAATACTGGGAAGTGGGTCTGTGTGAATCTTTCAGCACCCCATCATCGAATCAATTATAAAAGAGAATTATAATGTTTAAAGACCGGGCATATTCTGCTTTCTGAAAGTGGTTCGGCTTGAGAAATTTTCAGAAGCCTCTTTTATATTCTTCTAGACAGCTTGTGAAGGTTCCCTTTCCTTGTCGGACGACGGCCTTCCTCAGATTCATAGGGGAGCGAGTCAGCCATTATCCTAGCCCGCTGGTCCAATGCGTGTTTGTCGTAGGTGAATGTGACACGCTGGGGCGATCACGTCTCTTTTTGATTCATAATCACCCAAGAGTGTTTGCGTAAATGAATGTAATAAACCCGACTGCAATTCGAACTCAGCTCTCCGATTTCTCATTAGACCGCTTGCACACCCAAGCCTATAGTACCTGCTAATCCCAAGCGGTCACTTATCTAGGTACTGAGCAGGTTCGACGTTGCTTAACTTTGATAATCTGACGAGAACGGGTGTTTAAACGTGATATAACCCTAAGTCCTCTTGCATATATATTCTAAATGTTTAATGTACATATTAACAAAGGAATGAATATTTGAGAGACACTTCGACTGCATTCATTAACACGACCAACAGCGATAAGTCGAGTCTCGGGAGAAAGAAATGACTTATTTAATTAAAAGGAAATCTGATGAATTTTTCTTATAGAAGAGATGAATGGAGAGATTTTAAATTAATATTGAATCGCTGCTGGTAATAATGAAAGTTTAAAAGCGACAATTTAATCAAAATGTCGGAAATGCTGTTGCAGATATCAGAGAAAAATTTCCCGGACCCAAATGGCTAAACATAATTAATTTCGATGTAAAAACAAATACGCGAGCAAACTCGATTATAGAAATCCGTACATTGTTAATATCAGCATCGAAAATTTTAAATTAATCATATAGATGCTGGGAAAATGGTCGGCCTGTTCTATCGCTCCAGGAAGTACCTGACATATTCTGCTATGATTTTTATCAGTAATGAGATTTTATAACAATAATCAGATTGGACCAAAAATGGAGTATTACTGCCATATCTACCGGGTGCTTCTCATTGCTCACTCGCCATTCTTGATAGTGTTCAACATCTTTTAGGCAGTCTTGTCAACAAAGACAACAACCTCTTCCCCAGAGACCCTACGTTGCAAGACTCGCGTTATCTATCACTATTTCCATGTTAATTTTTCAAATGATCACTAGTTTGTACAAATACAACTAGTTTTGTTAGTTCCACGGAGTTGAATCACCGTCATTTTCTCCGTATATATAACGTAAGGAGAAAGTGTCACTGTATTTTTTCGATGTGACTTATCGGAGTCAAATTGTCCAAATAGTTACTTTTTGGCGTCGGTTTGGTTCTAACTTCTCCAACTGCAAGGACACATCTTTGACTGTCTTTTTCCAGATGGTCTTTCGCTTGCTTTCTGAAAGTTAAAAGGCTGTCCATTCTTCTCGACTTCCTTTGCAATCACTGTTTTCCTTCTGATCTCGCCATGCAATGAAGATATATAACGTATTATTACAGGAACTGGGTACATTTTATATACCTCTTATTTTGAAATATGTATCCAGTTGAATCCATTACATTCATTTACGTGCTAATACCCTTGGGAATAGTATAAATCCTCTTCTCCCGTCAGCTATGGGTAAATAGCAGGACAGAACGGGTTCTATAGCATTGGATGACAGCTGGTCTACCGCAGAAAGAAATAGCAACCTACAACGGGAAAAAAATCTGCCTCGTCAGTCGTGTATCGAAAGATACATGATCGCCTAATCGTGTATTACGCATGGCACATAACTGATTATAACTGATATTTTTGGAGCTTCTAAAACATGTATTGTATATAATATTTATATACGTACATTATGTATGCAGATGTGAGTGGTTAGTAAGTTCGCTTTCTCACTAAGAGACCCGGGTTCGAATCTCAGGATAGTTGATTTGTCAGGAAGGTGACTTCTTGGGGTTATCGGTCTGAAGACCATACCATGTATGAAATTGTGTAGACGGAACCTAGCAGGGAGTCATTGTGACCGAGGGTTTCGGCGTGTCCATATAGTTAATCATACTAGATAACATTCTTCAGTTCAGCATAGTTGCTGTATAAACCATAGGTAGGTTCTGTGGGTTTTGAACAAACACAAAATCTACCTGAGCAAGCGTCTGTAATAGGGATAAGCTAGCTGGGTATCCTCGAATAGGAATGGCCAACCATTATATATGTAGAGGAAATAAAACGAAGAAATAACCGACCTTCATCACGGCTCTACAAATTTAAACAAATATTTATTATAGAATATTAAATTCCTTTACGTATCAACTAAATCACTTGCGTAGCATAGAAGAAACTATATGTACGAAAGTGTGTCACATATTTACGCTGTTTCGTGTAAGCGTATAAGCAGTGAGCTGTCGATCGTATATATTTTATGTGTAAATATCGCTAAGCCTTTTAGAATAAATTTGCGGAAATGTGAGTAAATAATTCAGACATGAGAATTTCAGTTTTGTATGAGAAACAAACGATCAAAGTTTAACTGAAAAACTAATTAACAAATTTAACATCACCCTATTTATAAGAATAATATAGGCTCCTAAAATTTAAAAGTCAGTTTATAAGTTTATAAAATATAATAAATAAATATTTTTCCCAATTCTTAAATATCTATTTTAAGGGGGGAAAATATTGGTGATCATAAACTGAAGTGAGCCTCCAAAATTTCGTAGCAAACAACAATTCTTAATTGTCTGCAATTTAAAAGAATATCGTGCGTCTCATATCACATCGCTGATTGGCTAATACATAAGAGTATAGAAATTAACATTATTGGAGCCGGACAATGTAGTAAAATATGTTAATTTCTGAAGGAGCAGTTTTGTACAAAAAATTAGTTTCCAGTGACACTACTTAAATCTATAGCATTTGTCTACAATTTTTTAACGGCGGTTCCACATATATGTTCTAAAGGTTGTTATAGCCAGGGGTGATAGTGTGGACAATTTCCGAGTATCTATAAAATGTTTTCTTGACATGTGCCTTTGCGAAGGCGGAAAACTGGACCCTTATATCCGGCTGCTACGGGAAGATTAAGCTCGGCAGCTCTGGAAGGTAGTCTATCTAGAGGGAGGAAAACGCTGATTTTAAACCGCCGCGGTCTTGTGGTCATATCCAAATACAGAAAGATTAATGGAATTAAATCCAGAAGAAAAACCCGGAGTGGAAACCCGAAGGCGGTTGTTTGTCAACACCCACAACTTTCCGGCAATACCTGAAGCCAAGCCATCCGCAAATGTACTGAACTGTATTCCTGTCGGTATGGCCGAGAAGGGTTGCATATAGATTGGGAAGCACCCGGCCTCCATATACCACTGCCAATATCTATATTTGATATTTTATTGTACTTTATTCTGTACTAGATATTTGACTAGACTTTATTCTATACCCTATATTTTATTATAATTTATTCTATAATCAATATTTTATTATACATTAGTCTATACGCTTTTTATTATACTTTAGTATATACTCGATATTTTATTGTACTTTAGTCTATACACTTTTCTTTTTTACTTTAGCCTATACACTGTTTATTATACTTAATCTAAACATGTTTTATTATACTTTTGTCTATGTTGAATATTTATTATACTTTAGTCTATAAACCTTTTATTATACTTCTGGCTAAACTTGATATTTTCTTATACTTCTGTCTATAATTGATATTTTATTATTATACCTCTGTCTATTCTCAATATTTTCTTATACTTCTATCTATACTCGATATTTTCTTATACTTCTGTCTATACACAATATTTTATTATCCTTCTGTCTATACTCGGTATTTTATTATACTTTAGTCTATACTAGATTTTTAGTATTGTCCATTAGCTAATTTGCTTTTTTTGTTATTATACTAACCGATATAGGTAAGCATAAGGCCCAAATCATACTTGATTCTGCTACCAGACAGCTGGAATGTGAGCTCATTTGTGGAGGTCCGTTGGCTTTCAGCAGGGGATGTAATCAGTGTGTTTTAGGTCTGTCAACAGCGCAATGGTATATAATTATGTTTGCATGTCGCATCGATATGATGTTAGATTCATTGAGATTTTTAGGGGCCTCAAAACGGAATAAGCTGAGAAATATTATTTGCGATACACTCATGCCTACTTCAGAAACACTAGCAAAGCCATTAAGGACAACATCTCAAAAGTCTAAACTGTTCAAAGTTATTCAGCTTGAACCCTTTAAAGCAAATATGACTGTGGGTGGCATTTACATCTAGCATCAAAACTCTTACGTTAAAAGCCAAACTTAATGAATCTAATTTTATGTAGCTACTTTTCCGCTATTACCATTTCCGAGGGATATTGATTTATTAACGATGGGAATGGACCATTTGTCCTGGTTTCTATACCCAAGCAGTTGCCTTCTGTATGTAGCGACGATCGATTACACATTTTGACCAAATAACTAAATCCAATGAACGTAATTCCTTTGATAATGGATTTCTGATTATGAGTAGCTTGTCTAAAGAAAAAGGCTTCTTTTACAAAAATCACACACACACACACACACCCACACATACACACACAAACACACATGCAAACGCACGCGTGCACACACACACAGCGTTCGAAATAACAGTTACGCGAGACTTTATCTACTACCAGAGCAAGGAAGAAGATGAGGTCTAATGCAATATGAGAGGTTATGTGGTTTATGAGAAAGGATGTTAATGAAATTCCGTTCTATGTTGAGGGAAAAGAGTTTCTTGCTCGTCAATTAAATTTTTCTCATCCCCGAATGGAAATGCCTTGAAAAAATTCCACATATATATTTAAAGATTTCCCTCGGGTGCAGTTAAACTCCACAGAGTCAAAGACAAAGACGAACACACTTGAAGAAGAGAAGAGACTCAACGACATTATGAAATTCGAAGGTCTGGTGTACAAATGGGTGTATACACAAATAAGTGAAAGACTTGCAAATATAATTTATATTTGCGGACTTAACTGCTTGAAAAGTGTCCAAGAAACAAATGGGATTTGCAAAAGAGGACGACTTCAGGTTGGCATTTACTACGTGGCCCCAAGAAGGGGTTCTGTTTGAACAGTAGTTAGCCAATCAGAGTCCCGCGTTAGTAATGCTTGCAAGCTAAAGCTGAGTGTTGAATGGTAAAAGGTTTTACTGTCACTTTCAAATACTTATAGTACAGGTTTCTTAAGACAAAAAACTTACATTCATGTATATAAGTATTGGCACAAGTACATATACAAACGGTCAGGAGGAAAGATAGGTGTATTTTTAGATTCCCTTATCAATGAATCTTCAAGATCATTTATGGAAAAGATAAAGACAAAAAAATAAATTACAAAAAACTTCAAACATTTTTATTTTGAGATTTTGTCGTTAACGTCTCGTTTCTGGGAAATAAACAACATTGTTCGAACTGCTGTCCTTATTTATGCTTTCAAATTCCCGACATTTCGGGCGTTGTATGCTCCGGTTCAGTTGATAAAAGCGTAGGTTGATTGATCAAAAAAGTGACTTGACCCAAAGAGTTGTGAGTTCAATTCCAAGCATCATTGGACAAAACAAAAACTTGAACAATTATCAATAGGTATTTAATTAAAACTAGACATCGAATTAAAACCATCTACTCCGGTGGACTAAGTAAATAATTCGAATCAAAATTCCAACAAATATCACCTAAAGATGGCCGGAGCGTACAACGGCCGAAACGTCGTGAATGTGGCAACAGTCCGAACAATGTAACTATTTAAGATAAATAGTTACAACAGAAATATAAACAATATGGTTGAAATTTTAATATTTTTTTTTTTGAAAGAACACATTAATAATTTCTCTTCTTTTTCTATGCGCCATGTCTCTTGAGGACATGGATGTTAATGGCTCTCCACACTTCCTATCATTTGTATCTCTGAGTAATGCTTGTCTTTTATAATCACTCTCACCCCGTTCCGTATTCTGTTCACATATATTCAGCAAGCAGGTGACCCGCTACATCCCCTGTCCATTTGGCATTCTATATGTATTGTGAGTGTCAACTTTTCTAAGCCCTCTTTCCTCATTGAGTATTCAAGTAGTTTCAGCAGTCTCTATTTGATTCTGATTATCAGTATTCTTGAACCCATCGGATAGCGGCATACCACATTAGACATGATTTGGCAATTATTTTAGCATCATATTTCGAACTCTGCAGGTCCACAGGCAACAACCCAGTAATCCAGTTTCCCGTGTATATTTAAATATGATTGCATGTATAAATTCAGTTTTAAAGATCGTTCATGGAAACAGAAACATATATCCTGGCACACACTCATGCATAATACTTGGGTAGGAATACATTTTTGAATTCGTATATAAAAAGAAAAAAACCCGAAGTTGTAAATAACATGTAGATATTTCTGTTCTGTACGAAAACGTATATTCAAAATGTTGATGGAATGTTTTGTTTCTTTTTCCAGTTTCTCCTGCGAAGAGTGTTAATTTGAACTCGATAAAAAAACCCAAGAAAGCTGCCTTCCGTTTTCATTTCTCTAAACTAAATATTAATTTGAGATTCGAATAAGGAACACGCTAGTTTGATTTGCCATGTCACCACGTACATAATGTAAATTTAATCTTTTTGCTCTCTCTCTTAATCCATGATCTGCAAGCTAGTTAGGTAGGTTATGTGCTGTTTTCCTCTGTCCGTCTTGCATTTAATATGTCCTGTGAGTGTCAAATTTTCAAAGCCGTCTTTCCTCGTTATATGCCCTAGTAATTTCAGCTGTCTCTTTCAGGTGCTACATATAAGTATTTTTTTCGTTTCCATATTTTCTAAAACTTTACCATTGTTCAAGGGTTCAGTCCCTGTTATTCTCAGTATCCTTCTGTAGAACCGCATTTCTGTTGCGTCAAGTCTTCGTCTGTGATGAGATTGTCCAGAATTCATTGCCATATAAGAAGACCAATAATACATAACAGTTTATAACTCTTTTTTTCCCCAATAACATGTTCCTGTTTCTTAATACTTTGCTTAACTTTAGGAAGGCTTCATTTGTTATCCCAATGAACCTTCGGATTTCGGTGTCTGATTAAATTCGCCAAAAACTATTTTTTTTCTGTGTGGCTCTACCTTACATCAATAAAGTAACACGTCCAGCTTTGTTAAGGCATAGTGAATGCTTATCAACCTTGTACATATATAGCGATTTAATAAGCGAGGTTTAAATGTAGCAGAAGTTTGAAAGCACGGAGCAGCCAATGATAATCGGACTCACTACTCAATCGTAATTGATCTCGCGAGATTAGCGTGCTAAACTTGCACTCCATCAAAGTTCCCCAGCACTATATATATATATATATATATATATATATATATATATATATATATATATATATATATATATATATATATATATATATACACCCAATTTTGTTTCATTCATTTTATCCAGATATTATATATATATATATATATATATATACAGCAAAGGAAAAACTTAACACATCATCGAAAAATTCGGTAATAAATTTATTTCACCAGGTAAGCTATTAATACTTGCTTCATCAGACCGAAATTACAAAATGGTTTAAATTTATCCAGACAATATATTAATTTTTTTAGAAATAAATCAAAAGAGATCAGGAAGTAAAGTCCAAGTTACTTGACCTAGAAAATTCTTCTGCGGATGTATATTATAGAAGAGAGGACTGGGGGAAAGAAAAAGTAGTAGCAACGTGTCAACACAATGAACAGAGGTGGTGTGCGTGTATATATATATATATATATATATATATATATATATATATATATATATATATATATATATATATATATATATATACGCACACACAGTTATTAGCAAATAGTATTTACAGGATTAGCGGTAATATTTTATTTTGCATAACATTTTTAAAAGCATATTTTAATAAATATTTATTTTATATACTTTTGATTAAAATTTGAAAATTTGGCATATAATCAATGTTTCTGCTGATAAAGTTTTATTTTTAAATTCATCGTATTGGTATGGAAAGAAATTCTTTCTTTCTTGTCAAAATTCAGTAGTAGAATCGAAAACTTACAAAGTTCATAATAAACATTGTTGTCGTCTGCTAATTTACATCAGTAGAAATTAGCGGAATATAGCGTAAAAAACATGAGTTTACCTAATAAAGTCAAAATAATCTGTTTAATTATATTTTCTAAAGAAATATCTGTACCGAAGATTGCTGAATTCACTTTTGTTGTTATTAATATAAAATGTTTTAAAAATATGTTTATCTCACTGTCAGCAGAAAGATAAGTAAACTTCTAATTTATGTTTTCTCTGTTCGGAGGACTGATATTTGGCTACTATTGTAATAATGAAATGAAACGAAAATACGACTCAATTATGTGAATGGGAAAAATCCAAGTTGAATAAACGTAATTGAAAATAACAAATGACAGAAATCACGGCTGAAAAAGTTGGCTCAATAATAAAATTCTCTAAGTTCTGGACACCATGAAAATTCAAATATCACAGCTTTTGAAATAGTCTAAAAGGAGATATCGTTTCGTTTTATTGTTGTTCTTTATGTAAGACTTGAAAAAAGAGAAGGGAAAATGAAACAATGAACTTAAACTGTTTTAGCATTAAAATCATTTAAACGCTGTATACGCTAACAGGCCAAATATCACGGTTCAAATGTATGTAAAGCTGATGACTGCTGATGACTGCTGACGCTACCTTACTTTGAATGCCTGGAAATGTTCAGACCTATATCAAGGGTGATTCAGTGAGACCAACGGCTGGGCTGCTAATGACAAAGTCAACATGAATTATTAGAATTCAACGTGATATGAAAGTGGGTACCATACGAATAGGACATTCCTTTACAGAAACTATGGCAGTATTTGACATTAATAGATATACAGTGCCATGATTGTAATCTGATATTGTTTGAGACAGATCCAGCTGATTTCCTTGGACGTTTCCTAAACCAGGATGAGTATTGGGTTCATCACTTTGAGCTAGAGACGAATAGACAACCCATGCATTAGAAACATCGATCGTCACCTGCTCAAAGGTCATCGTCGTTTCTTCTACAGGGAAGTTGATAGCCTCAGATTTTGAGATGGAAAAGACCTTGTGGTTATTATCTTCAAAAGTTTCACACACTCAATGGAGAGCACTATGCCAGCTTGTTGAGGCAGTTACAAAAGGTTATCAAGATCGAATGACTAGGAAAACTGACGAAAGATGTTTGTTTCATCAGTACAATGCTCCTTCACACAAGTCTTTGGTTTGAATGGTTTCTGTACATGATTCTGGCTTTGAACTGTTTGCTCAGCCTCCTTATTCTTCTGAATTGGCTACATCTGACTCTCATTTGTTCCCCAACATAAAAGAAAATACTTGGAATAGAACCAGTATCGCGGTGATGATGTCATATCTTATTTTGATGACTTTTTTGACAAACAAGATGAAAGCTTGAATTAAAAAGAATAAAACCGCATAATCCCAACAGATAATTTATTATTAAAAACAGATATATTTCGGAAAGCTTTTGCAATCCTTGATCACTCTTGGGAAATAAATGAAACAGTGACTATGGTATATTTTATACGTTATCGATTCAAATTAACAAAAACAGATTCCATCGAATCGACTTCGCGAGACAACGTAATCTGAAAGCGTGAGAATTGCTTAAAGAAAGAAATATCATTCCAAAGAAATATCGTTCCAATAAAAATGCTCCTAGTTTTTTTTCTGTTGAAGTAGGGAACTCCGTGCTGGGCGAAGTTTTGCTGCATCAATTCTATTACACACATGGTACTTGCTATTATCATTTGTTCAGCTACTCGTCTTTGGTTGACTTTGTGTTGGTTGGTCAATTTTATTTCAGGTTGGTCATTGACTATTTCTTGACCTTCTTTGATAGTGGGAGAGCAATTGCTGATGACGTCTCTAGTTTTTTTTTTTTTGGTCGGTTTCATTTTTATTACCTTAGTACAAAAGACGCCGATGTTCGTCTATTCTTTCTTTTAATGATCTGGAGGTCATGCCAATATAATTTGCTGAACAGTCATTTCAATTGACCTTATCAATTGAATTGTTATTACTAGTCATTGTCCGTTTGTCTTTTAATCTTATGAGCTGTTTTCAAATCGTGTTTAATGACGAGAACACCAGGAGCTTCATATTTCATTTTATTGCTTCTGATGTGTTTTCCTCCTGTGTTATGATGTTCTTTCATCATAATGTGTCTCATCATGCTTAGTATTGTTGACATTTTGTAGTTGTTGGTGTAGCTATCGTTTAGGGAAGCCATTCTTTTTAAGCGTGCCAATGATTCTTTCTTCTTCTAATTTTCCATCCAATGCATCAGAGAAAGCGCTGTCTGCTCCCTTGAACAATCCAACGGTAATTCTTTTTTTAGTGTTCAATCTGTGAGAAGAATGGAAACCCAGATATCGATCTGTAGTCGTTGGTTTTCTCTACATGGTTGTCTTTAATTCCTTTTCATTTCTTGCTAACATTCAATCCAAAAATGGTATACTCTTATTCTTTTCTAGTTCCATTGTAAAGTTGATATTTTCTTCTTGGTTATTAAGGAATTGTAAAACCGGATCCACGAATAGTCGTTGCATTATGGCAAAAGTGTCGTCTATGTATCTCAATCACGTTTTTATTGTTATTTTTTTTTAAATTACGTAGAGCGTTTATGACTTCCGTGAACAGATTCACTAGAATGGGAGAATCGGTGAACACATAAGAAGTCCCATCGTCTGTCTGTACAAGAGCTTGTTGAAAGTGAAGTAAGTGTTATCTAGACAGAGAATGATAGCTTAATCATTAAGATTAAAGCTTTTTCATCAGTGGGATCTATAACATCTTGGTCAACCTCTGAACTTTTCAGCGGCTTATACCAACAGTTACTTTTAGCATTACATTTCTGAAGAATCAAAAGAATGTTCCAGTTGTCGCCACCACATCGGATATAGCCTCACAATTTGGACTCGTGACTTTGGAGTTCTGGCAATATATGGTAATGTTCAATGAGTACTGATTCCATTTTTAAAGGCTAATGTTAAGTTTGGGTGTGCTACAGATCCCATAGGGATATGGATCCCACATGTCAACAAGGGACCAGGGAGATTGATGTTGGTTAAAAAATACTACAATACTTTGATTCACTGGACTTC
Source organism: Acanthosepion esculentum (assembly GCA_964036315.1). Taxonomy (NCBI): domain Eukaryota; kingdom Metazoa; phylum Mollusca; class Cephalopoda; order Sepiida; family Sepiidae; genus Acanthosepion; species Acanthosepion esculentum. The sequence goes on along the minus strand of OZ038502.1, from coordinate 50,533,965 downwards.
GTAAACACATAATTCAGTGGTGGCCTATATGTTGCACGGAGACAGTCATTTGCACCAATTCTAATATCACTTATTGTAGTGTTACTTAAGGCGTAGTCATATAGTCTAGTCATATAAGCAGTATGTAAGTTTCCGTGAAAGAGTGATTAGTGTATAACACACACACACACACACACACACACACACACACACACACATACATACACACATACACACACACACACACACACACACACACACACACACATATATATATATATATATATATATATATATATATTCTTATGAGAAAAATATCTCCTGCAGGAGAGTACATATTTATTTAATAAGATTTCATGAATATTCAGGCCGGTAGATGGAAATAAATAAATATGCTGGTTATCTACTCAAATATGAGTATCCATTTAAATAACGTTTAAATAAATAAATGAAAAATATGTTGGATTTAATCCATTTCCTAAAATGTGTCTTTGTTTACGTTAGGATACGTAAACAGAGCAGATATATTTCAAGAATCAGGAAGATATGGGTTCAAAAACACTATTCGAGCTTTGTCTAATCAGGAGATCCGACGCGGTATGGGGCACGTCAGTTCTCATGACGGTTGCTCTAGGGGACGCAGGTTCGAATCCTGCCATAAAGGGAGCATATGTTTCTTGTTATAGGGGCACAGGTATGTGTGTAAAATCCCCTCCAAAAGTATTGCAATGGCAAGACCAATTCTTTGATTTTGTTGTTCCCTGAATAAATTTGGGTTTTTAATATCAAAAGATCAATATGAGAAAAAGGTTCAGAATTAATTCCACGTAAACAAGACTAAAGAGACAAATAACGGAGCAGCATCGAAATTTCATATAATTAGTAAAGTGGTGAGATATAAAAAAATGTTTTTACCAAGAAACATTTCTAAATAATTTCATTTATTCGTGAATACATAATGAAAGTTTCAACTGAGTTTTTGATTTGAATAACTCAACACAATTGAAATTCCACGGAGTTTGTTGTTTGAAGAACTGTTTTTGGCCTGAATTGAAATTCCGATACAAATCGTTTTTTTGGACAGAATTGGACTTGTAGCCCGCACCAGTTAAAGTGAATTCTCCAAGTTCCATGGAGTGAATTGAGGAATTCAAAGTTCTTTCTTTAAAATTATCATTGTCGTTCTCTAAGCTGGGCCAGAGGTCCCTATAGTTTTAGCACTCTGCAGGAGCTAGTTTAACCCGCGAATTATTTTGGGAAAAGCGTATACTTTTTATCTGATGTCATCTCGCACCACATGTATGATTGTTTACTCCGAACAAGAAACTGACTGGTAATGGCTATCATTGATTTTCCGGAGTTCTTGTCGATGACAGACTAAATTTGCTGGAGGAAAATCAACATTCTTGAAAATGTCTGACCGTTGAGAATATTTTTCTTTTTATTTAGACCACTAAATTTACATTCTTGCCAACGGCCTGGAGCTCTTTTCGTAACTTAAGCAAGAAGAACCTGGCAACATTTCAGAATGTTGAATTCTACGAATCTGTATGCTTTGTAGGTAAAAAAAAAAACGAGAATGGCATGCCTTTTTTTAAGATTTGAAGCTTCTTTGGTGGGCTTAAAAAAATGACTATATTTTTCAAATCGGTCATTTTCGTCATTCTAAAGATGTTTTCTCAAATACCCAATTCGGGCTATTTATTCTGAGCGAACTCTTTCCGAGGACTCGTGTAGGTGAAAATATTTGTAAATGAAAACATATATACCAGTAACACAAGTAGCAAAATTGGCCGATATTTTATTGCTGCGAATCTAAACTCGACGTTATTTAATTCTTTAAACAAATATGAGATTGTTCTGCATCTATAACATATAGGAGAACTGATATTACATAATAGTTCAGTAAACTTTCTCTTGCCTCTAAAGAAATTTTCCTGTTTCTTAATACTTTGTTTAGCTTTTGAAAGGCATATTTCGCTATTTCAATTTGCCTTCGGATTTCGGTGCCGCATTTTCCGCCCTCTGTAAAAACTCTTCTTAGATATAGAAATGCTGTACCTGTTTGATTTTGGTGTCCCCAATTCGTAATTTGTATGCTGGGCTATTCCTTTTTCTAACAACCATAAACTCCAACTTCTTATAGTTAATGTTTAGTTCCTTCTTTTCGCTTTCCTTTGCTAACTTCTGTAGGATTACCTGTTATCTTCTGTTTTGTACCTCCACAGTTAATTAAAAAATAATGAATACATAAATTATATAATACTTTTTCCTTCTTTTAGTTAAATAAATTTTTATAATCTCATTATCAGATTAATGGATGATTTTTATAATCTCATTGGCAGATTGAGTATATTATCTTGATATATTCTATATGTATAAAATAAAGTAACAGTTAAAAATGGAAATACATTTGTGAGAATTAAAATTCGCTCAGATTTTATGCGAACAATTCAAACACGAAAGGAAATTTAATTATGAATAAAATAAATTAAATTTTTCTGGATAAAAAAATACTTGCTTGAAGGTTTTGCGTATTGATTGTGCTCTCCATTTATCGTGATGATTTTCATTCACTTATTACAAGCTAGCCTAGAAACGGGCTTCGAACGGAGGGCTAGCTACTGCGAAGGACTTTTGACATTTCGGCCTTTTGACATTTTGGCCTTTTGACATTTCGGCCTTTTGACATTTTGGCCTTTTGATATTTCGGCCTTTTGATATTTCGGCCTTTTGACATTTCGGCCTTTTGACATTTTGGCCTTTTGATATTTTCGCCCTTTGACATTTCGGCCTTTTGACATTTTGGCCTTTTGAGATTTCGGATTTTTGACATTTTGGCCTTTTGAAATTTCGGCCTTTTGACATTTTGACTTTTGACATTTCGGCCTTTTGACATTTCGGCCTTTTGATATTTCGGCCTTTTAACATTTCGGCCTTTTGATATTTCGGCCTTTTAACATTTCGGCCTTTTGATATTTCGGCCTTTTGACATTTCGGCCTTTTGACATTTCGGCCTTTTGATATTTCGGCCTTTTGACATTTCGGCCTTTTGACTTCAGCGTCCTCAGTACGTAAAAGTTATAAGAATTTAGAAATAATAAAATCATCTTATCTTTATTCGATATCATAATTCGCCATAATCTTTCTTTGTATACGCAACTGATCCTCGTAGTTGGTTTACATTTATTTTGCGTGCAAATTTTGTTTTCTTTTAAAATCACCATTCTTTATGATCTCTTCACATAAAGGCACTCTTAAAATATGTTAGGGACCCAGAACTATGTAATATTTCGAATACGTCACAGGAAGCGTGCTAGAAAAAGAAATACATCTATATGAGCAACGTACCGCGTCCTGCTTAAGTTTTAATTACGGTTTAATTATACAACACCAATTGCAATTGTGACGAAAAGCGAAATTAAAATTAAGCATTTAATACAGAATTTTTTTAAAAACCTTTCACTCTGTTCGATATTTAAATTTAACTTTAAATGAGATATCTATTGAATTTTTAATCGCGTGTAACTACAGTAGTTCCTACCTATTATTTCAGGTTGTTTATGATTCGGAAAACAGACGGAAGGACGGACACACTTATACTGCAGTTTATTTATATAGAAGATGAATCTAAAGTATGTTCGTATATTTAAATGTATGCAGAGTTAAGGAGTTTTCAAATGTATTTCGGAAAATGGTCATGTCGAGCTGTATTAATCGTTACGACCATCATCTCCGTACAAAATTTAATTTCCGCATTCGTTTACGTTTACGCTTTTTTTTTATTAAATAACGTATTTGTTGGTTCCGTCAATAATCTCTAACCTATCATGTTTATAGAACGAGAAAAAAAGATGACAATTTTCAAAAATATGAAAAAATAAATAAGGAATTTATTTTGCGTCAATTTTGTTGATTAGGAAATTCTTCTGTGTATCCTTTAGAATATCGGCGACCATGGCTTTCTACAATTTTCCTTCCTTTGTAGCTTGTAATAAAATTGGTCATTATTTTTTTTTTTGCAATTTCTGCTGATATCTATTCTACTATCCACTAAGCTCATTATGTAGGTTATTCGCTACTTTCCTTTGTCCCTCTTGCTTTCAATATAACCTTTCTTCATCAAATTTGCTAAGCCTGCTTTCCTGATTTTGTGTTATAGAGATTGTATCCATTTTGTTTCCATTTTCTCGAGAACCTCGTATTCATGGTATTCTCGTTCGTTCAGAGCCACATTTCTGTTGCTTCAAGTCTCTTCATCTGCGATGAGATTGTCCAATATCCATTGATATATAGGATAGTACATAATAGTCCAGTACACTTTTCTTTATTTACACTATCTACATAGTTCGGACTGTTGGCCTCATCTTTGTTGCCATGGCTCCGGCCTTCTTCAGGTGATTATACTCTCGAACGGAACCCTTTATTTCATGTTCTAGTTCATTACATGCCATTCTATCGTTTCAGTTATCTCCCTTTAACTCAACTCGGCCAGGTATTGACTCACAACTCTTTGGCTCAAATCACTGGATCCAACCAAAGCTGTGGATGAGGTTGAAGTAATAGACAAAGAACATCACTGGAAAATACGAAAACTTAAGGAATAAGTACATATGCTTAGCCACTAAAATCTCCTAAGCCGGCCAAGCATAGAAATAAATACACTATCGGAACCAGTAATACGGAATGCTAGAGAAAAGCAACAACAACAACTGCAATATGAGCTCTGGTAAAATGATAACTGAGACATTAAGTTCATAAGTCCCTAAATTCAAGAATACATGGATAAAAGCTTTGGTTGGATCCAGCGACTTGACTCAAAGAGTTGTGAGTTCGATACTTGGCTACTGCAGTCGTGAGTCGAGTTAATGGAAGATAATCGGAAGAGGCATGGCACGTGGAACTTAAAATCTCTGCCCCGGTTAACGAAATAAAAAGGTTCGGTTCAACATTCCAATCGCCTGAACAAGGCCGAAGCGTGAATATTGCAACGAAGATGCTCACAACAGTTTGAACAATGTAAATAGTGTAAATATTTACAATACCTCACCTCAGAGATATCGACTTTGTTTCTGTTGCTGCGAGTCTCTTCATCATCTGGGAGAATATTATCCCGCATTCACTGGCATATAGAAGGACTGATATTAGGTAACATTTTCAATAGATTTTTATTTGTTTCTAAAGAAACTTTTCTGTTTCTTACTTTGCTTAGCTTTTTTAAGGCATCGTTCGCTATCCCACTGCAACTTCGTATTTCGGTGACGCTTTTTTACTCCCTTTGTTAAAACATTACGTAGATATAAAAACTTTTGGAACTGTTTGATTTCGGTGTGTGAAATTCATAATAAACATGTAATAAGCATATTGGGCTGTTCCTTTTGCTGACATTAATACTGTTTTCTTAAAATTGACGTTTAGTCCTTTCTTACCGCTTTTCTTTACTACCTTCTGTACGAGGTCCTGTCGTCTCCTTTCTGTATCTGCTATCAACACTGTATCATCTGCATATCTAATGTTCACTTGTTTCAAAGTTGGCTACATAGGGAAATAATAAGCAGATTTCAACTTAAAGACACATCAAGTCTAAAAGTAAATTATGTCCGTTGAGAGAGTCTGACTGAAAATTACTACTGAAACGTGAGTTCGTCCCTCACTTAATACTTTATATTATAGCCTTTCTCCTAAACTAATTTTACCTTAGTAATCTTACGGTCAGCAGTGTGGTAATGTTTAACGAGCTAATCTGACTAACCAGTATAAGTGTATTGAATTAGTTCCTCAGTGTGAGCGTTATATAATTGGCCTTAAGCCAGCCTAACTTACTCGAGGTAAATATTATCTCATGTACCTCATGTAGCTAATCTAAAGGACAATTACTATTGAGTAGTGAGTGTGGTCTTTACTGGGTGTCCAATATAACTGACCTTGATTTAAATTTAGTAAATATTACATCAGGTGCATAAGTGTTGGTAATGTGTATGGAGCTAGTCTAAAAGCTAGTCTAAGCATCAATTACTACTCGGTGGAGTACCGGTTAGCGGCTCGGATTGATGAATCGGAAAACCGAGTTCGAATTCCAGTCAAATCCATTAAATTCACTTGAGTGTTAATAGACTTGGGAAAGGTATAAATCCTCTTCTCCCCAGCTAAATAGAAGGGCAGACCGGGTTCTATAGCCTTGGATGGCAGCTAGTCGACCGCAGAAACGAAATGGCAACCTACTGCCGGAAAAAATCTGCCTAGACAGTCATGTATCGAAAGATACATGATCGCCAAAGGGTGTGTCACATATAGCACATAACTGACTGATTTGATTCGCACAGGATGTTATTAGCCTTCAGTAAGCTTAGTAAATAATAAATAATGTTCCTTACAGTTCAAGAACGCATCACAGCAGGGAATCCTACTGTTTTGAGCTGATATTTTTCCGATATTAGTTGCCTGCCAATCACGGTTGGAATCAAGTCTGCCCGGTTATTTATAGCCGGGAGAGCTAAAATGGATCCATACCATTCACAAGGTTATTTCTGCGAAAAGAAATATAGTTATTTTGATCAGAACTCGAACTCTAACCAATGTATCACCCACACATCCAAACGTTATATTAAAAAAAATTCGTATGTTCATGTTTGTGAGGTGATTCTTTTTCATGGCGCTGTTTTCCAAATATTTAAATATATTTACTAGTCCATCCAGCTATCCATCCATTTATCTCTTTCTCTCTTTCTTTCTCTCTTTCGCTCTCTGTCTGTCTTTCTCTCTCACTATATATATATATATATATATATATATATATATATATATATATATATATATATATATATATATATATATATACGGTGTTTCCAAAGTGTACATTTTATTTCCTGTAACATCTTGAATATTTTTTCATTTTTTTAATGCCTTGGGTAGGAATAAGTTTTGAAGAAAGTTACTGGAAGCATGAAACCATTGAAGAAGTGCAAGGACACATTCACGTAGATCCACAGACAGCATGCACCAGTGCCTGGATCCGAAATAAGTGTGAAGCCGATGGAACTGTCCACGATATTAATAATCAACATTCAGGAAGACCATTACCATCTACCAGGAAGCAGTAACTCGACCTTGCTAACCAGATACTTCCTCTGTGGCTAAATGGTATACCACGTCAGGCTAGATAGCGGTTCTGTGTAGGATACAAGTTCGATTCCTGTCGGAGGATACATGTTTTCTTTGAGATTTCTCGGACATTCAGTACGGTAAATGTTGTTAATACTGTTTATTATAAACAGAGCATTTACTTAAATACTTACTTAAATATTTGTATCTATAAAAATAACGTATAAACAATTAATATATATATATATATATATATATATATATATATATATATATATATATATATATATATATATATATATATGTGTGTGTATTAAAAGTTTTTTTACAAACTTTGGGAAGGTTTCCTGTCACGAAAGCAAGTTAAAATGTCCATATAAACTTATGTCTACAAGACCATCGTTGTACCTCAACATATGTTCAAAATAACCTCCACTTACTTCTCCCTTCGCATGCACCAGTTGAATCATTGACTGGCGGACCCGTTCAAATACTCCCACACGGTATCGAATGATTTCGCAAGCACTCATGACACGTTGATGAAGCGTCTCTGTATTATTGATGTCTGCTGCATAAACAAATTGTTTTTGCTGATCCTACAGATAAAATCCAAAGGATTTAGGACGAGAGAAAGTGCAGGTTATGGAAACTACCTTTCCATTTTTCATGGTAGATGTCAGCCAGTGCCCCGTCACCAGTGTACTATCGGCAAAAGTTATCCCGTGGTGATTGCGCAAATGATAGGGATACATGACATGCTCTTATAGTTCTTTCTAAGAGATGTACGACATGTTGAAGCCACTTTACGTATGTTAATACCTGGACCGTCTCTAACAGCGTGTAGATTGTGTTATTTGTTCTCAGGCGTACGAGCTGATCTCGGTCATCCTTGATCCATAGTTTGTGAAGCTACAGATCCTATCTCGGCAATGTGACGATAAGCAGCAATAAAGATGGCAGGACACGGCTGCCTTCGGTTTGGAAACGCAATCTGATACAGCTGTGCAGCCATTAACAATATCATGTCATTCTTAAATGGAACACTTCTCAGTTATCACACAACTACGCACGTTTAAGACAGATTAAAGTTGAAGACAGAATGGCCACAAATGTACACGAATGAAAAATGTAACCAGTCTACGTAGCAACACAACGTAAACTTTCTTTAAACTTAATAACTTTTGTCCTTGTTTTGGTGTGAGAAACCTGCCACCAATGTTTGTATAAATATTTTTGATGCCCCCCTCATATATATATATATATATATATATATATATATATATATATATATATATATATATATATATATCGGTATTTTTCAGAGAAATATTTCTGGAAATATAGAAAATTGGTTTAAAAATGACAATTAGAAAGAATTCTTCGTTAGTGCCGACGCGTTTGTTCCGCCGACTTTATCAAGGCAAGAAATGAATGCGAAATGTTTTGCAACCATAGTTATATTAAAATATGCCAGTTGATTTAATATTATATTCGGAACATTGATTCCAGAGATTCGTGGACGAAACCATTTGTAGACATTCGGTCCACTCGTTGGGAAGTTTTAACGATATCATTTTGAAAGGATTTTGTCTCCGAAATTATTTCTTATTACTATACACGTTGTTTTTAGTAGGTTAAATTAATTAATAAATTAATAACAACCTCCGACATATATTGGAAAACTGCGCGTTTCCTGTATGCCTAATTGATAGGGTGGCTACTTAATCCCTGTTGTAGAGGCTTGTTCAGGCAACTTTCTGGTCCTTCAACCGACAGACTCAATCTGACGCTTATAAGAGTTTCTGGGAAATAACTCAAAATGTAGTCTGATCTGTATATGAATAAGTCAACTACGCTCAATCTCGCGGTCACAATGACTTGTGACTTCGTTCTAGCACAGTCATTGATAGATTTTAAACAGTTTGTCTACCCAATTTCACTTACAAGTCTTGTGACAACCTATATATTTATGGGCGTGTGTCTACGCACCGATCATAAATTTCACAAGATAAGAATAAACAATTTCATACACACGCACGCACACAGACACACATAAATTCATATATATATATATATATATATATATATATATATATATATACTTTTAATGTATGCTATATTTATAGGTAAGTGCTCAATATCGGAGATAGAGAATCTGTAAATATAAATGTGGACACTCAGAACAAGCAGCGACAACCTTTTTCATGAAAGTCTGGTACCGCTCAGGTTTGACCGAAGTTTCCACTCTTATATATATATATATATATATATATATATATATATATATATATATATATATATATATATATATATAACGCCCCGAATGGTGACAATCAAAATGGTTACCAATTTCCATAAGACGCTTTTTATGTCCATATACGCTCAAATGTAATTAGTGATAAATATATATTAATATCTATATCAATTTCAACATAACGCGCACGCACACACGCACACATATACACACATACACACACACACTCGCATATATATATATATATATATATATATATATATATATATATATATATATATATATATATATATATGTTGATAATATTAGTGGTCAATATGTATATATATATTTCCAAGTGGATAGAATCCAGGTAGAGTTCAATGTAAAGTACAGAGCAAGAATATAATTATAAAAGGCTCAAACACTAATATTTCATGGTTATAATTTATTACATTGGAAACGTAATCACAATCCAGTTCATCAGACCTAGAAATTCAAAAGGAAACAGAAAACATACATCCATCTCTTCTCTCTAGAGCTTTCATACATTTCGCTCTCCCCAGTGTTTCTCACGCCCCCACATACGCTCTCTGAAATTTTGTTTTCATACCTGGAGTTATGTTTTCTGTTTCTTTTGTGATTTTTAGATCTGATGAATTGTATTGTGATTACGATTCCAATATAATAAATTATAACAATGGAATATTAGTGTTTGAGCCTTTTACATATTATATATATATATATATATATATATATATTTATATATATATATATATATATATATATATATATATATATATATATAGTCGCCTGACGATTGCACTAGCATGAAACAGACTGTCGCCTCTAAGTGCTGACTTCCATGTCCACTTTTATATTTACACACGCTCTATCTCTGATATTGAGCACTTTATCCCATAAATATAGCACACTTTAAGACTATATTTCTTCATATATATATATATATATATATATATATATATATATATATATATATATATACCCACAATGTTTACGTATCTGTCAGTCAGGATAGGTAGATTTATGAATGTGTTCCTTAGGGGGAGAGAGAGAGAGCGAGGCACAGAGAGACATATAATATGGGGCACTGATGACCGTTGCATCATATATTAAGGATCTAAATACTGGTTTTGTGTCAATGAATAGTTATAAGTGCCCAGTGGTTACTCCACAATCATGCGACTGATGAATACTTTTCTGTCAAAACTAGTGTTGAGAATTATAATTGAAATATGGCAAAGTGTAGGCAAAACTATCGATTCGTCTTTCGTATTGAAAACAATTCATTTCATGCCGTCGAATCAATTACATTTCCAGAGTTATTAAAAGACTCTGTCTTCGAGGCGAGAATTCTCACTGTCCTCAATAGGCAAGGAATTATAGTGTCATCTTATGATTAATTTTTTTTCACTCCTTCGGAGATCTTCTTTACCGGATATTTGATTTCAGAGATCACACAATATTGACGAAATAACTTGCTAACATTGCACGTGCGTAAAACTACCTTTTTTTTCTTTAGAAGTTTTGCTGGAATTTATAATAGATATGAGGCAGAGAGAAGTGTACGTTTTTAGATTAGATGGTGTGTTTTCAATTTGAAAAGCAGATAGAGTACAGAGTCTATTGACAGGATTAATGCAGGACGCCATTTTGCAACTTCAGAATCCTGGAAATAAACCGGAGTAGATGAAAGAAGAAAACTTGACTAAGAAGAATATTATATATTGAATACTAGAGAAATGATCATGGAACATAAAATATTAAAACTCACTTTAGAATAATTATGCACAATATATGACGTTGACGATCATGGCTCTTCACAACTTACTGTTCTTTGTGGCTTTTAGTAAATTTTGTATTTTCTTCATCTCTTCTAGACCCTGTTCTCCGATCAATTCATACAAGTGTAATGACATTAAAGTTAGTATCAGTAAGGGCTCTAAAATAAATCAATCAGTAACAGCTATAAATAAAAATTATCAGAAGCAGTTCTCGCCTATAAAACACGTGAACCCTAAAGTAATGTTCTTTTTTCAGATTTTCCGTCTTTCGAACTGATAACATGAACTTTCAACGCTGAAGCTACAAGGCTGTGAATGCTTCACATAAAACACACCAACAAAGTTCACACTATAATATATTAATGAACATTTCGTTATGTATAAAATGTTCGTGTAAAAAAAGAAACTATTGTTGTAAACTTTACATTTGTTAATTCCTTTTTCATGTTATTTTTGTACTGCAAATCAATTGCTCTGTTATTTTGTGTATGTACACCACCATTATTTCATGTGCTATAAAATGTTCACGTAAGAAACTTTTGCGCATTTAATTATTGAAATAGTTAATCATTAAACAAACTCGTTAGGTAGATTATGCTCTATTTTCTTTTGTCGCGCTTATATTAAATATTTCTCGTGAATGTCAAATTTTCCAAGTCTGCCTTTCTCATTATATGCCCTAGAAATTTCAAACGTTTTTTCATTAATTTCCAAAGATATGCATAAGCATTTTGAGACAGATACACGCACATTATTCATTCCAACCTTCCACTAAATATAAACTTTATAGTTTACCTGGGAAGACAGGTGACACATTTCGTTTTAGTCAGAATAGAAATTAATTTCTCTGTTCAAGGTTGTTTACTCAAACCCGTGTACCAACTAAATATAACGTTTATAATAATAAGAAAAATAACGTGTTAAAGAAAAAGGAAAAATATTCACATTACTTGTTGTTTTTTAAGTTTTACAAAGCCCGAGAGACATTCAAGGTAGAGGGATAAAGAATTAGAGGCACAGCCTATGCGGATCTGCGTGAAATATAACGGTTAACCGTACAGTTGAATAGGTTAAGATTGTAGTGATTGGCGAAGTAACCTCATGAGAGTCGGTTCCGCAATGCAATGGTTTGTGGGAAGAAGCTGCTCGAGTCGAACATACATCTCACCAAAGGAATACTAAGGGAACGAGGGCGGTTTGCTATAATATTCATGGCATGGCTGGGTTTAGCCGTGAAGGTTAGGACTGGTCGAACTAATGAGTGGACTTCGTCTGAACATTCTCCATGGAAATAGTGATGAAAAGGGAGGGACTTTCAACGTCTCGTCTTTGAGAAAGGTGTTGTAGGGTGGAAAATAATCTGTCACCCACAAGAACCCGGAGACGCTTTTGCATTCTATTGAGTGGAAAATAAAGACTGGGCAGCAACTCATACACATATATGACAGTAGTACATCATTATCCGGGCTGATCTGGTTCTTGCAGGGGATAGCAGGAGGGGTCAGGTACTTTCAAACATTTTTGCCATGGATCGTACGGATGAGAAAATCACATTAGCATGTGTACTTTGCTTACATTGAGTTATTAACAGTTCTTCAAGTGATAAAATGGTAAGAGACAAATTGAGCTGAAAGATTTTCTTATTCGATTTTCATCGAGGGGCATATTTTCATGAGAAGAAAACTATTTCTGGGCAGGTAGGCATTAATTTCACTGTTAAAAATCCTTGTGGGGAGATGGATGGAGGAATAACGTCGCAATCACTGGTGTTCCTTCTAAAGACTTTGATGTTGACTGGATATATCATTTAACTCTTTCCGAATTCTCTGCACTGACCTCAGATTGACACCCAAACACCCTGAAATGTTCGTATTGAAGCTTCCGGCGCGAATGCCATGCAGTACAGCATGCCGTTTCCGAATTTCTGGCGGAGTGAATTGCGTCATGGTGTTCTTTTTCTCACACAGGGAACCGAACTAACCCTATTACAGCGTGCAACCGAAAAAACTAAAAACAACTCGCATGCGCAAAATTAAAAATATAAAATCGCTTCAATTTACCATATATATATATATATATATATATATATATATATATATATATATATATATATATTATTAGGAAAGAACACATTAGGTAAATAATTTTAAGTTCTTTAGTATTTTTGTTTTTATTTCTAACAAATAGTGCTCAATACAAAAGTAGAGCATAATTATATTTTAATAAAAAGAAATGATTCCTTCGCTACATAAGAGTTGTCATGTTTCAAAAACAAGAGCTAAAAGCTTCAATATAATTATTAAAATTAAATTGAATTAAATATCAAGCCCTGTTCAATCTTCAAGCGAAAGTTTTGCTTGAAGATGAAACAGAGCTTGATACTTTAATTCAGTTAAGTGTTAATAATTATATTGAATGGAATTTAATTATAATTTAATGATTTTTCTGTAGTTTAATAGTGAGTGGGCCATTGATATTAGGAACATAATTAGTCCATCGTCTCTATATCGACCTAACTGCTTCGGAGCTACGATTCTACTAAAGATCTCAAACATATAAATGCAAACGAGGTCGGAAAACAGGGCCAAATCATAAGCTCCTGTTGCATTTAATCCATGTGGAATTCTTACGTGTCAAGAGTGATTTTTTTCATATATTTGTGTTTATCACTTTTGATTTATATAATATCTTTTTTTTTTATTAATTTGTGAAGGTTCATTTGGACTATCTTCTGCCGGATTTCGACTGGGTATATTAAATATGTCATGTCTTTCTCTACTTTCCTTCTCTTTCTCTCTTCCGTAAGAATAATATTGATTCCATTATCTTACGTCCATGTGTCTTTTTGCAAAGTTAATACAGTCAACCAATAGATTTCTAGATATAGATGAATAAAAGAAAAGTCAATAATGTCAAATTTAATGAAGTTGGCTTTCTTTTTATCACTTACATTAAAGAACAATTTAATGGTATCAGAAGAGTCTTTCCAAAGATTGGCTCCGGTAGTGATCACAAGTTTATCCGTAAATTTTTTGATAATATTTTTAGAGCTTAAGCCTAGCTCTAATTTGATAGGATTTATTAGTCTAGTTTTGAATTTAGAGAAGTTATGTTTATGATCTTTGAACACGATATAGACATCTTTAGTTGTATTTTCCCCATTCTATATGCAATAATCATATTACTGGTTAAATCTGTCGCCACTTTATTAATTTCAAAGATCCTATTGTCATGTTTATCTTTTTTTGTAATTATCTGTCATTTTATTATATTATATATTAAATTTCAAATATAATTTTTTCCTTGTAGATGAGTATTAATTAATATAAATTTAATTTGATATATGATATATTGGATGAATTCATTCTATATTTATTTCTCCGCCTTTATATTAAATTCATTTTATATTTCCTAAATATATATTTTCCGACATATTTCTTAATTTAATATTTTTTAAATTCTGAATTATCTCTCTTTCATATTTTTGTGATTATCTCTTATTATTTTATGTAATATTTGTTTTTTTATTAATTTCTGAAGTTTCATTTGGACTATCTACTGCTGGATTTTGACTGGGTATATTAAATAGGTAATGTCTTTCTCTACTTTCCTTCTCTTTCTCTCTTCCTTTCCACTCTGACCACCACTCATATCAAGACATATACCACATCCTGTTTCTTTTGCCACTTTTTATTCCTTTCTATTCTTCGTTTTTCTGCCTTTCTTTCCCCCTTGTCTTTTTATTTTTTTAAAATTTATCATTCATTGACTGCTTGAAAATAGTGAAAATTTAATCTTAAAATGTGAAAATAGTCATTTACATAATGGTGTCTTAATTTGATTGAATTATATATACATATATATATATATATACATATATATATATATATATATATATATATATATATATATATATATATATATATATATATATATATCACAGAAATAAAAGTGTGAAGGTTAATATTAACAGACATATTAAAAATATATATTTTTAATATGTCTGGTAATATTAAGCTTTACACTTTTATTACTGTGATAAAATTTTATACCTTCAAAAATATCTTATATATATATATATATATATATATATATATATATATATATATATATATATATATATATATATATATATATACGCAAGACAATTTGTAAAATTTGTTTTAACACGTTTCACAAATGAATCGACCTTATCAGAAAAATATTTTTCCAATTGGTTTTATATATTTATTATTCCATCAAATTACCATAAGAATTGCTCATATATAGTTTTGTTAGTGTAAACATTATGTTTAGTGAGTTAACATTGGTGGAGTGAAGAGCGGAAGGAGAGATGTGCGACATGTGCATCCGCCAATATCTCATCAAAAACTGCACAGGTCTGCGCCCTCGAGTAGACACTCCACTGTCGCCTTACAGTGACTGCAAAACACAGAAATTAACAGTCTGCCGAAATACAAATCCCGTTCGATGCCCTCTAGAGACCTATTGTTAGCTGACGATGCAGCTCTGGTATCACAATCTGAAGAGAAACGAGTAATGGTCAATTTTTGAAAAGCCTGCCAACAGTTCAGTCTGACCATCAGTCTGAAGAAAACAAACGTGATGGTCCAAGTCGTTGAACGGCCCCTCTCCATCAAAATCAACATCTTCGACATGTAGGTGGTTCAGGAATTCACGTTTTATCAAGAATCTCTAAATATAGCAGGAACCCAAAACCAAGATGTAGCAACAGTTACACACACACACACACACACACACACACACACTCTCTCTCTCTCTCTCTCTCTCTCTCTCTCTCTCTCTCTCTCTCTCTCTCTCTAGACAATAAAATCAACAGACGGATAGGACGAGCTGCAACCACATTTGCCAGGCTGTCCTCGGGTGTCTGGCAGAAAATAAAACTTTTGACGAACATCAATGTTGCAATCTATATGGCATGCATCGTCAGCGTGTTGCTCTGCGGCAGCAGATTTGATGCTTCTACTCCAGGCAGGAGAGACGACTCAGTACCTTTCATTTTCGCTGTCATTTTGGGCATCAATTGGTCCGAGAGGGTCACTAATGACGTAGTTCTGATTCGTGCCCTGTTAACCAGCCTATATGCCTTTCTCCAACAGCACCGGCCCCCACTAGTTTGGGCATGTATACCGCATCCCGGATGGAAGGATACCGAACATCCTTCTGTACGGGTAGCTGGCCACCGGCAAGAGGGCACATGTGACCTCATATCCGTTTCACGGACGTCTACAGAAAGAACATCAGTGCATTGGATATGGACATCGAGAGGTGGGAGTCATCGCCAACAACCTCTCACTGTGGAGACGCGATTTACACCATAAGCTGGAGCACGACGGAAAGAAAACAGCAAGGCAATACTGCGAGGAGAGCGTCGTCACATGCATTCGTTGCAGTCGAGGCTTTATCTCTCGCGTACAAGCCATAACAGATGCTACACCGCCATCAACTGCTGAAGCATAACGCTTTGGACGCTGATCCAAGTCTCTCAAGACCGACAGTGGGATGACAGCGGTTAAAGTGTAGGAATTTATGCTGGTTACACTTTAACAGCTGTCATCCCCTTAAATTAAAAAAAAATCTATCGTATACATCTCATTTCTAAGAATCAAACGCATATGCTCAGACCATCTAGATTTTCTATACAACATTAATAACTAAACAAAACAATTCCTAAAATGTAAATACCCAATAAATATAATTAAAGAAGCACTAAATAAAACTATCCATATAAATCGTAACACACTTCTCACATACAATAAAAGTAAAAACAACAATCGGATTCCCATGGTTTTTAACCACAGTCAATATTCCCACACACTTATTCACAGTTTAAAAAAGGATTACAAGAACCTCCAGTTAAGCAAAAAGATCAAAGACATTTTCGATAAACCACCCATTAATGCAAAGAAGCAATCACCTAACCTATCACCCATCTCGCCTCACCTGTAATAGCCATAACATAATCTACTATTTATTCTGCACAATATGTCCCAATAATGGATATATTGGAGAATCTGGAAATAATTTTAGATTTCGCTTCAACAATCATAAACTACCCATACGTCAAAACAATCCATATTCCCACATACCTTAACATTTTAATCAACCAGGACACTCATTAGAAAACTGTAAATGTTTATTGATAGATTCTGATTTCAGTTCCACATACACACGCAGAAAAAAAGAAAATACTGGATTTTAAAATTAAATACATATAAACTAGGGTTAAATAAAAACTTGGGTATTTTAAATCTTTATAAATATTTCAATAGTTAAACAAAAATTTTTTTTTAGATATAGTTACAAAATTTTTTTTTAAACAATATCTAAAATATTATTACAGTTAGATTTACGTTAGAAATATTCGAACACAGTTGCATTCCATATCACGTGACGTCCGCGTCTCGCGACGGACGCTACTTGTAAACAAACTTCTGAAAATAGTTATTTCTGTTGAAACATCGGGGTCGATCTGAAATATTAAATATATATATATATATATATATAATATTTCAGGCGTTTAAAACAACATGCCTGGCCGCATACACAATTCCGGAAAATCCTCGTCAAAAACACAACTATACTTAAACATGAAAACAATAAACAAAAATTAAAAATTCTTGAAGCTATATACATAAAACAGTTGAAACCTAACCTGAACAAAATAAACTATGAAATCTCCAAAAATATCCTTAAATGCCTATAAATAGTAACAGAAGTCATTGGTTCATACCAACGGCTTTCCATACTCAATACTCATCGGATTCACTCTCGCGTGGTCATGTGTGACGTCATGAGCTGTTGTGCGATTTTCGCTTTCAGCGTTTTATATGCACGTGTTTATCGTTGCTTGGAAATCATCCATGTAAACAAACAAGACTGTCATCAATTTCCTGTTCGTGTATTGCTTAATATATTGTGTAATTGCCATCTTTGATAATGGCTTATGTAAGCCGAAAGCTTAGATTAGATTAAAAAATATGTATCAATATTGTGATTTTCTTTCATTGTTTAATGATAATGTTATTAAGATTATCAGACTATATGAAAAAAACTTACATAAAATATATAGACAACACTTATCTATATTATTTAATGAAACATGTATTAATATATATATATGTATATAAATATAAATAAATACTTTCACAAAAACAATCAATTTTTTTAATTTGCAAATTTTCAGTTGTTTTTCTATATATACATATTAAGAAAGTATACGTGGCTTCTCATTATGCTCTCTCTCTCTCTTTATATATAATATATATATATATAAATATATAATTTCGTAACGCAAGAAAACGGTAGAACGCTAAAACCAAATACCAACGACAGCATACGACTAGAAAAAATAATCGGAAGGCATATGGTGACAATTGAAAGAAAAGGGGAAAAAGTGAAAAAAACTTTAAGGATTGAGTGTAAACTGAAAAAAAAAAACGACGAAAAGGACAAATCACTTTACATATACACGTACACGCACGCACACATGCACTATATAATAAAACTTGCACCAATGAAAAGTGAATATACAAAAAGAATAATCGAGAAGCATAAACAGTCAATTTCTGAAAAACCCTGACATGTGGACGGAATAATTACCGGAGGGTCTTTCAACGAAAATCGACAGGAGGCTGAAGGTAAAATCATTTTGCTAAGTGACAAACCATTTACTTGCATTAATTCTGTATACGCAACACACACACACACAAAACATATATATATATATATATATATATATGTGTGTGTGTGTGTGTGTGTGTGTGTGTGTGTGTGTGTGTGTGTGTGTGTGTGTGTGTACATGTGCACGTGTAAACACGACACAATAATAATGAATGATTACACAGGTATCAAAAGCGGTAGGAGTAAAACTTACTGCCCCAAAAATATTTAAGAAAAAAACAATTGTCAATAAAAACTGGAACAAGATGAAATTCCATTTAAGATGGTCACCTTGTAAGCGCTTATAAGTATTTGTTCATAAATGCTTCGTATCAGTTGAGACCAAGCAAAAAAAATATAGCAGTGAATATATGACTGTTTTACATTTTAAATTGATACATATATATATATATATATATATATATATATATATATATATATATATATATATATATATATATATATATATATATATATATGTATATGTATATATAAGGAAAATCTTAACACACCATGTATTAATCTGAGGTCTCTTTATGGATCTATCTTTTTAATATTCTATATTAAAAAGACCCAGTTGGATTATCCCCTTACGGATTTGATATTATCCCTCTTTCTTCGTCTGTCTGTCTCTCTCTCTTTCTCTCTCTCTCTATATATATATACATATAGCACACTTTATAACTAAATAAATATAATATACCACACCTTAAAACTATATTTCTTCATATATATATATATATATATATATATATATATATATATATATATATATATATATATATATATATATATATAAATTTACTGTACCCTTCCTTCGTTTTCGACGTATGAGGGTCAAGTAGCTCAGTTCTTAGGACCAACAGCCAGACTAACCGCACATATCATTTGATTATAATGGTGAAGGTTTGTGCCGAACCCACACTGTTTTGGAAGAGCCGAATACATCGAACTGGTGTGCAGTCTGCCACAATGTCCCTAAACGACGCTTCGCAGGTTTTGATTTCAAAATTGTCCTTCCTTTAGACAGTTAACCACACAAGTCTGTCCTGCTATTCACCCGTAGCTGAGGGAACAAGAGTTCATACCTTTCCAAAGGGTATTAGCACAAGTCAAGTAATGAATTCTATCGGAATTCAAACTCGGCTCTCTGATTCCTCAATCCGAGTCGTTAGTCATTTCCCGCTGTGTTAAATTATACATATATTAAAGTACTTTTTTATCGTCATTATTCCAACGTGATGACACTCTCTTTTAAGTGTCGAATTATTTAAATGATGTCTGATCAAATAAGTTGAAAAAAAATTGTTAAAATGTATCATTCGGAAAATCTTCTAAAATTGACCAGACGGAATAAATATGATTTTTTAATCATATTTATATATGATTAAAAAAAATCATATTTATTCTGTTTGGTCAATTTTCTTTTTACTCCTAATCACTATTTTATTACTTCTACAACTTGGATTTGAAGATTCATTTCTGATATAAATTATTTTGAAAATATTCGCTATAACTTTTCCAAAACATTCAATTTATATGACCAGCTACCCTCATTTTCCGAGCACACCCATCTGCTAAGGCGGATAGGAAATCACTGTTTCAAACTCAGGCAAATTTGTGTTTGTTCAACACTCTCAGATCTCGCCTGTGGTTTATATTGCAATGAGGCTGAGAGGACTTTCTGAATGAGAGCGAGTATAATCTGTAAAGATGTACGCTGAAATGCTCAGCCGCAATGACTTGTAACTTGGTAGTAGCACCACCATTGACAGCTTCCAAACATGCCGTCCTACACATTTTTCTCTCACAAAATTTCATGTCGTTAGGCAGCTGAGTATCATATTAAATAACATGATGTGGTAAATCATATTGCATCATATTTCTGAGTTTGCACGTCCATTAATCCTATTTGTACTATATTTAAATACAAGCGCGTGTTTGCATTCAGTTTTAATGTTCGTTCATGGAAATACAGAAACATGTATCCGCATAAACATTCACGCATAAAATCCGTGAAAGATTTCATTCTTGAATTCACATATAAGAAGAAAAACTCTTTCTGAAGAGCAAATATCAGGTAAACTTTTCTGTTTTCTAAGAAAGAATGTTTTGTTTCTTTTCCAGTTTCTCCTGTTCAGAGTGTTTATTTGAATTAGACAAAGAAAAGAAAAAAAGAAGCTGCCTCCTCTTTTCATTTCTTTAGACTAAATATTAATTTGAAATTCGAACGACATATAAACAAAGGGCACGCCAGTTTGATTTGCCATAACTTGTGTGGGGTGTGTGATCACACACATAACATAAGTAACGTATATCTATATACGTAATTAAACTAATATTCTAAGTGATGGCTTATTGGGGTTAATTTTAAAATCCCTGCATCACGAAATATTTTGAAAATGCTTAATTGAAAAAAATAGATTATTAATTAAAACTTTGCCCTTCGAGCAAATATAAGAAAAAGAAAAGTAAAATATGACAATATAACAGAAAATGTACGCCAAACGCAGTCTTTGATATAATTTGGAAAATTATATATATATTTTTTTTTTAATTCTTGGGTCATACTGGTAAAATGTTCCATTCTATGTTGTATTCATTCTCATCAACTAATGTGTTCGTGATTGAGTGGTTAGACCATTAGTTTTCCGACAATGATAAACTGGTTCGAATCTCATTAAAGTGGATTTGTCAGGGAAGATTATACTGATGTCCCGGCATATAGTATCGTTGAAAAGAATCTGACTTTATCCTTGTGTGCAAAATAGTTTTGCTAGTTTTGCTAGTACAAAGCCACAAGTTATAGTGACAAGATATTTAAGAGCATTGGTATTCTTCAAAATATTTGACCAAACCAGAATATGTGCGCTACCCCTCAGAATCTCTAAGTTCAATATATTTTCATTCAAAATTACAGATTGCTTGTAGGTGATGAGGAATTATATATATATATATATATATATATATATATATATATATATATATATATATATATATATAAATGTGTGTGTGTGTGTGTGTCTGTATGTGTGTGTGTGCGTGTGTGTGTGTGTGTGTGTGTGTGTATGTGTGCTCCTGAAAAATTATTTCGCTTGAGCTCTCCGGGTAGAAAGTGGAAGTTTGAAAACAGTGATTATTACTGCTCCTAATGTAATACTCTTCCATAAAACGAATCGAGTTCTCTCAGTCACTGGCGTGTTTATCTAAAAATAAATGCACTTAAATTCACCTTCATCCCAGCCGTGCGCCAACACCTTAGGGTAGATTCTCCGAATGACGCCAATTCAGCCGGGTTTCGTCCTAGCTAGAGGCAACCGTGCGTCGAGCCACACTGATGAGCTGTGCTACAGCTAAACAGTCAGTCTGTGGATGACGACACACACACACACACACACACACACACACACACACACACACACACACACATATATATATATATATATATATATATATAATTTCTTGTTTTCAATACTTCTTAGCAGTCTATGTTCTGACTATTCTAACGAGATTTATTTCAAACTGTATTTTCTCAATTGAAGTTAAGACTGTTTCTTCGAACTCTTGATTTGGAGAAAGCAAATCATTTCGAAACTGATCGGAAACAAGAGCGTTTACTGGAATTTTCTAAAAACTAAAAAAATGGCTCCAGCGTAACTTTCAGAAGCAGGTATTCTATATTTTATGACTTGGCAATTATTATAGATCCTATGCTGTGACAATTTTATTATATATCTTATAGTGTGACAATTATTATATATCTCAGTACGCGTCAATTATTATGTAGCTCAGGACGTGACAATTAATATATCGCTCAGAAAGTGACAATTATTATATAGCTCAGAATGTGAAAAATATATAGCTCAGCACGCGACAATTATTATATAGCTAATGACTTGACAAATATTTTATATCTCAAGACTTGGCAATTATTATATACCTCAAGACACGACAATTATTTTATATCTCAGGAAGGGAAAATTGTTATATATCTCAGGGCATGACAATTATTAAATTATCGCCATCACACGACAATTATTATATATCTCAGGATGTGACAATTATTATATAGCTCGGGACGTGACTGTTATTTTATATCTCAGGACGCAACAATTATGTCTACATTGAGTCGAACCACTGAACAACAGAGCTCCAAGGTAGCCTCTGTCACTGTCCCTTAACAACGTGGAACACGGGCTCAGAATCCCACCACTGGCTCCAGTGATTGCTGGCCCCCCTGGACCTGCATGAATTGCCTGTGAATTGTTGCTAGTCGCTGTAGAAATAGGGATGTGTCAACGATTATGATCCCAACTACCAATGCGGGCAATTACATACTATGGAGAATCATCTAGTTTGCTCGAATCTTGAAGATTCATGCACAGTTAAAGATCTTGAAACCTTTGCACACCAGGCAAGGCTTTGTATGCAACACTAAATAGGTGTAGTGTAGTGATTTGATAAGAAGAAGACCAGTTTGGTTTTCGTGGCATTGAATCTGACAAGCCAATCTTCATATTGAGCTGTTAAAGCTAGTTAGCGGAGAGGTCAGCTGCCAAGCTCTGGTTATTTAGAGTTTTGGAGGTGCACCCATATACCGTTGTATCATCAGCATAGCTATTCACAAATGATCAGTATATACAGATAATTTATTTAACGTAGAAAGAGGGTAGAATTGTAAAGTGACCCTTGGGAGATGGCTGTGTTGATTGCTTGGGCGTAGGAGGACCGACCATTTACAACTACTTTCAGGGACTACCCATTACAAAGGATTTTCCGCCTCAAGGCAAAAGAGACCAGCATCCTCTGCTAATTAAAGCCGCTCTCTAGAAGAAAGTATTTCCATACTTTTTCTAATGACATTAATGTGAAGTGACCGAAATACAATGGACCGAAATTTGAACTCAGCACGACGATTTCACTTTCTGCGCCAATGCGTCTTACATTACCGCACATTCTTTTAAATATGGAATGGCTTTGCAAATTTATGTATTTCTGACCTCTTCAGAAAATATAGCGATCAATACAAGTTCTATTCGATCAGACATATTGTCTTTTGGAAGAATGTATGTTCTCCAGGAAATAAGTCTGTACAATTGGCATTCTATACAAGAGAGATCTTTTAAGCGACCATATTTAATCTCACAATGAATTAAAAAGAAAATATTGCGACTAAATTTGCCTTTCATTATATTTCGGAATTCTCACTAATAACATTTGACTCATTCTTTAATATTCAATTCTTAGAAATTCTCACAAAGTCAGAAGGATTCTTATAAACGTTTTTTCGTCGCTTTAAAATGCTATTATTAAACAAAAATTCTATATTCACTGTGAACCGCAGATCATATAACAAAAAGTTGAACAAAGCCGTACATATTTTTTTACAGATATACGCTTCTAACATATAGCGATGGTGTAAGTTTCATTAGTTTATGGAGAATAAAATTATACCTTTTGTTGCAAGTGAAACTTTTTTGAATAGGGTAGATAAAAATGTAAGATTAGGATTTGTGTTAAAAACTTCTATGAACAAAATTATCAATTTTCCCACCACTTGCTTATCATTCAAGGCATTTCATAGATTAGAAGAAGAAGAAGAAGAAGAAGGAGGAGAAGGCGGAGGAGAAGAAGAAGAAGAAGAAGGAGAAGAAGTAGGAGAAGAAGGAGGAGGCGGAGGCGGAGAAGGAGGAGGAAAAGAAGAAGAAGTTATGATCGTTTGCGTGCGATGTTCGGTTAGTGTAATAAATAGCTGTTCCTAATGAGAAATCGTGGAGCCGAGTTCGCATTCCAATCGGCTTAGTTACATTCACGTACGCGCAAATACCCAGTGGGAAAGGTATGGATCTAATTCCCCTTCCAACTATGAGTAAAATAGTAGAAATGCATTTGGAAAATCATCTTTGTTATTGACAGAAAATTGTTAATGAAATATTCACACGCAAATAAAGAAGAATTATTCTTACAATTCAAAATATATATCGGTTTTAAATAAAGGGTTGATAAACCGTAACAAACAAACCAGTCAATCAACGTCTACGTTCTGAAGAGACATGGCATTGGAAAATAATAACTTACAGAAGAACAGCGAAAAGTGGTGTCAGGCTACTGACTGGAGTGATTTTTGAGTGACTATTTAGTGGAACTATCCAGTCGAATTAGTGAGAATTATTGTGCGTCGATGATTTGGGTTTTGATTTAGGATTTACCGTACGTTAAGTCAAAGCCGCGCTACTAACAAGGTATTCACTGAAATGGTTAATGATCTTTGGTTGACTTCTATTTCTTTGTTCTTGTTAAGTATTTATTTGCGTTTGTAATGAAATACTGTTTATTTTGACATTGAAGTCTTGAGTTATACTTAATTATTAACGGCCACCGCACGTCACAAAAGTTATTTATGTCTTATTTCTCAAATATTTTTTCGAATGCTTCGACATACGTTTTCCCTTCACATCAAAAGTAAAAGAAAACTACTTCAGATAAACTATCATTGTCTATCATTGATTCGTCAGCTACAGTTAAAATCCCAGGACAAGACAAATTTGTATTAGATGACAAATGGAAAAAAATCTTAGTCTTTTTCCGACACGTTTCTGGGGATTTAATTATACTGACGACATGGAAAGAAATAAAATCTTAGTACAAAGGAAATTTACATTAACCAGAAAGAGGCTTACACAGAAGCGTCTATCTTTTTTAAATTTAGATTTTGCAATGTAACTATAAAACAAAAAACATTTCGATTTTCTTTTTTCGATTTCATTTTTGCCTTGAAAAAGTCGGAAGACGAAACGCGTTGGCAAAAAACTAAGTACCAGTTGTCATCTTATACAAATTTGTCTTGTCCACGGAACTGATTTGGGAATGTAACTCTCTCTCTCTCTCTCTCTCTCTCTCTCTCTCTCTCTCTATCTATCTATCTATCTATCTATCTATCTATATATATATCTATATATATATATATATATATATATATATATATATATCCATTTTGGCGATACCTAAGGTTTAAAATTAATTTTTATAAATAAAATAAAATAAAATACTCAGGTATATTTCAAATAGAAATTATATAGATTGGAATGTCAAATACTTGGTCGTTTTAAAGATTCTGTTTACTGGCGGCCATTTATTATATTTTAAGAAGTTTTAAAATAAAATTGAATTATCTGGTTAAAAAATCTTCCAAAAACAAAATATGTATTTGTGACACTTTTTTGAGTAAAATTAGCAAATTTAAAGTTGAATTAATCTGATTTGAAGTAAATATTACTTACTTATAGCATAAAAAATATAGTATACTAGAAATTCTTAAAGACGGGTCTTGTTTTTCTCATGTCATTATTGATTAGCTACGAGGTTTTGACAGCTAGTATAGATGACCAGAATTGATATAAATTTACGAAATGTAAGTGAATTAAATTTTTTGCTTTATACCTACCTAGTAATTTTTAGAAATGAGGATATTTTTACCAATTATCTATTATTTTATAGATTTTTAGTTACGTTTTAAAATAATAAAATTCAAACAATATAAAATTTGCTCAGATTAATTTTAAAATTTAATAACTGAAATGAAATACTATGATACAGGTAACTCAATAATTTATGAAATATCATGGTATTGTATTTATTCTTAATTTATATTTTTAAATATATTTTGTTTCATTTTATTCTTTATTATTAATTGTTATCATAAGAGTTATTTTATTATTAAATTTATATAGTACTTTAAATTTTATTATTTGTTATGTAATTGTTTAAACTTTTACTATTTTAACCTGATATCCTAAAACTATTTAAAAATGTAATACTTACGTTACAATTTTGAAGGGGTGATTTGCAAAGACGTAAATGATGAAACAGACATGAATAATGAAAGAAAAAGTATTGCAGAGCGCCAGACGACTCTTAAATGACATGAACTTTTAAGGATAATATTACGTATTTATAACTATAGTTACAATATGGGAACGTTTATACGCTATTAAAAAATGAATTAAAAAAAATGGTATAAACGATTGTTATGAGCTTATCAATTTTTGATTCGTAAATATAGTATTCACTTAATAACAATATCAACTAAACGCCTTGAAGTAATGAAGTATTTTAAACGATTTTTATAATATAGATTAAATATAATTTAAAATAAATGAAAACTATTCTTGTAAAAATTCATCATTCATTCCCAAAAAGATTTCTACTTAAGACAATAGTTTCCTTAATAAATCTTATTTATAAAAGTAATTAAAAGATTTTCTAATTAAATAATATCATATATTAAATAATATTATAGTTTTATTGCATTTTTATTTTACAATTCAGACCAGATTTTCGTTGATTGGTTTAAATGTTTTACAAAAAAAAAAAAAAGAAAAAAGAAGCATAATTTACATTTCCAAGGAGTCCTGCTTTTAACTAATAAAAGAATTTTTGACTAAAATTAGTAATTTTAAAGTTGAATTAATCTGATTTGAAGAAAATATTACTTATAGGTCTAAAATTTGAATTCTCGAAATTTTATCAAATCACGTAATAAAATAATTTCATTCATCTGTGAATATGTCTTGAGAGTTTTATTAAAATCCGACAATTTCAAATTCAGGTGATTTTCACCAGAAAGACACGTAAAACACTAATCATAATTATGTCGGCCGCTGGAATAAAAAAACAGGATTTTTAACCAATATTTCGAATATGCTAGAAAGGATTTTAAAAATTCCAAAAATAATAATATATGTTGGTCTTTCATGTTAATAATAACATAAACATATTGACAATAAGACTTTGTTTTTTTAAAGTTTGGCGCCTTTTTGCACCCTCTTTTCAACGAAAATTGGAGGTACATATATATATATATATATATATATATATATATATATATATATATATTATTTAGGGGTATCCCTTTTTATACACATGGACTCACCCCAGGTATACATATACTACTACCAGTGAATACCCAGACAGTCTGTAATGGAGGAGGGTAGCACAACAGTCACAGTTAGCGAGCACTTAGACTCAGTAAGGAGTCATACCGCAATACTTCAATACCAAGACTGTATATATATTATTGCTACTAACCCGCATTCCTGGATCTACTAACCCGTATTACCAGTTTGTATTATTACGTTAATACATTTATTTTCCTTATCCATTCCTGGCGTTTGTTATTCATTGATATCGGATTCATCCCAGAATCCACAACAAATTGGCGAAGAGGAATTCAAACTCACACGGGAAGGAAATCGAAACAAAAATTCTCCCTCGTTGTCCACAACAAATTGAAAACGAGGTATTCGAACTCACACAGAAAAAAACCCCAAAAAACAAAAGTCTTCTTTGCCATTTTTTGCCAGTGTCCACAACAACTTGGCGACAAAAGATTTACGAGGACTAAAATACGGAAAAACGAGTTTTTCGTAAGACTTTTATCATGGAGGATTTTTTAAATATTTTAGTAGAACTTGCAAAATACCAAAATGAACAGCAATTACAACTCTAAGAAAGACAAAACGAACAGCAATTACAATTCCAAGAAAGAATGGAAGAAAAATGGCAAAAACAATTACTACAAACGCAGGAACTAATATTAAATGTAGCGGGTAACAAACAACAAAATATCGAAAAAGAGGCGACTTTTTCCCAAGATGCAGTGTGGAATACGATAGAAACTTTCAAATACTCTCAAGAAGAGGATAAAAATTTCGGGGATTATTTTAGACGCCACGAAGTCATCTTTAACATCGATTGTCAAAACTGGACAGAAGCAAAGAAGACGAACAAATTAACGTTTGACGAAGCAGTTACATGTCTTACAGAGCTTTTCAGTACAAAAACGTCAGTCTTTCACAAGAGGTGGAAATGTCTTAACCTGGTAAAGGGCGAAAATGAGAACTATTCCACGTTTGCCGTAATCGTGAATAAACATTGCGACGACTTCAAGTTGGCAGAATTAACACCGGACAATTTCAAGTGTCTCATCTTTGTTCAAGGGTTAGTCTCAGCAAAAGATAGTGAAATGCGCAAAAGAATGCTTTCAAAACTACAAAATGAACCTGGACTAACTACAACAATTATCAGAAGATTGCCAAAAATGCCTGAGTATAAAGAAAGACTCGAAGAACATTGATGAGTCATGAGTATCACATATACGTAAGTTAAAAAAAAGTTTACGTTCTTCACCCTCCCCGGAAAGAAAACAAAAATTCTATAATAAGGGAAAAAGTACAACATATAGGGCAAATTATGACGAAAATCGAAGCAAATATAAGCCCCCCCATCTACATGTTATCGATGTGGTGGACTATACTGGAATAAGGATTGCCGTTATAAATATAAAAACTGTCTTGTGTCCAACCAGTATGTAAAAAGAAGCGAAACGCGCCATTTGCTACCACAATGAAAACAGTAAAGAGTTATACAAGGCAGTAAAGGAACTACCTGTGACCTTGCGAGAGATAAGAAAAGAAGCGAAAAAGGATGAATGTATTCAGAGGACGAAGGAAAAAAAAACAAAAACCGGTATACACCGACAATACTCAAGAGATCATTCAAACAAGAATGGGTCTATTTCAGTAACAATATGACTTATGAGGAACCAACTACAATTTTTAACAGACTAGGAAACGTGATGTACACAAAAGGCGAAAAATTTACCCACAGAAAACATACTGACCAAATACAAAAAGACGGCTTAAAGAGCAAAGCTCGTCAGCCGCAGGAAATGACGAGTCGATGGAGGCGATCTTTGAAGTTTTTGAGATTCAAAGACCAAAAGAAGACACAGAAATTTGAAGGACTAGCAGGAAGAGAAAATTTACAGTGCCTCTAATTGTCGACCATAAGAGAAAGGAAAAGATATTAACTCCCCCCAAAAGGGATTTAAGGAGGCGGGTATTGAGGGGTCTCCTCTTTTTACACAAATGGACTCACCCGAGGTATACATATACTACTACCAGTGAATACCCGGACAGTCTGTAATAGAGGAGGGTGGCACAACAGTCACAGTTAGCGAGCACCTAGACTCAGTAAGGAGTCATACCGCAATACTTCAATACCAAGACCATGTATATATTATTGCCACTAACCCGCATTCCTGGATCTACTAACCCGTATTACCAGTTTGCATTATTACGTTAATACATTTATTTTCCTTATCCATTCCTGGCGTTTGTTATTCATTGATATCGGATTCATCCCGGAATCCACAACATATATAAAAGTGAACATTGAGATCAACACTCAGAGGTGAGAGGCTGTTTCTTGAGGTGCCTAACCTCGAGTTTAAGTTAACTATTAATGTTAATCGAGTAAATTATCTTTATGTTACGTTACATCTTGTTAATGATGTATTCCAACCTTTTATGGAAAATAATTCTAACCCAATATATATTCACCCAATTCTAACCACCCTCCATGTGTAATCAAACATATACCCTCATCTATATAATGTAGGATTAGCAGCAGCTCATCTGACAAGGGTGTGTTTAATAAGTATAGCGTTTTTTTTATAACACTGCTTTAAAAATGGTGGTTAGAAGTACGTGAAATCAAGTATAGAAAACATGATAATAATAAAATGTTTAACAGAAACACACTAAAACTTAGTTATAGCTGCACCTATAATTTTGAGAAGATTATAAAGTAACACAATAATAAAAAATGTTAATGCACTTTCCAAGATAAATATTGTTGAAAATATTAACCAAAGTCATTGCAATAATTCTAACGATTGCTCGTTATGAAACAAATGGTTTACCAAATCTGTTGTTTATCTAAGTACTATTTCTACAATAGAGAACCTGATTGTTGAAAAATTTTATATTGGTGGTACTAAGAATTATTTAAGACTAGGTGATAGCAGCTTAATTTATCCTTCACCAATAGTACTTATAAAAATAGTATATCTCTTTCTAAATATCTTACCATTCGCCTGATGAGGTACAACGTAATGCAGAAACACGAAATCTATTTCGTAGCGATTTCAACATGTTTTTGTTCTAATATATATATATATATATATATATATATATATATATATATATATATATATATATATATATATATATATGATGATCCCATGTGATGAGACTTAGCAAGGAAGTGCCTGGTTCATTAGGATTTATTTATTTTACCTTTGGTCTATTAGTGTATTTCGCACTCTTCGTTTTAACTTATTACTCGTTGATTTCTTTCGCCCTGTTCGGAGGTTTCTGTTTCTTTCTATTTTTTTTCAAAATTGTTCCTCGGATGCCAATTTGTTTGAAAATTGTCCTATACAGGTTTTTACACTCACCAAGTTTAAATAAATTTACATTACATTCATACATATATATATATATATATATATATATATATATATATATATATATATATATATATATAGTAATCGGTTCGTATAATCCAGGCGAGTCCTATCTATTAACACAACATAGAATTTGAAATATGTTAAAACTGACTCCCTAAACACACATATATATATATATATATATATATATATATATATATATATATATATATATATATATATATATATATATATATGATGGAGAAAAAGCATACGGCATTGGTAACAGATGAAATATGATGAATTCACAATTATATTCTGCCTGAATTTTCTGAGTTTTCTTCGTGTTGTTTGTCGCTAACGTGTTCCTTTTCAGGTTATGGTTATTTTTGTGCTATCCTCCAGCTACTACATAGGATATGAATTGAATAAATACTTACTAATGAAAAACCGATAAAAAACATTATCGACTTTTCAGCAGTTCTCGAGAATACGCCTACAGGTAAGTAATCCTTGTAAAGAAACAGATCAATGAATTTCGCTCAAAGAATCCGGAATATTTTCCACGTTTCAATTGATTTTCTGCGTGCCGTGTAATCAGTTGCGGGCATTAAATGGAGTTTAGTCTTCCAAGTCTTATACTTTTTTGCTGGAAAAAAAATATCGTACTGAGATTCTCCATGTTTCAAATAAGGTTCCCCCACCAAAAAAAAACAAAAGAAAATGGCGACTGATTGAATCGAGTAAGTCAAGGCGGATTCGTTATTTTTGGATCTTAAATCAACTCTCATTAACAGACGTTGGTGGTTGGTGTAGATATCAGACAAACCAGAAATTATGCGAGGCTTTTCTTTCATTTTTTTTTAGCTCGTAAAATTTCTAGTTATCTAAAAATAAAAACAAAAAGCAAAAAGAAATTTTTTTCTCATTTTATCCAAGCATGTAACGTAAACGATTTTAAAAGTACATTAATGTAATTGTGGAACATGATATTGAATCATTTGCTATGTCTGCTTCTATGGAAGCAATGGACAATTTTTCTTTCCAGAATCTATCTCATATATTTATAATGTAAATTTACCGTCAGTATGCGAAAGTATATTTATTTAACTGCGGCCTTTATATTTATAATTCGTCAATGCATTTAATCTTGCTTCCGTATTTGGTTTGGTGCTCCTGCTGTACATTTAGATAAAATCTAAAGAATCTGCAATGTGATTGGTCCTGACCTGGCATCTTGCCTCCAGCCACGTTCTCACTGAAGTAATGTAGTTTTCTCTGCTTTTTTAATAAATACTTTCATGGTAATTTTTTTGACGAACTTTTCTTTGTTTCCTAGATTTTATGAATTTAAGCGCATTAATTGATTGGTAACAAATGTCTTCATTTTACAGCTGAAATGCATAGAAGTAACCGTAACTTTTAGGATAACCGTTTCCTTTATCACACTTCTCGCTTGTGAAACTCTCTACCGGCCTCTAGCAGCCTAGTCCACCTTGATCTGCAAAGATTTAAGTGCAATCTCAATCATTATCGTCTGTCTGCTTAAGACTAGTTATTTTATTATTCTCACCCCTAGTAATTTTCTTTATTTCGCATACTCTCTAAGACTCAGTAACCCTTTGCATTTTAGTGGTTGTATTGTCTTTCTTGGGGTGAAATGAAAAAGAAAGTTAGGCATGTCGATATCTATATGTTTCTTATAAATAAAGAAGCAGCAATTCGATACTTGGGTCAGACGCAGATTATTGACAGTGTAGTGAAAGCCGGTATAAATTAGGAACGAATAATTTCAATGGGTTAAATAATAACAAAATAAATAAATTAATCATGTGATGGGTTTCAATATGCCGAGTAGATTGTCTTTAGTATTATCATAGGTAACAGCCAATAATTGTCATATTGACCGTTTCCCTATGAGGAAACATTCCGTATTCCTTGACTAAGTAGCCAATGCTAGTGTCGGTTGAAATGCATGAGATTTTTCAATTAAAACAATTTTCACAAAAGACCAGTCACTTTTATTGCTGTTTCTGGTAGTGATGAGGGTTTCTTCCTAGTCTTTTTTCTTGAAGTCATGTGGAAAGTAAACATCTTGATTATGACATTATACTTTCTTTGAGTTATATGTGCTGTTCATTTTAGTTTTTGCTGCTATTGAATGTCCTCAAGTGATGTGATTTCTTTTTATTTGATAGAGTTCTTTGTTTATGATTCTGTAGCGCCAGTCTACACGATTCGGAAAGGGTTTATTCTCACTAAGATATACATGTTTCACTCACTCGAAACCCTTTTTTTATCAAATGATCTGATATTCAAAATATAAATGCAAAGTTTTTGTCTTCTGTGTTCTTAATACCTTTCTTTTATTGCCTCCCTCGCCTTAGTAATATTTTCTCATCTTCTCTTACACTCAGAAAAAAACCCAAATCTATCAATCAATCAATTTACAACTGCATATAGCTGACAAATTGATATTCATTATACACTTTACGTTTTAAATATATTGGCTAGAAGGCAGGTAGCTTATTCGCAGTTCTCCCCTGCTTCTCTTTCCATTGAACTTGTCATCAAAGAAGGACAGTAATATTTAAGTAATTTTTCAATTGTATTGTAATTAGACCTCTAGGGCAAAATGTAAGACATTCTGAAAATTTGACTAAACTAAAAATACAGTTATGATAAAAATTCTTCCTTCGCCATTTGCTCACGTTTGAAATCAAAATCCATTAAATGTAAACTATTAAAATACATGTTACTATTTTTAATATATACATATTTTGAAACATTAAAACGCTATGAAAGTCATTTAATGAGGTTCATAGTTTTAAGTGCCTATTAGTTTGTGTCCTAGATAATTTCCCTTTTTGTTTATCAAAATTATTTTTTGGAAACAACTGAAGTACAATTAGATTACGTACAATTAAATATTCGCATTTATTATCAATCAGTTTTCACAATGTTTTCGCCGAACTCTTGAATATGCTATTTTTTTCGAGATATAGTATCATCAGCAGCCCCGAGGTATAAAAACAAGCGACCCCTTAAGTATTTCTCTTGTTTTCCCCCTTTCGAAGTGTGTGACATCGACTTTTCACACAGAAGCAAAAAGAGCTGTACACGCTTCATACACAAACACAAACAGACCAACACAGGTAAGTCACGCTCATTAACAATTTTCGTTCTGTATGCAATTTACTTCTAGGAAAAGAAATTTTCCTTTCGTTGCTTTTGTTATCTCGCATTGCAAATCAATCGCTCTCTGTTATTTTGTGCTTGTACCTTTTCGCTATCATTATTTCATATATTGTAAAATATTCTTGTAAGAAACCTTATATATTAATTATAGAAGTAGCCAATACACTAAACCAGTATAGGGCTGAGTTTCTGATTCCTACCTACTAAAGTGTTTTTCATCCTCTTTCACTCCCAGTATCTCATTGCGTCTTAATGGCTTTATCGCCTTTTATTATGATGAATTTATTAAAAAAATGAAAGGATTATGAAGGAAAATATTACAATTAATTTCTCGGCGGTAATTATAGATTTATTTTGGAGTAATAAAAATGTCGGAATAAAAAATAAATCCATTATTTCTTTAAAAATTGCTTTGGTGACGTTTCGGATACAAAACCAAGCAGAAACCGTATCGACTTTCACAATAACATGCTTCCTAATCTAAAACAATTGTAATGCTTAAAACACAGGTCCTTTTAGCCTGAAAGAATATCTTTTAATTCTACAATACTTATAACGATATAATATATTATGATCTGCTTCTTGGAAAATATTCAACGGAGAATTAAAAAAAATAATGCCAGGAAAGAAGATAGTAAAATAAAATATGGCGTAGACTACAGCATTTCAGTATATTTAATTTTATAAATTAAAATGTCATTAAAATGATTCTCGTACCAAAAACGGACAATAACTTCATATTAATTAATTTTGTCTCTTACATTTTTTTGTGCTTAACATTGTTCAGCATACACAAAATGGGTTAAAAACGGAAACATTTTGTTGTAATAGTTCTTTAAGTGAGAAAGCGTGTTGCCAACGTTGATGTTACATGTGACTTTCTATAAAAGATGACAGCCATCCTGTCGACAATATCAAAATAGCTAAGTGATGGGACCATTGCGAAACGTTTGGCTTTGTAGTGAATCCCGATAAAAATAAAATATATAAACAAAGAGAACTCAAATTAAAATAAGGCATCTTCCATTTTCCTTTAAAACTCTTAATCCCCCCTCTCTCTCTCTCTCTCTCTTCAAACTTCTCTTTCTATACTTCTCTCAACCTAATCCCCAAATAAAAAGAGGAAGAAGAAGAAGAAGAAAAGACTGAACCCGACCGAAGAACGCCGGAACTTATCTGTGAGTGAAAAGATACTAAAACTCAGGGAGGCTCCAGGCATAACTTCCGTTATAAAAAAAAGGAATAAGAAAAGAATGCCGGAAAATAAAATAATTTTGCTCAATCAAAACAAATTGACACACACAAAGAAAATTTTGATATTAGCCGAAACCAATGTACGCGCCAGAGTCTAGAAGCAGAAGAGGCGGTGAGAATGACGGATAGAGACGCTAACCCAAAGAAACGAGTCATGCGGGATGAGTGAAGAAGCAATTAAGACGTCATCTACTAATGATATTTATGCTCTGCTTAGGACCAAGAAAAATACAGCCGATTGAAACCGATCTATTTCTAACATTACTATTAACCCTATCATGGTCTGACATGCAAATTACCACAAACGGACATTTATCTTGACTAATACCCATATCCACCTTATTAACGGACTTATTGCTATACCGAATACCAAATAACTCACTCATCACCGTCAAACAAATAAATAAAAATATGTCATATTTGGATATACCCTTGCTCCAATTCATTTTATTCCAAAGATTCCAGTAAAGAAAATCCTACCAACACCACCTATCCACATCGGTGATCTCTGGACGTGAACACACTTAGTGCAACATCCATTTTGCGACTCAGCAGCAGGCAAAATCATAGAAATTAAATTCGAATGAAAGAGCCGTAATATGTAAATAAAAGCAGCATTAAACTCATTTATTTACACTATTTGCAAATCACTTCAATATGAGATTAGAAATGTTCAGTGATAATGTTTAAGAGGAACATTATTATCAAGTGGAGTGCCTATTGTAGAAAAAGAGTTTTAAAACTTTTTCTAAAATGTCATATCAGATTGAAAAGAAAATACATGATTTCTTGTTGCTGGGTACCTTTACTTTAGTAAGATATTCGATACTGAGAAGCATTGTTTATTTTGATTTAAAGGAAAAAGTGATGCCTCTGTTAACACGTTTACACCTTAACTATAACTTTTATGTGAAAATGTGGGTTACCCTGACTTGACCCTGCCAAAGACGATGGCTAGGGCAGCGAACTCTAAGCGTATATAAATAGGCCTGAAATTCTCCCTCACTTGCTTTTCAAATCGTGTTTTCAGATTTAGTCGCATGCTGGTAAAGACCCCCCCCCCACTGCGGCACGTTCACTTTTATGGTTTTTCACTTTCTTGACTTTGTTACTCTCTCACACACGCATCTATCACACACACTTGTTACACACACACACACACACACACACACACACACACACACACACACACACACACACAGAGAGAGAGAGAAAGAGACAAGCACGTTCTTTATTATAGCTAGTTTCATGTATTTTCTTTTCATAACAAATAGTCTTTTGGGTTTTATATTCATTGTTTTTTGTCACTCGTAACAAATAACTTTAAACGTTATTATGAAAGAATCATCGTATTTGAAACACACGCACCATTTTTAGTAATTAAACAGTGTGTATCTATTGGCCTGCGCATTTGAGAAAAGAAAATGCGTTTCTCGGCAGGGATTGAGCCCAGTTTAATACTGATGTCGCGCCTATTTCAAATACGTAGCATCCACCATGGCGAATTACTAAGCGTGGCTTAGATGTGGGACAAAGCCGAAAATAGGGGGCACATAGTGAGAATCAAACTCCGTACTTAATAGTAACTAACCTAGCAAGACCAGTTTGTTAAGCATAACGCTACGTCGTAATGCCCAACGAAGTATCTACTATAATAACGCTTGACTTTTTTTTTAAGCAATTCACTCCACGCCAGGGGTTTACGTGGGATTGAGAACAATGGTAAAGGGGCGTGTTTTAGGAAAGGATACAGAGAAGAACGGGGAACGAAATTAAGGTATCAGAAGATGTCGATTGACATTACATTTGAATATTTGAAGATTATAGTTTTCCGGGAAGCAAGCAAGATGAAGAGAGTTCCACAGACGAGAAGTGCGGGAGAAGAAGCTGTTTGAGTAGAAGGGACGGTTATATTTAACTTTTTCGACAGTGAAATGGTGGGGCCGAAATGCCAGCCTGGTAGTTCGCTTAAATTCATGCAGTCTGGGAACCAGTGAAAGTAGCTCCTTGGAACAGTTGTCGTGAAAGTACATGTAGAAGTGACAGAGGGAAGCCACGGCACGTGTGTGAGAAAGCGATTGTAGACGAGATGCCAGATCAGGACCCATCATATTGCATATCCGTCTCTGGATGTTGTCGAGTACCTAGACGCGTACAGCGGGGGCACCAGATCATATATGACAGCAATATTCCATGCAAGGACGGATGGTTGATTTATAGATTTATGAAAATATCTGATTAAAAATAAATCCAATAATTCTCGATGAATATATATGTGTGTGTGTGTAATATATATTTACTAAGACATTTTTATCACTTCAAACATTACTTTTAGCGGATACCAGTATTTGAAATAAACGACCCCATTTTATTTTAAACAGTGTATATTTCGTCTATCTCGATTTGGATTCGAGAAATTTGAATAAAGAAAATGTGCTCTATAGGATTATTCGAAACTGCCTCCTCTTGCGTAAGAGAAACAGCCCTTTGACACAGCGTGCCTTAGAAAGCTCGGCCACAGAGAGTAAACTGCCCAGCGACGTTCTATGTCTTATGTAAATGTTTAAATTAGATGATTACATCAGCTTTTTATTTCTCTTGTTTTAAGATTTATTTTCTTCCTTAGTGTTTTCAACTATTCCTGATTGTAACAGTGGGAGGAATAGAAATATGTTTTAGCATCCTGGAACTCAATTTACCGGAGAGGACGCCGAAATTAGTGTAATTTC
Organism: Acanthosepion esculentum; assembly: GCA_964036315.1. Taxonomy (NCBI): domain Eukaryota; kingdom Metazoa; phylum Mollusca; class Cephalopoda; order Sepiida; family Sepiidae; genus Acanthosepion; species Acanthosepion esculentum. The sequence continues at coordinate 50,495,691 of OZ038502.1, read as the reverse complement.
TATACATTTTCGTCTTGATAATTATAATATTTATTTCATTAAAACCGCATTTTTAAGTCGGGACTTAGTCGTTTTCTTTTTAAAAACTATATATCTAATTAATCCGACAATAACTTTAAACAATATTTTTAGTGGATACCCGTATTTGAAATAGACGACCCGTTTATAGTTGAAATAGTTTGTATTACAGATATCTGCATGTGCATTTGAGAAATTTTAATAAAGGAAATGGTCGACACTGCGTTCATTTGTGTAGGAGAAACCAGCGTTTGATCCGATGTGACATAACCCGCTCGGCCACGGAGAGCGAACAGACGAATGAGGTTCTATTTCCCGTTTTTAGGAATACACATTTACCCGTTCAGATTTCTCTGGGAAGCTCATATCTTGTCTGCTTCGTATTCGAAACATAAACAAAGCAATTTCTGAAGACTTAATCGTTTTCTATTTAATCCGACATTTTTATTACTTCCATAGAAATCGCTGAGAAATTAACAATAATATTTTTCATCCTTTTCCACTCATACCATTTTTAACATGAATTTACTTTTTGTTACCATTAATCTTCTTTTTTTAATTCGTCCAAAATTCTCTTTATCGACTTTAGTAATAAACCCTTAGTAAGTTTTACTATCTTATAAAAAAATGATTGTATTATTTTTTTTTTTTTTTTTTTTGGAAAAGAAGGCAATTTTTTTATTTAAAAATATAAATATATATTACTATATAAAAATAACAAAACAAAAGTCATTGAAACAAAGCAAGTTCAGTCGACCAATGATGACAATTCCAGAACAACGTAACTATAAACAATTTTTTTTTTTTTTGTATTATTTATTTGTTTACTTTACTGTTGTGTACACAGTTAATCAAAGAGACGGTTTGCCGGAAATTTTTTGTGCAGACTGAGTGATTTTCGACACCTAAGACGTGGGTAAAGGCCCAGTATCTGAGGCACATAGTGAGGAACGAACTCGGTATTCAGTTTTAATTGGTCTAGCGAGATAAGTTTGCTAATCATTACACCACGTCAAAGTACCCGAAATGATGGTTAAGCGTAACTTAGATGCGGAACAAGGTCGAAAGCGTGGAGTACCTAATGAGGATCGAACTCACTACTCAATTGTAGTTGATCTAGCGAGATAAGATTGCTGACCATTACATCCTCTTCGAAATGCCCATTGTGCACACTGAATGGAAAGAGAATGCATTATTCCAGTGTCTTATTCTGATTGTCCGGGTGTTTTGATTCTGACTGTCCGGGTGTTTTGATTGATTCTTTTTTTTCCTCCATGACTTTTCAACTTTTTTCGATGTTTATTTAAATCCGAGACTTATTTTTGATTTTAAGAATAATTCTTTTTTATTTTTTATTTTTTATTGTTTGGTTTTTTGATTGATTGATTTTCTACGGTTTATCAACCCTTTGCAGGTTATTTAAAGCCAGAAAAGCCATTTAGATTGTAAAAAATTATTTTTCTGGATAATAATTGTTTAGTGATATAAAACATACAATTTAACCCATAGCTGGGGGTGAATAAGTGTATCCATACTTCTCCCAGGGGTATTTGCGCGTAAGTGATTATAATGAATACAACATGAATTTGAACTCGGCTTTCCGATTAACAATACTGAGCCATTATTCATTACACTACCTGCACATCTTGGCTTACAGCCCTTAGCATTTCCGAGCGGTCAACCATCTAGATAGTGACCAGGTTCGACGTTACTTAACATAGAAGATGGCATGGGAACATGGTGCTGTCGTAAGCCACTGTTTTTTTTTTTTTTTGGTTATGAGGGAATATTGCATTTATGGGATAATAATTATTTTTCCAGATAAAAACCCTATCGTTTAACCAATAGGTGAAGGAGAAGACGTATATTCTTGCCTTTCCCAAGTGTATTTGCGCCTAATGTAAAGAAACTCAATTGTAATTCGAACAGAGCTCTCGAATTTCTCATTCCTATTGGCTATCTATTTTTATGTGTGTGTGTGTGTGTGTGTGTGTGCATGCGCTTGTGTTATAGTTAAATGGCACAAACGCATTTAAAACACTAATGCATAATACTCATATAACTCATATATATACACATTGAAAAACAAACGCGCACAATTCACGTTGTACGTCCTTTTATGATATAGGTTGGCGATAGGTTGGTGTGTTAAATAAGTATGCCTGATTTAATCAGAAACCGTTTCTTATTTTGCGTTTTCTGAATAATTTACTGACAAATATAGTGAAGTCGGGATTTAAATGAAGAGAAGCCCGAGGTTATTCCATTTGCGAGGACCCTACAAATCCCCCACTTCCACGAATAGAAAAAATGGTAGAGTGTTAAATTTGAGTAAAGCCGAGGATGATGACGGGTGTTTAATATTTACAGTTGCCATTTCCTCCTCTAAAGGACATAAGATGTTATTGTTAAATACAGTAAGGGACTGAAAAAATACTTGATGTTAAAATGAAAAAATAAATCTATAATGTAACCAATCTAGTTACTGGCATATAACAGTATTATTCTGCAATGGAATTTAAGGAAAATTACTGAAGGGTTGTTTAGAGTCTACAATTCGTTATGCCAGCATGTCTAAGAAAGGTCTATGACAGTGTTAAAATATTAAACACCTTGGCTTGAGGCTTCCAAGATTTTGAGGCCCTAGGCTTCAGCGTATAGGTTAATACAACACTTCATATAGTCATAATTTGGACACACATAACAGATTTAAAATTTTCGTTTCATATTTATTCTCTTTGTAAAAGTTATATTCGTTTTACTTTATAAACAAACAGACTGTAGAATGTATTAATTGCAGTTATTTGATATCATTTTTGCAACAGATTGCAATTCTGAAAGGATTTACAAAGTGACCTCTAATTACATTTCAAAATAATATATGAAGAGCAGTGTTAAATGTTGGGCGAAGGGCGAATTGGCAAATAATATCATTAAGCATGATACTGCGTCACGTAATGAAAAGGTTTGAGTAATGCTAACATTGTTTGACATTAGGATTTCGTTATTGACTATATGAATGAAAAATTCGTGTCCCTGGAGATTACGCTATGTGGTTGAAGAATTAAGCCTGACGAAGATAAATTACCCGTAGCGAATTGTTTACTCGATTAAATATTTCTTTTGTATTGATAGTTACGCCTCGTCAAATTTTCTCTAATGAAAAACAAACACACGAACACGAACTTAAGCTTATTTATATTACAATATCGTCTGATACGTGGGTGTGGTGCAATGGTTAGTAAGCTTGCTAGATCTATTACAGCTGAGTAGTGAGTTCGATCCGAACAGGCTGCTTCGTGATTTTTGGCCTTGTGCCACATCTAAGATATGCTTATTAAATCACTACAGTAGAACATGGCCATCTGCAGAAGTACTAACTGCTAGATCTCAGTATCCGCAGTTCTTTAACTACGTTTTTGTTTATGAGCGTTCGCCCCTACCAGCTTAGCTATGACATTCAAAAATGAATTGAGCAAGTGAAATTACCGTTTTTGATTTAATTTTGGACTATTTTCGTATGCATTTTGTTGTGTTCTAACATTTTAACCTTTCTGTAAATTTTCAATTTTGCAATAATTCCGCCATCTTTTATTTCTCAAATCCTTCCTCTGGACATGAAAGAAAAGTGACTATGGATTAAAATTAACTAAATTCGCAGCCTACCTGTTTACAATTTGAATATACAAAGAATCAACAGCCGTTAAATGACTAAAGATTATTATATTTCTTTAGTAAAATGTTCTTTAATCTTCTTTTATTAACTTTGTTGCAATTATCCAGCTGAATCGGCTATGAGATTTTCTCAATTTTTCAGTGTAATCAACTTTGAATATCTGGATAACCAGCGCCTGGAAGCTGGTCTATCCTGCAACCTAATTATCAACGCTCAATGGTTCAAAGAGTGGCTTAAATCATTCAATAGCCAACCCCCAGCAAGCAAAAAAAAACAAAATATAAAAATAACTGGTAATGTTTCATCACCACTAAGCCGACTCTAATTTTTCTCCATTCCTGATGAGCAGTCATACCCTCGACCGCTATTGGGTCTAAAGGTCATTCCAAACCTCAAATCGAACCCGTGTATTCGTACCTTTGCTAAACATACTGGAAGAATGTTCGGTTCCTTGTATTCCTCTAGAAGACATGTAAGTCCCGTTTCCATGCTTTATGTGAGTGAGATCAGACTAAGAATGGAGTAATGGTGCCATATCCAGGCTGGCGATGCCCGTTACTCAGTGTCCAATTTGAGAAGAAGGTAGTGAAGCAAAGCAAAACAAAAGGATTAAACAACAACGGCAAGATGACGGAACTGATTTCCGTCGTTAGTACAAAGGTGATCCCAAAATAGAAATTACAAACTGGAGGTACCAAAATCAAACAACGCACCACAATTTAAATATCCGTGAAGGTTTTTTTTTTTAACAGAGGATGAAAAATGCGACTCTGAACTCCGAATGCGCAACGAGATAGCCAAAGATGCATTCCAAAAGCTAAGCAAAGTATTAAGAAAAAGGAAAACACACAGAACTGTTACGTGATATCAGTCCTCTTCTATGGCAGTGAATACTGGACAATCTCAAAGATGAAGAAGAGACTCGAAGCAACAGAAATGTGGTTCTATAGAATTATGTTGAGGCAAATATGAACCGAACACGTGAGGAACGACGAAGCTCCAGTGAAAATGAAAATCAAATGGAAGCTTAAACATAATATCAGGAAAATACATATGATATATCTAGGGTACATAATGAAAGAAGAGGGCTTGGCAAATCTGTTACTCAAAGGATAGATCGAAGAGAAAAGGAACAGATGAAAACAACGCATAACCAGCTTAGTGAGCCTGAGTAGAAAAATGAGTGAACAATATTTTGGAGAAATATAAAAAAGATGGAATGTATTAAAAGTTACGAAGGATAAGAAATTTTGGAGAGACATGATCGCCTACATCCTGAAAGGACACGGTACATAAAAAAGAACCACTTCCTCACAATTCTATCCTTATTATTTTGGCAAAGGTTCGAATGAGTTACATTTCTTAGTCTCATCAGCTCAGACCTTCACAGCTAGGTGCGACATACCATGTTCACAGTGGAAAATCTTCCCCATTCCTTTCGTGTTCCTTTCGTGTTCCTCTGCACCGTCTTCAGTTTGACACCCAGACACTCTAAAATGTTCGTATTGGAGGCTCCGACACAAAGGCCAAGAGGTACAGAATGCTATTTCCAAATTTTTGGCGCATTGTATCGGGTCACGGTGCTCTTTTTTCTCACAAACGGTGCTCAACGGAACCTGTTATATTGTGTAGTCGACAATATCAAAAACAACCTTTGCGCATGCGCGAAATTAAAAATATAAAATGGCGACAATTTACCCATCTCACCCTGCATATCCTCAAAATGTGCACATACTTCCTTTATACCTAACTAAGTAATCCTCAACTTATCGTATGAGCTAGAGTAAAACATTATATTATCCAATGGGATACCTGTTCAAAAATATTGATCACTTGAAAAGACACAATATTGCGAAAAGCTGAAAACAGACCTAAAATAAGTCTTCTATAATAATAATAATAATAATAATAATTATTATTATTATTGTTATTATTATTATTATAAATCGACTACTATTTAAAAAAAATCATAAGTAAGTCGCCAAATTCATTAAACCGAATGAGCAGGATGGGAAATATCAAATTAAATTAAAAAAATCTTTTGTTCATTCACCTATGAAATAATTCTCATTAAGTTCACTTTTACAGTTGACTTACATTGCTTCTTTTGACAAATGGAACTGTCGGTTATAGCAAACGCGTTAAGCATATATGGTTCAGTGTTAACCGTTGGTATTGAAAATTGGCTGGGAAACCCTTTGCAGATATATATATATATATATATATATATATATATATATATATATATATATATATATATATATATATATGTATGTGTATATATATATATATATATATATATATATATATATGTGTGTGTGTGTGTGTGTGTGTGTGTGTGTGTGTATGTGTGTATATATGCTCACAAATATATATATATATATATATATATATATATATATATATATATATATATATATATAATAAAATAGAGTGATTTTCTGTACGTAACTTCATGCTTGCTTACGGCAATACCACTTTGAAACACCGGTTCCCGTAAGATCACCGACGGTAAGCAACGTCGACCCTGGTCAGTGCCTAGATATGTAACCGTTTGAGAAATACCAAGTACTGAAAACTTGGATGTGCGGGTGGTGTAATGGATAATGCCTCAGAATTGTTAACCGGAGCGCTTGGTTCTAATTTCAGTAGGCTTCGTTATATTCATTTACGTGCAAATATCCTTGGGAAAGTTATGAATCCGTTTCATCTCCCCCAGGTATGGGTTAATTAATAAAACTTGTACCACTAAATGTTTATTATCTCAAAAACGTTCTTACAGTCTAAAAATATTTTTATGGGTTTCAATAACCTGCAATGGGTTGATAAGCCGTATAAAACGAATTAATCAAGCAAGCAAGCCAAGGCAAAAAGATACATACAATTAATACAAGGTTTTAGTTGAACGTTCAAGATCGAGGTAAGAATGCAATCGAGAGATTTATTATTTAGCTTGAAATAATGGCACACAGTTGCATACTAGTGTTTGTTCATCCCACACAGGACAACCCATCGTTTAAATGGCAGTTATGCTGAGCAGATCTTAGTCACATTATCTGGAGTGATCAAGATTTGAAAAACGATGACGATTTGTAGCTTCGTGATAGCATAGCCATTGACGATTTCCGGATAGTTTCCTCTACCCGAGTTCGCACAAAAGACTTGGGTCAAACGATAGAATGCTGGGATCCTCATCGAATAGTCACCTCCTTGATAAATCGACAATGGTAAGATTCGGACGCTTCAGTCAGATTCTATGCAATTGTTACAAGGAATGCTGTACGAAACTCACTGCTATACATTGAATATAGTCAGGAGGAAGCTGGCGAGGGACGATTTGAATCTAAACAGTGAGCAAAAATATACACATCATAGGTCGAGCATCTGTGTGTCAGTGTGTGCGTGTGTGTGTACGTGTGTGTGTACGTGTGTGTGTGTGTGTTGGTCATTATTCACTGACGAGTGTACGTATAGAGGAAACAGAATGCGTCTACATGTGAAGATGTGCATGTCACATAATTACGTTGTTTTATGTATGCATATAATTTCTATCAGTCGACAGCTGAATAAGCACTTAGCTGTTTTAATACTACTACTTACACTTGTAAACAAACTCAGTCCGTACGTTTTTTATGTTTTATTATCACTAAGCATTTTTTGTAATATAATCGAATATTCTAACCTCCAATAAGGTGACTCGTTGCTCCTTCTTGAACTAAAGTGCTCAGCTGACATGAAGTGAAAAAAGACTATATTGAATCCATTGCTAGGTCAGTTGCTAAGAATGTTTGTTCAGAGTGTAGTGGGAAACAATTTCGTTTTGCATAATATATCTTGCATATCTGTAAGTCTCCATGCTTAGAATATTTCTACCACATATGGTCCAGTGCCTCTGCTATTTACCTTGAGCACCTTGATAATATCTAAAGAATCAGCAGTACTCTTGATCCTGATTTGGAAGCTAGAGTTCAGTCACTTTCTCACAGCCGCAAGGTTGCCTCTCAGTGTCTTGTCTGTAAATACTTTCATAGTAATTTTTAAGATGAGCTCTTCGCTATGGTACCTAGACTTTTTGAAATTAAGTACTAGACTGGCGTCGAGATCTCATCAATTTACAGTTTAGCCGGCTAGATGTAGCCGTGAGTTCTATGCAAACAGTTTTTTCTCGCACTTCTCGCTTGTTGAACTCTCTTTCGAATTCCATGCTTTCCAACCAACTTTAATCTGCAAAAAATTAATTGCAATGTCAATCACTATCTACTATTCTTCTGATTACTCTTTCCTCTTCTTGCTCATTATTAATGTGTCTGTTTCTAATTCTTCCACACCCTGTAAGCACTTATGCCTTAATGGCATTACTGCCTTGCATGGTGGTAAGGGATACCGATTAAACAAATTAAACTCGATAAATTCCTCTTATAAGTAAAAATATTAAAATCATTGGTTGATTAATAAATAATTTATTGTAAAAATATTGAGTGGAATAATATAAACACGACATAATGTATTGCATCAATGGCACTGGAATTATTGAGAGTTTTCTCTGATGTAATCAATCAAGTTTATAAAATAAAATGCCGTTTTCTCGAGAATAAGTTTTAAATATTTTGACGTCAATTCCTTGGGGATTTAAAATCAGTTAAAATTGATTTTCATGAATAAAAAGCTCAATGAGTTGGCAATAATTTTCGGAATACAAAAATGTAAAAGAGCAAAACCACGTAAAATAATAATTTTTTAATGAAATTAGATTGCTTCAACTTGTAAAATGATGAAATTATATATCAGGCTAAAGTTTCAGGATGTCTTTCAAAAGTCTTATTTAGTTTTAAGAGAACAAAAACGAAATTTCAAAAATTATTTTTTGTACAATTTCTCACTCTCTCCCTGATTTTGATCTCTAATGATTTTGTCAATAACGTTAATCTTAATATAACTCTTGTTTACGAAGGTGTAGCACATGATCAGGCTGAAAGTTTTTTTTTGTTCCACAATAAGCATACCATTCTCTGTGTGGTTTATCAGCGTGATTGTCGAGATTTCTGTTCATTGATTCTTTGGTAAGATATATGTTAATACATCCGCTCGTACAGTCAAAAATGGAACTATGAAAGATTTTTTATCTGTTAATTGGAAAATACAATTATTATATTTATCTGTCTCCACTGATTCATATATATTCACACACACACACACACACACACAAACATATATATATATATATATATATACTTACACACAAACACACGCATATATATATATATATATATATATATATATATATATATATATATATATATATATATAGTCAAACACATACGCATATATATATACTCATACATACATTTTTCTATATATACACACACACACATATATATGCGGTTGCATGGTGAGGTGTTTGTGACCTTAGGTTTCACGCTTTCACGATCTTCAGACAATTTGTTTTATTTTTTTCAAAAGTGGACCGATTATTACTTATTTGTGTTTAATTATTTGTGTGTGGTTGGAGGGGGAATTTTTTTGCTGTTTTATTTTGGTATGACACTCATGTATACAGAGATACGCATACATACAGGCGTATACATGCTAATTCATACATGCACACCCATGTTTTTAATCTTGGTTGAAGCGCACTTACACTTTCATACACTCGAAAACACGTATATACGCAATTTTCATTTTGTCTATTTCGCTCTCAAGATTGTAACGTTTCATAAATGTAGCAATGCTCTCTTAGTAGGGTACAAGTGGTGCGGCTTTGACATTTTTCAGGTTAGCTGTTTGTACCGGCAGATATGCATGCTCACATGCACTCACACACATTTATGTAGTTGCACACCCGCACTCATTGATTTGGGTCTACTACCACCACATGGGATAAGTTGGGTTCTATCTGTAGACATGACGATTATTGTAGTTTTTTAACAACAACAACTGCAGCTGTACTATTAACGGTTGTGATTATGTTAATGTTAATATTAGCTGTGTTATTATTATTGATATATGGAAAATAATTGATATATTATTACTTATGATGAACGATAATGTTATCCCTAATAAAGATTGCAGCAATGATAATAATAATAATAATAATAATAATAATAATAATAATAGTAAATAAAAAGATAAAAATAATAAAAAATAAAAAAATAAATAAATAAATAAAATAATAAAAAATAATAATGATAATAATTGTGGTAATCATAATAATAAAGATAATGGTAATAATAACAGCAATAATAATAACTATGATAAAAATCAATACTGATGGTGGAAGTGCAGTCGACAAAATCAAAACAACCAACGTGCATGCGTGAAAATAAACATATATCATGTCGACAATTTACCCATCGCAATATGTATATACTCATACACACACACATATATATATGCTCATATACATTCTATATATATATATATATATATATATATATATATATATATATATATATATATATATATACTCACATTCTTGAACATATATATACTCACACATATATTCACTTTTATATATATATATATATATATATATATATATATATATATATATATATATATAATCAGACATATACCTATGTACATATATATATATATATGCTCACATATACATGTATATACACATATATGTATACATATATATATACACACATATATACACAAATATATATACACATATATATATATATACATACTCACACACATATACGTATATATATATATACATATATATATATATATATATATATATATATATATATATACATATATATACATATATATATATATATATATATATATATATATATATATATATATAGTGTAACCCGGATATAAGAGAGTTCTCGGGACCGGAGATGAAGTCTCTTATATCCGGGTTTCTCTTATATCCGGGTTTGGTCTATTTTGTTATATTAACACAGGCTCTAATTTGCGACCAGAGAAAATCTATCTTATATCCGGGTTTCTCTTATATCCGGGTTACACTGTATATATATATTACATGAATGATTCATACAAAAACAGATAAGTTAATGATATAAATGGCGAGAATACATCCTCGCAAACAAATTTATTAAAATTACATTAACCGACGAACCTCTAGAATAATGTTATGATCCTGTTTTTAATAAAATCAAGCTGTATAAGGTCTCTTTTTCCTAGTACTTTCATCCGTTCATGCAGACATCATGAGGCTACTACAACAAAAGAATTCTCCAATTACGATATTAGTAAAAAACGCACTCTCTTTTAAATTTTCAAAAAATTCAGCCTTAGCGTTGCGACCGCACGCTCCAAAATGTCTTACCGTTAACAATAACACATTTCTAAAAAAAACATATTTCGATTCACATCTAATTATTCGTGTCCGGTTATTACCTGGATGTACTAAAAAAAAACAAATCAATTTCCATGCCTGATGTCTGTATGAACAAATGAAAGTATTAGCAAAAAGAGACCTTATACAGCTTGATTTTATTAAAAACATGATCATAACATTCATCTAGAGGTTCGTTGGTTAATGTAATTTTAATAAATTTGTTTGCGAAGATGTATTCTCGCCATTTATATCATTAACTTCACTAATCAGTTTTTTGTATGAATGATTCATGTGATATAAACTGAACTGCACCACATATTTGATATATATATATATATATATATATATATATATATATATATATATATATATATATATATATATATATATATATATATATATATATATACACTCTCATTCGCTCCTAATTACAACCACACATGCATTTCTTTATTAGGATAATTGAAGCTTGTTTGACTGTTAATGTATTTCGTGATCTAAAAGCACACGTGATCTAAAAGCATACTAGATACAATTTCTTTCATTATTACGCTCGAATGGTCAGAGGCTGTTATAAATGTATTTACACTGGTAATAAAAGAAAAAATAAGGAATATGTACTCAAACATGTTATTCACTGAATATAAAGTTTAGAGTAATAACACCCACCACATAGTTATATATATATATATATATATATATATATATATATATATATATATATATATATATATATTTAATTGCTTAATTGAGTGTTAAAATATCAGATGAAATATGATATCTGTTATTTAGTTTAGAACGTATCTAAATTGTGAAAGAAACCCTCTGAAATGAAGCTTTGCTAAATGTGGCAAATTTGTAACTTTATAAAAAAAAATCTCCTGAACTACAAAACAGATTTGTCTTGCTTGGCATATTTGTAAAAAAATATTCTGACGTAAACAGCGAAAACTGTGTTCCCGGATCCATTATTGATGAAAGACAATAATCGATGAAGGCTAAAACATTTTGAGGTGAATTCCTGATCACTGACTTTTGAATTTTGCTTCTTTTCCTGAAGTTCCTAAATTATTTATAATAATGTATTGGGTTTGTCGAGGCAACAAATCCATTATATTCACTTCTGAAGGATCACACTTTTCAAATGATGATTCGATTTGAAATGGTACTAGTTAAGTATTCACTGACTTATAAAATACATATTTGAATGTAATCGATTGTTCAAACACACAACCATACATACATACATCTCTATATTTGAACAATAACTAGATACATCGAAATCTTACAAAATCCGTGAATAATGCCGATGAAAGCATACTGAAAAGGCATATATCTATGAAATTTTCGACAAATTCAGAAATGAATCGTTGGTGAAAACACTTTCATTAATCCTAACAAGAACAACAAAATTATTTAAGTGACCATTAGGGTCACTCAGTTATGGGCTATACGTCATGCACGCTTAGGCAATCATGTATCTTTCGATACATGAATGACGAGGCAGATTTTTTCCCCGCAGTACGCTGCCATTTTTTCTGCGGTAGACCAGTTGCCAACCAAGGCTATAGAACCCAATCTGTTCTGCTATTTACCTATACCTGGGATGTGACAAATTGGATTCATACCTTTCCCAAGGTAAGCAATAGCTCGTAAATGAATGTAATGGATTACGAATGGAATTCGAACTCGGCTCTACTGATTCCTCCATCTGAGCCACTATCCATAACTCCACCGTGCCTATTCGGGTAGGAGAAGAAACTGGCGAACGATTAAAAGATAAACATATTTTTCTAACAAATTTAGAAAACAATTTAATTTGTGTAAATAAAATGGATGACAAAGCGAAAGAAATGGTCAGATAAAAAATGTTTAGTCTTCTCCAAATAGAAGATTGGAACGGCTAAAATTCTTTTTTTCTGCACAGAGGGGATTTTCTTAATTTGATTGTCACTCCTTCAGAAAATCTGAACATATATCTAGAACGTACTATGTGTAATATCGCAAACCAATTTACTTGGTATTCATCTTCATGCACGGGATTGTCGCCCCAGTGCTGACCAATGGAGGAGTCTAAAGACGTCTGCGTCAGACATATTAAAATATGCAACTCCCTTCGTCTTATATTCGCCGGAACATGCTGTTTGATTCTTGTAACTAAGCGCAAACTCGTTCGACTCACATAGTATTTCTCCGACAATTTTAATTGTAGATAACAGAGCTAATAGAAAAATGGCGAACCTTGTCCTGAAAGGAAGGAAGAACACATCTGATAGAGAAAAAAACAAACATCTTAGTGGCATAATAGCACTCAGAATTATAGGAATTTATATGGTTAACATAATTAAATGGGACATTTGTCAGGACCATTTATAGGAGAATAAAATTTAGAAATCTTGCGCATAACGGATAGCTTATGTTTCCCTATTATCCAGAAGAATAACCCTTAATATTACGGAAGTCCTTTTCCAACTTTTAAGGGGGGAGATTATAAGTATATAATGCATCAAAGTATATACAGTTCAAAGTATTTTTTTTCAACTTTTTGGCATAAATGATTTCAAATCCGTGTAAAAACCGGAAAACATAGGCAAAAATAGAAAATGCATTACAAATTCCTTAAACAAAGACGTCCTAAATGGGCAAAGAGTAATCATCCTCCTACTCCATAGAAAACTTTAGGGACGGATGCAAGGAATCAAATTTCCCAAAGAACCTAACCGCCTCTTGTTCATCACCAACGCACAGTTCTTTTTCCCATATCGATAATACAATGGTGAAAAGATATAAAAGGCTGCCTATGACAACATCTTCTATTTGACTGTACATAACATTGTTGCAGCTAAAACCAATGCCCCAAGTAGCGACAAGCATCAAGTCCTTAAAATATTTTCAGGAAACCCAGCGGTACTGAGATAACTACTACTTAGAACATGTTGACAAATATCAATTGTTCCCTGAAATAGTTCAATAGTAAATAAACTGACAGTATCGAATGAAGCCATCGATGAAGCCAGAATCAACACTCAATTCAAAAATCGCTTTAACAAAATGAAAGTAATCAGAAATGCAGTCGTTCGAATACAGTTGTAAAACCGGTTAGAAGATCTCAGCCAACCATGCAGCCAATTGATGCTGCGCAGAGCCAGTCATTGAGAAAGTTGGTCTCAAAGACTCTCCACCATTATTGAATTTAGGCAAACCATACATAGGAGATCGTTGGGCATTCATAGACCAGACCTTATCATAAATAGAGTCCGGTAACCAATTCTTTTTAAGAGTTATTTAAAGACACTGCTCTATTCTTAATTCGGTTTTAATCCTAAGATCAGGAGAATCAACATGGTCAATCTTACCTAATCTAGTATTGTTTTGCAAAATGGCCTCCATCTTGTTGATATCACCTTGCTTTTCCAAGATAACCACTATAAAATCATTATCCAGCTTAGAGAGATATATATGTCGCTGTTCTTCCTAAAAGACTTACTAGATTGATAGGGAACAGATCGCCGAAAACGCCCCTCTCGATCGACTAGAGAGCTAGCATATCTGTGTGAAAAAAATCCAGTAATCTGTTTTTTATTTATACAACACCAACATTAGTGTCAGAGATATGATGTTTTAGTGTTGATGTACTCACTTGCCAATGAGAAAGACACGAGACAAATTTATAATATGCTTACCCGGGTCACCATCAACATAACAATATTTTTTCGATTTTCGATATAAGTATTTAAATCTCTCTCTCTCTCTCTCTCTTGCTCTCTCTGTATATATATATATATATACATATATATATATATATATATATATATATATATATATATATATATATATATATATATATATATAATGTATATTTTAAAAACAAGATAAACCGTAAAAGTTTTTGGTTGATTTTTTATTTTAAAATATATATTATACACTCTTTTCCCACCACCCCAAAACAATAATTAAATAAAAATCCACATTTCAACCAAAAACGTTTGCGCTTTATCTTCTTTTTAAAAATACACATTTTCCTCTCATTGGAACAATTATAACCTCTTCGATATATATATATATATATATATATATATATATATATATATATATATATATATATATATATATAGAGAGAGAGAGAGAGAGAGAGAGAGAGAGAGATAGAAGAAATTAATGGTATTTTAAAAATCTATATATTAAGTTAAAAATTAAAAAAAAAAATATCATCCATGATAATGGGTAATAGAATATCCGAAAGCACTCGGATAAGCAGAACATTTGCAAAATATTTATACACTGTATTTTCAGAAAAAAAAAACCTTATACGGACACAAGAAAAGGTGCCAGTCTGCTCTGTATTTACTCATGGCTGCTAGGAGAAGAGGAATTCGACTGGACTGGAAATTGAACTCGGCTCTCTGATTCCTCAATCTGAGGAGCAATTCATTTCTCCACCGTCCCCTCTTTCTTTCTTTCTTTCTTTCTTTCTTTCTTTCTTTCTTTTCTCTTTCTCACTCTCTTTCTACACCCCCAAACACACACACACATATATATATATATATATATAATTGGTATGTTTTTCTGTTGTTATGTATAGAAGAGTGCGCTATTTTCAAAAGAGCTTTATACTACATGTGCTATGCTCCCATTTGCAGTTTTGTTTCAATCGGTAACGTCTCTTACATGAGGTTCTAGAGGTTTATTGTACTTTTACTTTTTTAAAGGCTGCAACGGCATGCTTACAGTTCATACAATATCACTCTTTTAATGTTATCTGTCCCTTTACGCGATACATTTAGTTATTTTAATCCCTGCGTATTTTGGAATTACTACCTCATTTCTCATATAACATTCTACTAATGGGTTTTCCTGTTTAAATGTTTAACTATATTTTTTACAACTGTGTTTTTATATTTAAATTATATCATATTTCTCCTTCTTTGCCTCCGTGTTACTTCTCTGTAGATTCTTTTTTGTCTCCTTTGCCTGATACAATACGCGTCGCATTCTCTGCAATTTCCCTGAAGTGGACATTTAGTTTTATTTCTATAGTTACAAATTTAGTGTTTTTTTGTAATTTTTGTCTGTTATTTATTTTGACATTTATTTTGGCATTTTGATATTAATCTTAATTTTTCAATATTATCTGTGCTAATATAAGCAAATTTTATGGAAATTCTATTAAATATTTTGTTTAATTTGTGCGAATTATGGAAATATTCATTAATTGTCCTTTCATCTAAAGTGTTCTCTGTTATTCGTGTAAGTAGTATTTTTGGTACATTTCGTATTATCTAACTTTAATGTTACATCTAAAAATTCAACTTCTTTTTATATCTATTTTAAATCCATTTTTCTAACATTTCTAATTACAGCTTTTCGTTGTCTATGAAAATTATTGTCATTCATATTACTTACATTTATTTAATACGTCGTCATTGTATAAGACGATGTTTCCTTTTTCTATTATTTTGTATAATGCAAAACATAATGAACGATGTGTGTTGTGGTGTAATTAACGGCTGGGAATCGCAGAACCGAGTTCGAACTCCAGTCGGGTTCATTATATATACTTACGCGCAAATAACCTTAGGAAAGATATGAATCCATCTATTTGCCCTCCAGCTATGGGTTGAATAACAGGACAGACTGGATCCTATAGCTTTGGTTGGTAACCAGTCTACCGCAGAAAGAAATAGCAACCTACTGCGAGAAAAATGTTCAGCTTATTCAGAGCGAAAGAGATATGCTACATAACTGACTGACTGAAAACGTAATGGAAATTAGATGTATACTAGTAGTATAACCTGTCTTTGACCGGGTCTTTTTATTACTGGGAATTTTTACCGTTCACTTGGAGCAATTTAATTTTAAATGTAGCCTACCTGAAAATCTATATTAGTAACAACATTTGGGTGCAACTGAAGCACATCCCCAAATGGGGGTTTTAAAATTGAAAGGGGGATGGGCCTGAAAAGGGAACTGTATTTTTTTAAAATTTAAAATTCCCAGCGTCTCTCGTTTTTGCGCATGTGTGGGTCACATCAACGTAAACGAACCGAGTCCAATGACAATGAAGTCTTAAGGGGCGAAATGCGTCACATGAAAACTTTTTCCAATTTGTCATACATCTTTTCTCCAAAAAATGTTTTGATATGTAAAAATTTGTATATCGTTATTCTGTATATATTATGGCGTGGCAGAAATACAACCCACATTATGGTAAGGCATTAGTGTCACTGGTGTGTTTATCTCACTAATGTCTTATCATTGGGTGAGCGGTATATGTGGGAGGTAGCAGCGTGTATATGAGTGTTTATCTAAAAATAAATACGCTTAAATTCACCATCATCCTTTCCATGTGCCAACGTCTTAGTGGTAGAATCCCCGACTGAATTGGCGTCAGTAGGGTTTCAATCCTAGCTAGAGGCAACCAGACGTCTAACCTGATACATCAGCGAAACAGGCTGTCTGTGGATGACTGTGTATGTATATATATATATATATATATATATATATATATATATATATATATATATGTGTGTGTATACAGTCATATGTGTGTGTGTATACAGTCATATGTGTGTGTGTATATACAGTCATATGTGTGTGTATGCGTGTATATAAATATATATATATTTATGCATGTATGCATGCATGAGTATATTTGTGTCTGTGTATATATCTATGAATGTGTATTTATACATATATGTAGGTGTGTGTATATATATATATATATATATATATATATATATATATATATATATATATATATATATATATATATAATATGTGTGTGTGTGTCCGACAATTATTTTAATATATTTTCCATTTAATCATGATTTTTATAGATACAAATATGTAAGTAAATGCACTATTGATGATATTTTCTTAAGTATTTGTATCTATACAAAAAAATCTATACAGAATATATATATATATATATATATATATATATATATATATGTGTGTGTGTGTGTGTGTGCTGCGCTCTCCTGTCTTTTATCGACGTATGAGGGTCAAGAAACTCAGTTCCTATGAACCGTCAGCGGTTTAAAGTCATCGAGGTTTGACCTATGTACTCCTTGTGACCACTACGAAAGTTAGAGTAAATTCCTCCTTCAAGATTTAGATTGTTCTTTTATTTTACATTAATTAAGTATTGTATTGCTTTAGATGTAGTTGTAAGAAATTTTATGTGAATCTTAGATAAATTCTTTTCAATTAGAGTTGTGATACTATTGGGTGAAAGAATATGTTTTGTTTCGTTGTTGTTTTTTTCAGTAATGACCGCTTTTCTAAATGACCCTTTTTCTATTTTGAAATATTTTACAAGCCATTACTCTCGCGTTGAATATGAGATAATTAGATTATTGGAGAGACTAAAAAGTATTTTCAGTGTTGAACGCTATAAATTCTGAGTGCTTTTAAACAAAATCCGATGTTTATTCCGAATTTTATTTGGATTTTTTCATTTTGTCATAGTTTTTTCCCTAAAGTTGTACATGATATCTAAAAATCTCCATAACATTTTCCCATATATATATATATATATATATATATATATATATATATATATACACATACATATAATTTACCCATATATATATATATATATATATATATATATATATATATATATATATATATATTAAGAAAGAACAGTAAGATATAAAATCCGGTGTTCTTATAGATATTTTTATTTTTACACAATAGTGCTTATATATATATATATATATATATATATATATATATATATATATATATATATATAAGCATATCTCCTTTATGTTTTGATATACATAAAAAATAATTAAAATATGTATATATATTTTGATAAATATTCTTCTTGTGCAGTCAAGCTTGCTTTAACTGTTACATATAAACTCACATTCGATTAATTCAACATCTAGGACTGTCAAAAAAACTGCATGTAGCGAACAAAGTTTTGTCTAACACACTAACAAATCCAGTTCTTGATAATGATCGAGATGATCGAATATATTTGAACGAATTACAGCAAAACATAAAGTACAAATATTTTATCCACAATTTGATCCCGATGGAAAACATTTTATTCGAAAATTGCAAAAATGCAATAAAAATTTAAACATTCCTTGTTGGTTGAATTACACAAAATAGCTCCTTACTTCTCAAATATTTTTGAGGTTGGAATTGCTCCAGCTTTTAAATAGCTTCGTATGATTATAACATTACTATGTGAATATCTCACAGTTATATAACTCTAGTGATAGGAACATGTCAGGAACATTTTGTGGTGTTAATCTATACAATGTTGAAAATTTGTTTTTCTTCATCTGGATCATTTGAAATTCGTTTTTTTTTCCTTCCAATCCTCTAAACTGACAGTGATGGAAGATTAAGGAGAGTTTTATTTAACGATCATGGCAATATTTCGTGAGAAATATATATGCGAAATGAATGGCTTTTATCAACGTTCAGTTTTTCTTCTGCCTTAATGCACCGTGTCCCATGAGAAAGTGAAATCTTTACAAGGATTGACTTTATCATCACTCTACGTCCCAGCTCTGCCAACCATTCATGTAAACTCATTAGATATATTACTCGTTGTTTACCCTTGCATTTCCTTCCTTTGGTATGTATTGGTGGGTTCTAAAAGTTTCAAGTTCCTTTTTTTTACTTTAAATCCGTGTTCTTCTAGTTCCCGTTTTATTTAGAACTTCATGTTACTAACGTATTCTTTCCATGTTGTTTCCAGCATCCGTCTGAAGAAAGAATGTGAACTACTCGTATCATACGAATATAAATTATTCAGTCATACTACGAAACCACAATGAAATCTGAGCCTGGCTTTATAGTAGGATTGTTAACGTCAAAACTATACAGACATGAATTTCAATAATTTCATTCATCAGATGAAAGTTTTGAAAATGACCAAATTTTGAGACTTAATTTTGATAAAATCCGAAAATATAAAACTTTTTCGGGGAACCTGGAACATCTCGCACATCGTCTGTACAATGGCATTTAAAAGATAGATATATGGGAAAGGTAAAGAAAGTTGATAAGTTTCTCCATTAGGAATTGCCCGCGAACAAAGAAACGACACTGAGAGTTGTGTTCCCCATATAGTTTTCCTTATTTAACGGTGAAACATTTATGCGTCGAAACAGTATATACAACGAGAAATGGATAAAATTTGAGAAAGGTAAGTGATTCTATGACGATGAATCTCCAAAGCATCACCCGTAACGACCACTGCAGCCTCAAACATCAAGGTTAACGTGTGGTGGTCACTCAAAGGCATCATTGATTAATTATTTTTGTCAAAAGGTGAGTTGTTAAATAAATTACAGCCAACACATTCTACAACTGTATGTATGCAAATTAAAAAAGAAACAGAGTAGAACAGGTGTTCTATGCCAGGAGGAATTTTCCCCCGGGGTGGAGGGCAGAATTTCAGGGGGATACTTTACTTATACTTTTTCTTTACATAATTTGGAGTCCATCATTTTTGTACAAAAATTATCACCAATAAATTTTTGTTAAAGAAAAATCACCAGACTATATTTTTGAAGAAAAAAATTACTTGTAATACTTTTTTGTTAAAAGAAATTAATAATGCGCCCAAGAAAATTAAATTTCGGCATTTAATGACCCATAAAGAAGTTGATATGCCGTTAAGTAAACAAACTTATTTACACATTTTGAGCTTTGCACACACTAAATAGAATTCTCGTATATTGAAGCAGACGAAGCATTTGAACAGTTTATCAAGGTAAATTGATTGATTTTATTTTTTATGTCTTATCAACCTTTTTCAGACTAATTAAGACCAGGAAATATTTTCAGATTGTAAGAATTTCTTTGGCGATAATAATGATTTACTGATACGTGTCCCAGTAATTAATCCATAGATAGCGTGAAGGAGATTGATTCATTAATCTCCCAAGGGTATTTGCTCGTAACGAACCCCGACTGGAATTGGAACTCATATCTCAGATTTTCAACTCCGATCCGTTATCTATTACACCTCCCGCACATCCAAGTTTACAGCAGCTGGCATTCCCAAGCGATTGTCCATCTAAGTACTGACCAGTCTCGACGTTGCTCAACTTTGACGATTGAACGAGGACCGGTGTTTCAACGTGATATTGCAGTTAGCCTATTAAGGTAAAAGATGAATACTTTTTAGATAATAGGATAAACAAGTTCCGCTGGTAGAAAACCGGAGATCAAAGCGGATATTATTTTGATTTAATGGAAATGCATATTGATTAAATGTAAATATTTTGTCATTTATCTAAATACAATATTTCATGTGGGGTAATCTAATATAATTCGGAAGACTTTTATGAGTGAGCTTCACTAGTAATGCCTTTCGTCTTTTATTTAATTTGATGTATATTGCTTATCTGCAAAATTCAAATGTATCTATAAATGTCAGTGTTTTATATGCGTTTTTACCTTTTTAAATATTTATTTAAAAACAGATTTCATTTCTACTCAGTTTTATTCAATGATCCATTTCCAGGGTATATCTAAAATATTTTTACAAGCTTTGGGGTGAGTTCGTCACACCAAAACAAGCACAAAACATATTTCCACAAATCGTTCGTTTTTGAGTCATTATGTTTAAAGTTTAAAGTAGACGCTGTTAAATGTACAATCCAAGATACAATCCAAAACTTCTTTGGGGGCGAGTTCCTGACATTAAAACAAAATATAATTTTCATATAAACATATGCCCAAAGGCCATTGTTGTAGATCACGAAAACAACCCATAACAAATGTTCAAAATATCCTCTGCTTGCTTCTACTCACGCATGTACCCGTCGGATCATTGATTGGCGGATCCTTTCAAATACTCCGACATAATGTCGAATGGTTTCGCAGGCCTCCATAACAGGTCGATGAAGCGTCTATGCATTATAAATGTCTGCTGCATAAAGCAATTGTTTCAGTTGGCCCCTCAGATAAAAATCTGAAGGATTTTCCGTGAAACGTGCAGCCCATGGAACCGGTCATGTCCTACCTATTGATCTTTCATGGGCTTTATATGGACTTTTGTTCTTGTTCTCCCCAAAGTTTCTAACAGTATTATTGATACACACATTATATAAAGAATTGATTGATTGCCTATAAAAATATCTTAGATGATTTTACATTTACTTTTTCAATCTTTTGTTTTTAAATTATCAGCTACTATCAGAGGCCACGTTTTAGTTACAGAACTTCTAACAAGATTCAATGACATGTTTAGATGTTTAATTATTTGACAAACTTAGAAAATCAGGGAATCCTACAAAATACATAAGTAATTCTATTGTGGCAACTATTAACAAAAATGAAAGCGTAAGTTAGGTGGAACAACGTAAACTTTACGTGGAACGTGGATACCGTTTAAACTGCTTTTGCTTCGCGAAATATTCTTATACCTTGTTCCTTCAATACATTGGCAATCATAGCTTTCCACAATTTCCTGTCTTATTTAGCCCTTTGTAAATTGTGTCCTTTTGATTTCTCCTAAACTTTCTCCTGCCATCCATTTACGCAATGTCGTTAGGTAGGTTAAACATTGTTTTCCTCTGTCTCTCCTGCCTTCAATATGTCCTGTCAGTGTCAAATTTACCAAGCCCTCTTTCCTCATTATGTTCTCGGAAATTTCAACTATCTCTTATGTTAAATATAAGTGTCATTTTTGTTTACATTTTATCTAAAACTTCGTCTTGGTTGACATATATACACCCTTCTATAGAACCACAATTCTATTCCTTCACGTCTTTTCTTCATCTGTAAGATCGTCCAGCATTCATTCTCATTACATTACAGTTAAGCACTCCTTTTTTAGTTTCTAAGGAAATTTGGTTATTTCTTAATACTTTGCTTTGCTGCAGCAATTTAAAAATTAAGCGAGAAATCCCCCGGTCTCTGTGCAAGTACATGTGTTTTTAAGAAATAATTTCTGTTACAATGTAAACCCTTAATAATCATTTGACGCATCTCTGTATTGGAAAGATGTATGTTGTTGGAGGTACGGTGGAGTAATGGTTAGCTGCTTAGATTGAGTAATCGGAGAGCCGAGTTCGAATTCCAGATTAGTTCATTACATTCATTTAATTGCTAATAGCCTTATCTCTTCTCTCAGGTATAGTTAAAATAGCAGGGCAGACTTGGTCATATAGCTTAGAAGAAACTCTGAATTCAAATCAGATCGTTCTACCCTGACAGTGTGTATACACGCGGCTAGGAGACAGATTGTGAATGCAAATGCCCACTGAAACTCCTACTGCACATCCGGATGGATACGATCTCTGCTACGATTGGTTAGCTTTCGTTCGGATGTGGCGTTAAATAGGAACCCAGTGTTCTAATTATGCTGTGCGCGTATGGATTTTTTGTATATTGTAGACGTGTTTTTATATTGTAAACATATGTTGAGTTCTGTGTTTGTTTTATTAAGAATGTATTTGTTGTATGTGATAGTGCATTATACCTGTTGCCTTTATTTTGTGTACTTTGCATTGTGCATTTTGATACTGTTTTTTCTAATGATATCTGCATATACATTTTATAAAACTAAATGCCCATAATCTGTATGCATGTTTTGTAAAACTGGTATGCATCCTATAAGTGTGTGTGTTGCGTTTTATGTGCTTATATATGTTTTGTGAGAATATTTTAAGTGGTTTGATTATATCCGAGTTTACTACGCTTATACTGTGTGCATATTCTGTTGCAAGCGTGAATCTTTATGTTTTGTGACTTTGTGAGTGGTGTTGCTTGTGTGATCTGTGTTAGCACAGACGGTTGTAGGCGAGGGATGTGTTTTGTGTGGACGTGTGATGTGGAGGTGAGTCTTATGTTGGGGAAGTCGATATGTTTTTTGCGTTTATATTTTGTAGGCTGAATCATAAGATAATAAAATAAAACAACTCAGAAGTCAAAAAAGAAACATCCGTTTTCCTTTATCATTTTCGATCGACTTTATGAAAACCAGACTGTTTTTATTGCAATGATTTATAATTAATGTTTTCGTCTTTTATTCAAAAACATAAACTCGAGTAATAATTAATACTTGGTGTCATCAATAAAACAGATAATGAAACCAAAGCCTGTGTGTATATTCATTTCATTCACTAATGTACCTCAAGGAATGTAAAGGAAAAAACATGTGCCATGAAATGAATATACAAACAATTTTCTTTAAGTCTTTTCTTCACCTGTGAGGAGATAGTCCAGCATTCATTCTCATATAGGGGGACTGATATTACATTACAGTTAAGCACTCTTTTCCTCGTTTCAAAGGAAATGATTAATACTTGGTGTTATCGATAAAACATATAATGAAACCAAAGTATGTGTGTATATTCATTTCATTCACTCATATATACATTTTCTGTTTTTTTTTCCGGATTTATTAGTTTTTCCTCAAACTATAGTGACATTCACAATTGAATGAACGTAGTACTCAATCTAGTTCTGTGACCTAAGTACATGTCATAACTTTGACCATGAGTGTACGGCCAGTAAGCGTGAATAGAGAACTATTTCTGTTCCGATCATTATTTTCTAATATTTCTTTTGATTGAAAGTGGTCAGAAGAGATGAGATAAAGATGATGCGTTTCGTTACTGTCTCTGCAATATATTTAAAGAGTCTCGATAAAATCCACGAAGAATCTGCAATATTATTGGTCCTGGACTGACATTTCAGCTTCAGTCATTTTCCCACCAACGTAACTTAGCTTCGGCTGTGTTTTTCTATATATACGCGTTCTGATGAACTTCTTTGGTACCTAGACTTTATAAATTTAAGTGTACTACTAGATTGGCGGCAATTTATCATCGTTTTACAGTTGAAATGCCTAGATGCAACCGTAAGTTCTATCTTGACAGTTTCTTTTTTGGCGCTTCTCGCTTGTGGAACTTTCTACCGGCTTTCCTGGAAAATTTGATCTTCCAAAATTTTAATGCAATGTCAATCGTTATCTTTTATTGTTATTGTGTTCTTAATTCCTCTTCTTTTTTCTCTCTCTTTAATAGTGTTTTATTTCTCATATCTTCTTACACTCAGTAACCACTCACGTCTTAAAGTGTTTTATTTTCTTGCTTGGGGGTAAAGGATTATAAATTACATACTTATTCCTTTCTTTCAACATATAAACAAATAAATTTGCCTGAAGCAATTTAATGCATGCAGATGTTTTCTGAAATCAATTTGGACTGATTGTTTGGTGCTTGTAGCGAATATTTTTGCGTTCGCTTTCGCACGAAAGCACTTGTACAGATCTTAATGTGTATATTCTTTCCCTAGCTAGAGGTTAATAGACGAGTAGATGGGATTCTCGAGCCGTATTTGGCAACCAGTACAGGAAAAGGACAACTCTGAATTCCAAACCAGTTGGGTGTGTGAATATCAGCTTCACTCAGTAAAAAACATACTTGATACGAAAACCACTAATGTGCTGATGCTCAATCTCTTAAATCTACAGGTTAGTCTACAAGATTTTGCTTAATTAACATAATCTATATTTCCTACAATGTTGCAATGTATGAAATCATCATTTGAAGAAAATGAAGATGTTTTATTTATTCTATAAGCCAGTCGTGCGATATTTGTTAAGTGCATATTTTGATAAAACATTCGATTATAATTCATTTTAACATAATCTGTTTATTATTTTTCTTATATGTTATATCTCGTGCAAGATATAATAAACAAAGTAAACCGAATGTAGGTTTCCAATAATAACTTTATAATCGGATGTAGTACAGAGACAGAGTCGAGAGTATGCTAACCTCAATAGGTGTTACAAACGAAGTCGCTCACGACCACCTGCTGTGGTTGCACTTTATCGGCAAACCGTCCGTCCATTATCGTGAATGGGGAAGTTGGGTTATACCATCACAACATTATATTTCCGAGTTCAAAATTTATTTTATCTACAGAAGTTACGCTTTTCTTTTAGAATGCGGTTTATAAAAATATTTCTAATGTTGTATTTGTATTTTTATATTATTTCCAATGCAGTGTGCACTTTATCCTACAGAATTGATTGAAAGAATTAAAATTTAATACAAAGTCAAACTTTATTACACATTCATATATACTTCCCCTGTTGTTGTTTTATGAAGTGCAATATCTTCGTTAAAATTTAAAAAAATATGGTACTCTAGTATAGTGATACTATATTATGCTGCCTACCATACTGTTTCGTATGTTCTCGTTCAAAATTGATTTAATGGATTCAAATTTGTACAAATTAAACATTTATTACATATTTACGTCTATCTATTGAAAATATGTATTAATATAAAATATTTATATTCATCTATATCTATTTATTTTTCGTGTCGATGGAACTCGACAGCTCAGGTTGGCAGTCCACTTGGGTTAAGAAAAACCCTGATTTTTAACCTCCACTGCCTTGCGGTCATATCCAAACACGGAAAAAGGCTATGGGAGCAAACAGAGAAAGAGAATCCGGAAAGAAGATCCAAAGACGGTTGACGGTCAACACTGACGACTTTCCGGCAACTTCTGCAGCCAATCGGGCCCGAAATGTAATGGTGCGTATTCCTTAGGATAGTGTCGGTACGACCGAGAAGCAGGATGTAGTTTGGCTAGCGCCCGCCCTCCATAGGTCATCGTTTAGGCATGCACTACCAAAGAATGGTTCCTACTAATATTTATTTTATATTTCTTTATTTTACTACAAAAAAATAAAATAAAATTTATAAAAACCATTTAAAATATTAAGGCTTATAAATTGTTTTTACATCTTGTAAAAAGGCAATAAACAAATCTGATTCATTTATTCTCGATTTTGTTTTCGCGTTCGTATTTCTATAAAGAAAAAAGTTCCTCTTCGAATAAACCCTGGTGCTTGGCATTCTTTTTGTGCAGAACTATAACAGTTAGAATTTCATGATTACCATTTACTCTTTTTTTTCATAAAATAACAGCATTGTTCGCTTTCTTTCGTAGTATTTTAAAGGTTATCACTCTTTCAGAAATGTATATCTTCTTCCCGGAAAATGACAAGTATAATTCTTCGACAAGCAAATTTCTATTTATGAATTCTTAGATGTTTTTTTTTTCACTTAATCTAGTTCGACTCCTTTACCAGTGTCGCAGGTGAAGATTTCGGAGTCAAAGTGTTAGGTAGACGGCGTAAAGAAAACTGCAAACGCTCCTACATTAGGCAGCGAAGGAAAGAGAGAAGAAAGAACTAAATATAAACTACACGAATACAGTATGCATAGTCGACAGCAAAAGGATGAGCCCAAAATTTAAATATCTAGGAGATGTTCTACCAGAGGACGAAAACTACGACACAGAGGCCGAAGACGCATTGTGATGGCCAAAGATGCATTCCAAAAGCTAAGCAGAGTATTAAGAAACAGGAAATCTTCGTTAGAAACGAAGAAAAGAGTACTGAACGATTCCATAACATCTGTCCCCCTATATGGCGGCGCATACTAGACAATCTACTCAAAGATGAAGAAGAGACATGAAACAAGAAAAATGGGGCTGATACAGAGAGATGCTGAGGTTAGCATGGACCAAACAATGAGCAACGACGAGGTTTTAGAGAAAGCGGAAACAAAAAGAAACCTTATGCTTAACATCAGGAAGAGGTAGCTTAAATCTCTGGGGCACATAATGAGGAAGGAGGGCTTGGAAAATCTGATACTCACAGGATAGAATGAGGGAAAGAGGGACAGATGAAGGCAACATGTAACATATTTGATGAGCTTGAGGAAATGGATGTTAGAAAAAGGATTTGGGAGAAATAACAAGACAAATCTTATTAAGAACTACAATGGACAGGAAGCTGTGGAGAGGCATGATAGCCTACGTCCTGAATGGGCACGGCACGTGAAGGAAGACAGTGTATGAAAACA
The DNA here is from genome assembly GCA_964036315.1 of Acanthosepion esculentum. NCBI lineage: Eukaryota > Metazoa > Mollusca > Cephalopoda > Sepiida > Sepiidae > Acanthosepion > Acanthosepion esculentum. The sequence continues at coordinate 50,467,802 of OZ038502.1, read as the reverse complement.
TGGTAGACCATAACTACTGCCGTAGAGCGCATACTAGATCAACGCCAAAGGTTCGTTTAACATTTTCACTGGTTTAATTTTTCCGTGTAGTTGTCTTTATGAGTGTGTACATGTAAGTTTATAGAAACTTTATATACATGTAAATATAAATTTAGAATATTGATGCCATATAAGCTCTGGTGTCCCTAGTATTTACCTTGAATACCTTGATATAATCCAAAGACGAATCAGCAATATTATTGGTCCTGATCTGGCGGCTCGGCTTCAGTCACTTTCCCTACCACCGAAAGGTCACCACTCTGTGTCTTTTCTGTAAATACTTTCATGGTAATTGTTCGGATGAGTCCTTCGCTATTGTACCTAGACTTTTTGTTTTTCATCACCGCACTAGACTGACATCGAGATCTCATCAATTTACAGTTGATCTAGCTAGATGTAGCCTTAAATTCTATGCTAACAATTTCTTTTCTCGTACTTCTCGCGTGTGGAACTCCGTTCCGGATCCATGCTTTTAGACCAACTTTTCTGCAAAAATTTAAATGCAATGCCAATGACTATCTACTGCGCTCTTGATTACTCTTTTCCCTTCCGGTTCATTATTAATTTTTCTATTCCTAAATCGTCCCCACCCTGTAACCCCTTGTGTCTTAGTGGCTTTACTGTCTTGCATGATGTGATATCGATTAAAAAATGTAATTTATAGACTTAAATGAAATAGGTGGAAGACGGTGATTGTATTAAAGTATCTCCAAAAATCTTTTTAGTAAAACACTATTTGTTCAAATGAATTTCTTCATTAGTTAATATATACTGAAAACGTTATGGAAATGGAATAATTACTTGAATTTTGAGTAGAATTAGCAAAGGAAAAACGTTTTCTGTTTTGCCGTTTCCTTTGTTACCAAAAGTGTAGACACGCTTTGGAATTTGCTATTATCCTGCTGTAAATCTCCATTATTTTTTCTTCAATTACACGAAAGCGTTTTCTTTATTCTCTTCCTGAACTTCCGCTTGACAAAAGAGTTTTCTGTAATCACTCCCTCATTCTTTTCTCTGTGAAGTTTTCGAAAGTTTCTCTATATAACCGTTTTTTAGTCCTTCTAGTTGCCACAACTAATCTTATTTCGGAAGGTTTTAATGAATTATTCCCGGTGTTTACTAGACAAAAATTGTTTCTTGTAAACGTATTCGCATGCGAGTAATCATGCCAGAATATCTTGTTTACATTCGCCATTATAATAACATAACTCATTATGCCACTCAAAGAGACTTCAATGTAATGGATAAAAAGGTAATTAGCGTCGAGTTTCAATATTAATATCTCAATACTATTTATACAATAAAGACGTCAAGAGAACAAATGTGGCAGTAGGTTTTTTTCCCAGAAAAATGATATTCTTCGTAGAGCTACTCAGTACGATTATTTGGTGCCGCTTTAGCTTGCGTTCTACTGATAAGTGTATGCTATCACAACATTTGCATCCTACATTATCTAACGTAAGAGGAAATGCAAAACAAAAGTGCCGGGTTACCTCCTCCTAATCTTTGAAAATGCTCCTAGGAGACACTCTCAGGACTATAAATAATCGGCGATATATTTTTCCCGCTCTCTTCTCATCTTATCCGCTTATTCGCCAACATGTAACCTCTCGCGGAGAACGCGTTCCCTTTTGAGAAAAGCATGAACAACATACACACACACGTACGTATGCACATTCACTCACTCCACATACTTTGAACAATTATGTTTTCACATTCATTTGTAAAACACATTATTGTCTATGTCGCTTGTAACCCTTTGTTGTTATACATTATCTTTTACTTATAGATATATATTGGTTCTTGTCGTTTACATCATTTATTTACGTGGACTCACATCCCGAATCTACCATGTTTGTCGTGTTCATTTCTGGAGACACACGTGTTTTCTCTCAATGTATACCCCGGCTTGCATCAAATGGATGGAGGGATGCCATTTATTTTTTTATTATAAAATTTAAAATAAAAAAATGATAAAATATTAAATTTGGCTAAAAAAACAACAACATAAAACAAGATATTTAAATCCTTTCAATAAAACACATTCTGGATGTCTTTTAACATATCGAAAAAAAAGTCGAGACAATGCCTTAATAATGTAGGCGACAAATGTGGTGGAACAATGCACACTAAAGCAGAAAATGATCGTTGGGACACACGCAAAAGCGGGACCGATTATCTTGCCGTGAGTTCACAGACGAAAATATTGCAATGCAAGAAACAAAAATGATGACATGAGTTCAAGAGAATTATTGAGTAGTTTCTGTAAACGTTTGGCAAGTCAGAGATAGGTTAAATACGGTCAAAAATTATGTTCACATAAGTTATATTTGTCTCTTTTGTGATAAATTTGTTGACGAAATCCGTCAGAGAAGAAATGTTCACGTGTGCCGCGTTGGAAACAGGGTACTGATTGGATAAACTTGAATGTTTCCAGAAAAGATCTATTTGGCCGATTCATCTGAAATCATCCCCATCGAGAATCGCAGTGCCAACGATGGCGCTAAAGTTATTGACATTAATATTCTCGTGGTTAAGATGGAGCATACTGAAAATAACCTCTTGTATTTTTAAAATAACAGTAGCATTATTGAAAGCACAAGAAATGAAGAGGAGGGTATATAAAATATTCATAAGCACTTTTTACTCGTTTTATCCGGTGGAGGAATCAATTAAAAATATTGATATAACATTAATTTGATTTCGTTGGTTTTATTATGAAATAAAGTTAATTAGCATTTAGCTAAATCTATCGATTCGAGAATATTACCTTATTTTTTTGCGTATAATGCAACTTGAGTATAAGAGCAAGGAAAAAATTGCATCCTTGAGTAACATACGACACCGTAGTAGAGTCTTCTCTATTTATTTTTAATGGTGTACCCTATTATCTATTAAAATCTGAATACCGTACACATATTTCACTAGAATATTTAATGGTGTACCCCATTATGCATTAAAAACTCACTAACGTACGCATTTCACTAAAATATTTAATGACGTACCCCATTATGCATTAAAATCTCAATACCGTACACATATTTCCCTAAAATGTTTAATGATGTACCCTATTATCCATTAAAATATCAATGCCGTATATATATTTCCCTAAAATATTTAAAAATCTCAATACCGTACACATATTTCACTAATATATTTAATGATGTACCCTATTATCCATTAAAACCTCAATACCGTACACATATTTCCCTAAAATATTTAATTTTTCACAATAATAAAGAATAGAAATGAACCAGATGTTTAGTCATTGTTTGTTTCTTCTGATAATTTCCGTTTCAAAATTTATTTTCAGGTAAAGTTTCGAATCTGATAATACGATTGCAGTTAATTAATCAATCGTACTTTTCTGTTTGATATAACTTTATTATATTTTTATATATTAAGAAATAAGAAAGCACAAATGAAATATGTCTTTCCCTTACCTGAGTTTCTCCACAATAGCCCCTGCTGGCATGCATAAGTGTAAAAAAAGGAACCATTCAATGCTGACCCTCATTTATCGTTCACGATATCTCCTATATATTAATAAACTGTGAAAATAAAACTGTCCTTCATTAAGAATCAAGAGAGAAAAATGTATACAAAAACCAAGAAAATCCAAATATAAAAACCATTATCTTGTGAGCAAAACGGAGTGTATTTGTAATCTTGAAGTTTGTGACGTGTAAATGACTGCCTAATTAGCATGCTAAGACATAGAGCAGCGTTCCTCAATCAATGCGCCCGGCAGCAGTAAAAAAAAAAGTAGTTAAATGAGCCCCAATTTAACAGAAGCGTAATTTTTTAACTATTTTTATATTTAAAAATAAATCTGTATTTTTTAAAAATCTAGAGACAATAACCATATGACTTCCTGTCTAAGTCAAGTTTTTGTCATTTGATATTTTAAAATGAATGGTAAATAAATTAATCTTTAAGAAGGAGTAGATAATCTTTTTCTTTTCGCCTTTCTCTATGCCCTAGGGATTATATAAATACCCAAGCATTAAGGGTATGTTCAGAATAAGATACACGAGATTAATGACTTCCGCTGGCCTGGGAAAATATGAAGCAAATCACAATTGATAACACTTGCTGTTTCAAATAAAATGTTTTACTCAGTTTAAAACTGAGTAACATATTCTGACAACGTTTACTTGTGTATAATACGACCCCACCCCAACTTTTTCGTTCCAAATTTCTCGGATTATGCACAAGAAAATACGGTAGTGAAGAACGCAAATTTTGAGTAAAAATCCTGGGTTGTTATTATCACAACGTTTCGATCGATGTTCTCTCCTGTTTATCATCAGGTGCATCTCGATCCGGGTAACCTACACGGAATTCTGAACTGGTCCCTTTATTTAATATACTGTATACAGTCTATAGATCAGTGGTTATCAAACGGGGTACATATGGATTCTGGGGTTCATGTAACATTACTGGGGGCACACACAAAAATATCAAATTGTGGGTGCACCGTAATGTTCTAATGTTCCATAGAGCAATTTCACTCCGGAACGGTTGTTACAACTGAGAATTTGAATTTCTACAGAAATCCAGGCCATGTTAAAAATACTAAAAATAGAAAAAAAGCAACACTAAATCTAGCAGAAAACGAGTTCAGACGATGTAAGTTAGCGTCCTCTTCCTCTACCGGATGTTTTGATAGTAAAAGTCGAATAAAAACCGAGAAGGATATATAAAGGAATTATTACATATATAAAGCAGTAGTTCTCAACCGGAAAATAACTCTGGACTATTTTTTATATTTTTTAATTACTCACATACTTTAAAATGTTTTTTTAATGAGTTATAAGTACATAAATTTCCATTGAATGTATTTGCTAAATACAAGTTTATTTTCATTAAATTAATTTTGCCTCAAAATAAATGATATACATTTAATATTTCTATAATGCAATTCTTAAACTTATCTATGAGTAAAAAAATAAAATAAGCTTTCTTTTTCATCGGATCATTATGGTAGAGAGAGGTCGACCAAAAAAAAAAGTAAGTGTAAAAGTGGTCCATGAGTAAAATCAAAGGTTAAGAATCAGTGGTATAGGCTGTTCTCGTTCCACTGATCATATCTCGGGATATCTCGTCTAGTAAATAAAAAACTAAATACTAAAATTACGAACTAGACCAGACATCCTTTACCATAGGCAACGGAAGGAAACAGTCTACCCAGGTAGTTTAAATAAATATTTCAGTTCGGTATTACCAGTAGGTTACCTAGATCATTATACTCTTTCTACGTAAGGGAAATTGAGATTTATAACGTTTAACGTGTGCGGGCTTCACAACGTTTCGGCCATTGTAGCCACTGGCCTTCATCAGGGTTACATTGATCCGTGTAACCTACAGGGCATTTCGAACTGAACTCTTTATTTAATCAAAGGTGGTAGACGGTTCTCCTTCCACTTCCCGTGTCCAGGGATATCTGGTTTCGACTCCGCGACAGGGATATTTAATCTACGTGGGTAGAAAGTTTACCCCCATAGGGTAAATAAAAGGTTCACTTCGAAATTCTTTGTAGCTTACCCGATTCTGTATAAAATTTCTTTACTAATATTCACCTAATTCAAGGCCCAAGATCCACTCAAGTTAGAGGGTTACTGCGTGGAGTTATATTAGCGTAGGAAAGGACAAGCGTTAAGCGTATAGAGTCGAGGTAGTCTTTGGAAGGAACCGGAAATCCAATCCTAAACCGAAAACGAGGGTTAAAATTCTAATCATATTTAAAAGATCGGGGAGGAGAGTGAACCAGACGATAGGCGAACATATCTACTCCTGAAAGCCGAGGAGCACAACTGCCGAAACGTTGTGATAGAAAAAAAAAGTCCGCGTATAAATAATAACTCCTCATCCCAAAATTCCGAAAGAACAAAACCTGAGATGGAGGAAAAATTTAAAACTAGATTCTGTTAAATCAAGTACTGTTCGCTGTTTTCTTTTCTTTTCTTTGCCTTGTCGCTCCAGGACCTGGGTGATCACAACTTTCTACTACTTTCGGTGGTTTGCCGCGTTAGGTAACGTTTGACCAATTACCAGTTCTTCTTTGTCCTTGTTTTGCTAGTCATTCAGACAATATCGTTCAGACAGTTACTCGCTGTTTTACGCTATTTTTATTTTATTCAATATTTCATGCAAATGTTACATTCTGCCTTGTCTTTCTTCATCCCAGGTCCCATATATGTCCCTTTCTGATTGTAAGTATACGTTGCCTGTTGTATTAAGCTTAATAATTCCTTGTCACTCCATACCCTCTCCAGGGTTACTCAGCATTCGTCGGCAAAACAAAACCTCTACTCTGCAAGTCCCACCACCTATCAGAAAATGATCTCGCTTTCGCTGCCATATGGGATGTTAGATATTACATAAAAATGCAGCATTGTTTTTTTCGCTTTTAACGATATTTTTCAATGTCTTAATATTTTAATTAGATTCTGGAATGCATCTTGCCCTGTTTCAATTAACCTTCCGGTTTCTGTGTACCATTATCCTTCTTCTGTTGCTAAGCTTTAAAAATAGAAATTGAACTAAGAAACGTCTATGGGAAGGTATAGATATCTTACTTGTCTAGAAATGAGCTGCTTTTTTTTTCAAATTTGTTCATGTTCACTGACAGCCGATATTTGGCACAACTATACAAATCATTACTATGTCAGTCCTGAAGCAGGTCACTTAAAAAAAATTTCTTTTGTAACATTCTTCAAATTTGTTTTTATGAACTTATTTCAATGGAATTAATCTTAATGTTTTGAAATGTTTCAATAATTCAGACGGTAAAATCGATAAGTAATTATCTGATAGAAATTGATATATTTTCCTTGATATTGTCCTAACATTATAGTTTATTTCAAGATACGAATCTTCATTGTATGTTATATTATATATTTTGAAATACCTATCCAATAAAGAATGTGCAAAAATCAATTTCTGAATAAATATAAATTGTATGAATAAATATTAACACTGATCTGGATAATTCAGATTGTTCGTCTTAAATCTTATAACAGGTTCTCAAATCTGATCTTCAGCGATATTTTTATTACAGAAAATCGAGGCATAATTCTCGTAATACATTTTATTACTTGCACTAAGGCAAACAGTTTGTAATACATTTTTATTATTTGGACTTAGGCAGACTCTTCGTAATACATTTTTATTACTAGTACTAAGACAGGCAGTTTGTAATACCTTTTTATTACTTGGACTGTTCCTAATACATTTTTATAAGGCAGACTGGTAGTAATATACATTTATTAGGTGTCCTAAGAGAGACATTTCGTAATACATTTTTATTACTTGCACTAAGGCAGACTGTAATACATTTTTATTAGTTTAACTAAGACTGTTCATAATATATAGATTATTACTTGCATTAAGGCAGACTGGTCGTAATAATGTTTTTCATTCACTCATATCTGAGTGTTTGTAATTTATTTTTATTACTTGATCTCAAGGTAGATTCTCCGTGATGCATTTTATTATATGCACGTAATGCATTGTTTGCATTCAAGAATCAATATTTGCAGAAAATATATTTTTACTTTACATTATTTTTACATTATCCTTTAAGTACGAAAGGTATGATCACTCTTTAAACCTCCCTGTCTCCTTTAGCTCTGAGTAACGGCTAAGCCATTATCAGCCCTCCTGCTCCCTTTTTGGTCAGTCATTCGTTCACACCCCATCGTTTATTATGTTGCATCCACTATATTCACCTGCCTTCAATAATCCCTGCTATTATTACAGGCTCCCATTCATCATCTTTTGGCGTCTCGAGAAATTTCAGCTTCCTTTTTCTGATAAGAAGTACCAATTATCAGCTAGTTCTTATTCATTTAGACTGGCTCGTTGCTTATATATTCTGCCCAGGATCTTCTCAAAATTTACCGAGATAACTAGAGATTATACAACATTCATTGCCATATAAGAGAACATCAATAGAGTACACATTACTTTGTTTCCTACGGTATTCTTCCGTCTTTTAATACTTGGCTTAGTTTCTGTAATATGACATCCAATATACATACTAAACGTTTTAATGCATTTATAATTTAACACATTTTACATCGGTATATTCGATTATCTGAGATATATAATTTCCCATTTGGAATTGTAATTTTAAATTTTCATTCAAAATGTTCGCCGCTATATATATATATATATATATATATATATATATATATATATATATATATATATATATATATATATATATTACTTGACATTCTAATACTAGATTAATAGCATTTCCTTCTACTCGACATATCTTTTCGAATGAATGGATGAAGTGCAAGTATATTCTTTGAACCTCTCTCTATATAGTAAGTACAAAAGGCGTTATAAAATATTAATTTCCTTTGCTCTTATTAATATATGTGTGTCTATGCGTGTGTGTAATTAACACTTAATCTATATATTCTATATTAATTTATATATGAAAATAAAATAATACATAACTTTATATATATAAATATATATATATATATATATATATATTACATGAATCATTCATACAAAAAGCAGATAGTGAAATTAATGATATAAATTGCAGGAATCACTCTCGCAAACGATTTTTAATAAAATAAATTCACCTCGAACCTGTAAATGAATATTATGATCCCCGTTTATAAATTCCAGTTGTATAAGGTCTTTTTTACTACAAGCTTTCCATTGTGCCTACAATCATCCTCAGGTATGGAAATAGATATGTCTTTTTTACATCCAGGAAATAACAGGACAGCGAACGTTAAGATGTACTCCGAAATATGTTTTTTTAGAAATGTGTTATAGGTAACTGTGAGAACTTTTGGAGCGTGCGGTCGCAACGCTGCGGTTCAATTTTTTTTTTCTTTAAATTTTAAATTGTGAGTTTATGTACTAATATAGTAATATGAGAATTCTTTTGTAGAAGTAGGCTTTTTTTCAGTCAATATGGCATGAACTAAATTGTTCTATAAATAGAGGAATGTCGCCGTTATTATCAGAAATTTGCACGTCGGATCAGTTATTTTAATATCAAGTATGTGGTACATATTTTTTAGTCGCATAATTTAAAAGTTAAAACTGCTCTTAATTTCTCAAAGTGTGACATTGGAATAGAAATAATCTTTACAGATACGAAAAATAATTAGAACCAAATCTGTCCATATTAGAACGCAAGGGCATTTAATATTATTTATTCCCTTTCCCAAGAGACGATTTCAATAAATTATAAATGCAGATTTTGGATCAGTTATTATGATTTTACACGGAGACTCTCTGGGCTTTTCTTATAGAATGCAAATATGTTAACTCTGATTTCTTTAAGTCTTCAGTCCGTTCTTTTTTCGGAAGATAATCTCAATTACTGATCGCTATTATTACGTGATATTGAATATTTATGAAAATTCAAAGTTAATCAGTTTTAAGGACCTGCTCCTAATAGCAAATATTTGCACAGCTTTTATGGATTTGCTTTAGGAACTTGAAAAATAAGTTTGATTTTTATGGAAATGTCCAAATAACTCTATTCAAATTTAGCATTAAAGAAAGAGTTCAGTAAAAAATCTCTGTCCGTTTTGCTTCACGCAATATCTTCACTAAAAAACATACTTAATCTCTGCATTTGCTGTGACCACGGAGAAAAATCTATTGACGGAACTAGATGTTTGGAAACAGAAGAAGACTAAAACATGACTGGCGATGGTGTCATAAGACAGTACAGGTTGTCGTCGACTTACGACCGATGCGACTTATAAGTGTCCGACATTGCGACAACGACCGGGAATTGCTATGTCTGGCCGTCTGCCACGACATAACACAAGCAAGCAGCAGTATTTTTTGTATTTCTATGATTTTTTTCTGTTTTGTAACTAATGTATTTTCTGTTTTTGCACCTGTATTCTCTTTTTTGAATGATGAGTAAATATTAAAGCAACTTTACTGTAGTTTGGCGTGCTTGACTTTATCTTGACGAATATAAAAAATAAGAAACAGGACAATGTGTAGATAGATGATGTAAATGGCATCAAGCGTAAAGTAACAAAAAATTAAAAAAATAAAGAAAATACAATAATGCCTAAACAAAGATAGACAGATTGGGAACTTAATTACAGGCCGACTTTCAACCAGATTGATTTATGAACTGTCGGTCGTAACCAAATATGGCCGTAATCTTAAGAAATGTGTCTATACATGAAAAAATCAAAGGTGGTGAAAATTTCCAATAGACATTTACTATTATGTGTTCGGATATCCCAAATAGATTGTTTGTCATAAAAGTCAATAAACCGAATGAATATTAAGTAATATATATATAAATGATAGAAATTATTAGGAGGATTTGATAATTATAATTAAGTAATTCATCGAGTCTGAAACCTCAACAGAACGCAGAAAGCACTGGACGGCCGTTTCGTCCTATATTTGGGACTCATCAGCAGTGCGCATCCACTACCGAGAATTGAAACCCTGACAGTTAGGTTATCAAACAAATGTCATACCAACTGTTCTACAGGCCTCGGTGACGGAGAGACGTTGGTATGACGTTTGCTTGATAATCTAACTGTCAGGGTTTCAATTCTCGGTAGTGGATGCGCACTGCTGATGAGCCCCAAATATAGGACGAAACGGCCGTCCAGTGCTTTCTGCGTTCTGTTGAGGTTTCAGACTCGATGAATTACTTAATTATATATATATATATATATATATATATATATATATATATATATATATATATATATATATATATATATATTCAGACAGGTTTCGTTGAATAATTTAGACATGTTTTGTCTACTTATTTTCGATAAGATCATTTCATATTCGGGAATAAGCTTCTTTGTTCACTTGTTAAAAGACGAGTTCGTGATTCCATATATAAAAATGATAATCTTCGGATGACCACAACAATTTTTGTCTTTCACAACCATGAACACTAAATACTTACTCTATATATAACAATACTCTGATGATGACATTATGTAATCTCGCAAGTACTCGGAAGAAATACAATAGGATCCAACACGGTGTTTTCCTCTCGACTTTTAACGACCGCACGAAAAAGCTTATTCGCGAGTATGAAAGGATCTTATCGAAAATAGACAGAACGTGTCTAAATTATTTAACGAAACCTGTCTGAATGAAAACATACTACCGAAATACACGCATGCATATATATATATACATATATATATATATATACATACATATATACATACATATATATATGTATATATATATATATATATACATACATATATATATATATACATATATATATATATATACATATATATATATATACATATATATATATACATATATATATACATATATATATATACATATATATAAATACATATATATATATATATATATATATATATATATATATATATATATATATATATATATATATATATATATATATATATATATATCCCAGAATAGTCAGTGTGAGTAAAAATCTACCCACATGGATTGAGTAAAGAGTTGTATTCGAAACTTCATGCAGATACTTAGTACGACTAACTCATGAATAGAATGCAAAGTATACAAAGGCCGAAACGTTAAAAATATAGTTGATTGATTTGTTTGTATTTAGTTTTTAATTTTGACGTTTATCAACTCTTTATCGATTATTTAAACCGAAATAAGTTTTGGGTTGTATGCCTAATTCTCTTTTCTAGTGAATATTGAACTAACAATATTTTTGAGAATATTTATAAACTTTCTATATACAAGCCTTATATTTTACCCATACCTGGCTGGGTATATAGATTTATACATGTTCCAAGTGTATTAGCGCGTTAAATAATGCAACGAAGTCGACTGAGTTAAGAACATGAATATAATAACCAAGATTAGCATACTAATCCGAATAGAATGCCAAATTATTTTCGCGAAATCACAAAAAACAATATATATAATCTAAAAATGATTTCTGGTCTTGAATAACCTGCAAAGAAAACAAATAAATCGACTCAAGTGGGAATCTTTTTTTCTCAGATGATGCAAAATATGTTCCGAAATACATGAATATGACGTTATTTTAGCTTTGATTATATTAGGGTGAGTCATAAATGGCGTCCATCTATGGAAAGGCGGTGGAGTAATGGATAGCAGCTCGGATTGAGGAATCGGAGAGTCGAATTCCAATCGAATCAATTACATTCACTTGGGAAAGGGTAATATAAGAAGAGGAATCATACGATTCTCAAGGGAAAGATATGAGTAATATTCTTATAATAAAATAGCAAGATAGTTTGTTTTGTTTTTTACGGCATATCAACCTCAAGGGTTATTTAATGCCGACAAGATTTTTAGGATAGGTTCGTATGAATAGAATATATATTCTTTGTAATAAATCAGTTTATTTATGGGTTATTTAATGCTGACAAAATTTCCTTTTTTTTCAAAGATGTATAGCTGGTAATTTTTAAGAAATGTATAGCTGGTTATTTTTCAAAAATGTATAGCTGGTAATATTTTTTTCCAAAAAATGTATAGCTGGTAATATTTTTTTCCACAAAAATGTATTGCTGGTAAAAAGTTTTTTCGAAAATGTATAGTTTGGTTTGTTTTGTTTTGTGGCATATTAACCTCAATGGGTTATTTAATGCTGACAAGATTTTTATTACTGGTAAGATCTTCTTTTTTCAATAATTTATTGCTGATACTAATTTTTTTTTTACGAAGTATTTCTGGTATTAAAATCTATTTTTACACTTTCATAGTCAGGTTGTGGGGTCAACTATTTGTTAATAGCTGGGACACTAACAGGTGCTACCACCCCGGGTTAGGGTAGACCTGGGAACACCAGCATTTAAAAGGTGGTTCAACGCTCCTCAAAAACTCCTGGTCAGAGGCTTTGCTGTTGAACGTAATTTTTCGTCTTACCCAGGACGCAGATACAGTTTATCGCCTTACCCAGGACGTGGATGTAGTTTATCGTCATACACAGGAAGCAGATGCAGTAGGATATACCGGGTTCTATAGATTTGGATGGCAACTGGTCTACCGCAGAAAGAAATGGCAACCTACTGCGGGAAAAAAACCTGCCTCGTCAGTTATGTATCGAAAAATACATGATCGCCTAAGTATGTCTCACGCACGGTACATAACTGACTGAACTGTAATAACGAATCTATTACATTAACTAAGGTCATGGGTATGACGATATACTACAGCCAGCAGGAAGGCATCTGATCAAGAGATTAGGGGTTCTGAGGAGCACGGAAACTCCTATTAATTGTTGTTGTTCCCAGGTCCATCCTGACCCCAGGTCGTAGCACCATACATTATAGTAAAAAAGAAGAAAAAAACAGCTATATATTTATAGAATAAAGAAATGACCAGTAATACATTTTCTATAGTATAAGGACAATCAATACAACACTAAAGTATAAAACTACATTTTATAGTAAAGTTACCAATACATTTATCATTTCCAAACTACATATATGAAATACATAGGTTTGCTCTAAAAGTATATAATTATTTACAAAACATCTGTAGTTGAAGCCATAAAATTGCATACAAAATTTTTAGATTTCGGCATTGAAGTGTTGACATGCCGCTAAACAAAAAAAATAATAAAAATAAAATAAAACAACCAACACTAACTAAGACTTCCTTAAATATATTATACAAGGTGATGGGTTACAGACAACAATGTTCAATGTAAAAATCAATGGATTAACAAGAATAAATCTCCACAGCCGAATCCACTATGGAAGAAAGTTAATGCTGTGCGTGTGGTGGGATTGTCTTATTCATTAACAACAATTAAAACGCAATAAAACACTAAATGCACTTATTTCATCAACCAGTAGCTACACCATGTCCGAAAGGTTTACTCGAACAACACCCTGAGCTTATCAATACAACGCAAGGACATGTCTCTTTGCTCTCCCGTCGAACTCGACGTATGAGGGTCAGACAGATTAGTTCCCAGGAATTGAAAGCCCGACAGCCACACAGGATTTGATTATAGTGGTGAAGGCTTTGTGCAGGGCCATCCACACTTTTTGGAGGGACGAATACAGGGACCTGGTGCAACGGATGCCACATGGTCACCAAACGACCCCCCGCAGGTTTTGAATTCAGAGTTGTCCTTCTCCTAGACCAGTTGCCATCCAAGGCTATAGAACCCAGTCTGTCCTGCTATTTACCCATAGTTGGAGGGAGAAGAAGAGGATTCACACCTTTCCCAAGGGTATTAGCACGTAAGTGAATGTAATGGAATCGACTGGAATTCGAACTCGGCTCTCCGATTCCTCAATCCAAGCAGTTATCCATTACTCCACCGTGCCTCCTCCAAGGACATGTAGAGCATGAATAACATACGGAGTCATTTATAAATTGGTTGGTCAGCTCTATCTCAGCCGCCACATTCACCTGACCTTCTGCCAACCAATTATTAACTTTTTTTTTGATTGCTGCGAAATGCTTTTTGGGGGGAATCTTTCACATCGAAATCTGCGAACTTTTTTGAAACTGATATTGATTTAGTGATACAAGTTTCACTAATTAACCCATAACAGTGAGGAGAAGTGGTGGATTCATAATTTTCTCAAGGGTATTTGCTCGTTAGTAAATGTAACGAACCCGACTCTTCGATTAACAATTTCAAGCCATTATCCATTACACCATCCGCACATCCAAGCTTACATATCCTGGTATTCCCAAACGGTCACTCATCTAGGTAGTGGCTATGCTCGACGTTGCTTAACTTGGGCGATCGTACGGGATCCGCTGTATTTCAACGTGTTAGTAAGCATAAAAGAAAATAGGAACAATTCAATTTATTTAACGTCATCATGAATCTTTGAGAGGTAATTTTGCTGGCGGAGAAGTTTTTAGTTTTCAGATTTGCAAAAGTACACGAGATTTTGTAAGTGATTTTACGCGTGTGCGTCTTCAGCGTATTTTTGCTTTATTAATACGGCCCGGAAAATTGCAGATATGTCAATACCCAGTCGCCCTCGCCCTTCTTTTCCCCGAGGAATGGCTTCTTCACAGATTAACCTCAAGACAAACAAATCAGCGCGCCTCCCTTCTTGCCAGAAGGACATAAATCGCCCGAGTAAGTCCGAATAGCAAATCCTAGTCTAGGTAAAGCCGCCGCATCTGCGACAGTTTGTCATCATTTCTGACATTGTGCAGAAAATGTCGGTCGGTGGCGCTGGACGACAGGTTAACTTCTCTTTACTGACTTGCCTGCCTCTCGAGAAAATTGTATAGGATACAAAAGAATACGCAGACTATTTGTGTCTGTATATGTCGTCAGAATTTCTGAATCCCTGTCAATAAAAAAAAGTGTCTACCTATATAGGAAAGAACAAAATCAAATTAATAAGATTCGTCAGAGAATCAGAGAGGAAAAATCCCCGGATAATACAAACGTTTTCTTCATTTTTGTATGCTGCAAATAGTTATATCTGCAGCAATCCTTTTCTATAGATTTATATTGATTTTTCTAGATTGATGCTTCTTTGAAAAGTGGTTTTATTTACTTATTTCATAAGTACAAAAAATGATCCCATCATATTACTGAAAGGACTACGAATTGAGAAATGTTCTGACAGGAGAAATCTCAAGAGGGGAAATGTTTATTGTTTATTATCAATACGAAAACTTAAAAAGAAAATACTTTACTATCATAGTATTCATATTAAAGAATTCAATTTGGAATATGTATAGTTGTAGGACTTCTGTAAATTTATTGTGTGTGTGTGTGTGTGTCAGTCGGACCATTCATCTTTGTTACTTACCATTTCATGAAATACATCGGTTTGCTGCTTTGGCACATATCACCAGTGATGTTTCTAGCCACGAAATTTTAAGGGTTTCGGTTCCTACAACATCATGCCCCTTCTCCATGGTGACACAGTGTATACTGAACGGATATCACCAGCTACAACTATTCTCATAGTATATGGCTTACTTAAACCACTGCGACAGTTACCATCTTTTTGCTTATCCGTAAAAAAGGAGGCACATGCACTGACTGATTTCTTTGCAACTATAGCGACACTCACAACTTGAAATGGTTTAGTAACGATCTTTCCATTTCACTCGCTCATATAAAAAACCTGAAACTACCCAATAATTTACTACTTCGTCCCATTTAGTACCCCCTTCATACAAATCATTTAAACAGCACTCAGATAAAAAAAACGCTCGGAATGTTGATGAGGGAGCAACAAACTCTAGATCGTAGCCAACGATCACTAGTAGGCATCAGTGTTTGATGGTACCCTAATTCTGGTTCCTAGTCGAAACCCCATTGTCGGATGTAGTTTTAGGTTATACACAACATCCACTTTCTAGTACCCTAAAAAATCTCAACGCTAAATATTAACAACAATATCTCAACTCCTGTCAATCGCTTGATCTTTATACCATTCCCACCTAGAGCTTTTTTTCTGCTGCCAATGATTTTGTGCAAATAGTGTTGTATATTTTAAGCCAGTTACTCCTAATTTTGACAGCATCTTGCAAAGTAACCGCCTGTTCCGTGTTTCAATCGGTTCGTACTAAACACGCCAACATTTACATTCCTCTACAATTTCTAAATATTCCTCTCCAATTTGGAAACATTTCCCAAGCTTCCTTTCATGTGATTCGTCCATGTTCTCTTCCCAAGAGACTATTGATGCTTACATGATGAAATGCATGGTTTTTAACCGAATAAATAATCATGTCCTGACGGAAGCTTCACCTGTGTTATCTGAACTGGGAATTTCACCTGACTCCTTAGATTTACTTTCATTTGCCAGTTTTGCAGAATTGAAAACTGACCATTTCTTGATCAATATTGTATTTACCTGTTGATCAGCTCCGACGGCATTAATCAGCTTTATATTAGCCTCGTCTGTATTCAGTTGGAGACTCCTCGAGATTATTGCTGCAATGGCTCGCAATAATTTATCATGGTGCCACTGGTAACGCCCCTCAATCAATGCCTCGTGGCAACCACTAAATACAAGTTTCTTTTTTCAAACATAAGGAATAAATCTGGACTCAATCTCTTAACGTCTGTAGAGGTTAGCTGGGCTAGGTAATGTGTTACGTTTATAGCTGAATTTTTATCTCCAATTTATTGCCGATAATCTGTAAAGATTAGAAAAATGGAGGAAAAAGGATTGTTAGTTTGGTAGTTTACCCACAGGCGATTATGTCCCCATTAACATAAATACAGTAGTAAATACTGTATGTTGGTCTGCAGTTGGAGATTTGTCTCCAGCAGTGCTGGAGAAACACTCTGCTTCCGGACAGAGAGGATTCCCAGACGAGGCTATGTCGAAGGGCAGAGTCTCGTCTCGGGAAACAGTTACTTGACTTCGTTTTATATGGAGTCTACGGGGAATTTTTTGCAAAGCCTACGGGCTCGGATACCCCACATTAAATTCGGCCTTGTGACACATCTGACTGCGTGAGGTGCTTGGTAGATATCCTGCATTTGGAGATTTGTCTCCAGCTGTGCTGGGCACAAACACTCTGCCTCCGAATACGAGACGAGGCTATGTCGAGGGGCAGATTATAGTCTCGGGAAACAGCTACTCGACCTCGTTGTATACGGGATCTACGGGGAATTTTTGGCCGAGCCATCGTGCTCGGATATTCCACATTAAATTGTGCCCGACCCAACTGCGTGGGGCGGTTGGTAGATATCCTGCAGTTGGAGATTCATTGTGGAATTCACTTGACTCACTTCTACTTCTACGCGCCGCTGGCGAATCTTATATGTGTTGTTCTTGTCCTAAGTATTACCGTTCATTACCAACCTTCGTGTGATTATTCCATCCAGTAGGTTCCAGGTTACAACAGTTAGAATTACAACGGTTAAGTTACAACAGTTATAATTGATGAATTTGTCCATTCTTTTATCAGATAATATGAATAATACATGAGGCAAAATAGTGAAAACTCGATTAAGAAAGGTAGAAGTAAGACTGGCACGCGGAGAGATGTGAAGGGAATGAATTTTGGATTTATTTTGAATCACACATTATCTTCAATGAAAATATAAAGAAAAATAACTCCACGAGCATTTAAGGAGAAAAAGGAAATTGCATTTCCGCAAACATGATCTTGATTACGGAGATAATATAGTATAGCGATTTAAATGACCTACATGTGTAAGAATGATCATTTAATTGGGTATTATAGCTCAGTGCATATGGTGGCGACACTCCCATCTATCTCGGATGAACGTAAACAGAAATATTTCAGGCTGGGATATGTTGGCAAGGAGCTAAGATTAATGAATTTTCCTAATTAACCTGGTCGGAAGGAGGAGATCAAACCACATAGAAGAGAAATCGTTTGACCAGCTCGTTGCAACTATCCCGTGTCAGCCTTATTGACAGTGAATCTAATCTGATATTCTTCACTTTTTCTATTTTTTCAAAGTCAAAACCGCCGTTCCATTTTATTGTAGCATAAAAATAAGTGGAAATTAAATTTTCAACAGTTTTCCATCGTTCGTGATTTTTTTAAAATAATGGTATCACGTTTCGATCACGACTCTTTTTCTGAACAGAGCCACATTGATCAGCCCAAACACAAATCACTATAAAATAAGAATACAATCCAAACGAAAACACTTTAGATGTATCAAGTACGCAATGGGTGACAGAAAGAAAACAATCATTTCTATAAGTAAATGCAGCAAGTTTGCTCAAAGAGATTACAAATTAGGCATTATTTATTATAAATTTGATCTGTTGGGATTGTGCAAATGAATATCTGTAGTAAAGATTCGCAAATTCACAGAGCCCCAAGTCTAGATAGACGCAAATCCACATTTGCTCGATCGGCTTTCCCCCTTTCACCACTTGCTTAGTGTCACTGACTTCATATACGTTCGAAGGCAGGTATGGGAATCCGTAGGCATCACATACGGACTATTCCATCAACGGTTTTCTTTTATAAACGACAGATCAATCTTACCCGGTCTTTCTTCGAATCATTGAGCCAAGGGCATCTTTCAGATGCACGCCCTCAGCCTTTTAGAAGGGAAGCGGATTTTTTCTGTACCTTATGGTATTGTGCAGTAGACAATAAAATAAATTTTGATGCTCCACAAAGCAACCGCTGCATATTCAACGAACCGTTGAACTTTTTGGGACACATTATGGAGAAAGTAGTCTTAGAGAATTCATAGGGAGCACTGAATTCAAATAATCTTGGGAAAACAAAGAATAATCTCACTGTTTACATTGCCATATTCACGACGTTTCGACCGTTCTACGCTCAGACCTTTTCAGGTTATATTAGGTGTCCATAAGGACACAAAGCTCGGTGGATAAAAGTATTGGTTGCGTCATCCATAAATGATTTGAGTAAAACAGTTGTGAGATCCATACCAGGCCACATGAAGAAGGTCAGTGCGTACAATGTCTGAAACGTCGTGAATATGGCAAGTTGAGGACAACAGTCCGAACTATATAAATAGAGTAAAGAATAACCTGTTTTACGATTTTGAATAAGTAGATGAGAAAACAGCTGCTATAAAATCTAAGAGTGGGTGTAAAGAAATCAGGTCCCCAGCCTGTCAGTCAGGTGCTGGGCAAGCTGTCCGTCACTCTGTATTTGTGTGTGCTGAGGTAATAAGGAACACTAATGAAACTTAAATCTTTCTTGACAGGTGTAACATAGACACCTCATATTGACTGTTTTATTCTCATCTCAGATGGTAAAGTACTTGTTCCGAAAACACTTATGAATATGTATACACTTTGTTGATATCAATATATATATTATCCTTCACCGGAGTGTACCAATATTACGGTAACCAGATATTTTATTAAAATTTATATTATTATAATACTATTATCTACATTTATATTATACAGTCAGTCTTTACTCAGTACCTGACAATTGCGTTGTGCATGAAACTCCGGTGAAGGATAATATCTATATTTATTACTATATAATGAATAGCCCCGTTTTATTACATCGAGCACTGTTTTATTAACACTAGCAATATATATATATATATATATATATATATATATATATATATATATATATATATATATATATATATATATATAAGTGAACATTGAAGTCAAGACTCAGAGGTGACAGACTAATTCATGTTAGACATAATAATCACTGATGATTGCGTCTAGCTTGAAACAATCTGTCGCCTCTGAGTGGTGATTTCAATGTTCACTTTTATATTTACATACGCTCTATCTATGATATTGAGCACTCACCATAAATATACCACACCTTAAAAACTATATTTCTTCATATATATATATATTTCTTCAAATATATATATATATATTTCTTCATATATATATATTTCTTTATATATATATATGTATTTCTTCATATATATATATATTTCTTCATATATATATATATAATTCTTCATATATATATATATATAATTCTTCATATATATATGTATATATATATATTTCTTCATATATATATATATATTTCTTCATATATATATATATATATATATTTCTTCATATAAATATATATATATATATATTTCTTCATATATATATATATATATATATTTCTTCATATAAATATATATATATATATATTTCTTCATATATATATATATACATTTCTCCATATATATATATACATTTCTTCATATATATATATATATATATATATATATATATATATATATATATATATAAATTTCTTCATATATATATATATATATATATATATATATATATATATATTTCTTCATATATATATATATATATACATATATATATATATATATGGTGTGTCAAAAGTACTTTTACAAAGTTTGGGGTGGGTTACTCACACCACTACAAGGGCAAAAGTTTAAAGTTTACGTTAAACGCTATTAAATATACAATCCACGATACAACTCCAAAATACTTTTACAAACTTTGGGGGATGGTTTCTGATTCTACTTTAAAATTAATAACTCAAAAACAAAGGATATGCTGACATATGTTTATATGGACTTTTGTCCTTGTAATGATGGGAGGAACGAGCCGCCAAAGTTTACACGAGAATCCATCCTCTCGTCTGCTTTTTTTTAAAGAACTTAATAACGTGAAAAAAAACGCTTCTTAATAACGGTTTTCCAATCTTATAGATTACAATATTAGACATTTTCTTTACCAATCAAATATGATATCTATACTCAAATCCAAACCATCCAGGGTGGTTAGAGTTAGGGCGAATATATATTGGGTTAGCATTGGCTTCCATTAAGGTTGGAATAAATCATTATCAAGATCCAGCGTAACACAAGACGCCTTTTAAATATCAACTACAGAATTCTATTTATGAAGATGACCGCTCATATAGCTATTTAACATTATTTTAGATTATCCTGCCTCTTTTTCCTCATCACTTCCTGAGAAAGTTGAACATCATACTTCTCAATATCGTACGAAATAAAGCAATCATTTGTATCAGTGACAAACGAAATTGTCTAGGATTTCTATGTAGAGAGCTTCATGTCATGACCTATAATTTTTTTTTCAGTTGGTTTGGATTTTAGCGTAGACATAATATTTGATTGTTTAAACACAGTAAACCCACAAGCCTCATTTAAATTCTGTATTTTTTTGTCTTTTCTTTCACGAAAAGTATATTCTGATTTTAAAATTAATTGTTCACTCACCAGTATTTTATCATCGCCCGCGGAGACACATTTGTAATGTCGAAACACGATTGCTATTGTGTAGCGATTTTTAAATTAAATGTTATCAGTAGTGGAATTATACTCCATTTGTTCTTATCTTACCTGGATATATATATATATATATATATATATATATATATATATATATATATATATATATATATATATATATATATATACAAGTACAGGATTGGTATATACGGAATAAATTCCAATAACCAACAATTATTATTCTTAAAAGAGTGCTCAATACAGAGTAGAGCAGATATAATTATTTATTTAAATATTATAACATAAATATGTTATAAAATCACTACAAAAATAGCCATTTTGTTTAAACACTTCTGGTGTCTTATCAAGTGACTATGTTGAATGTAGAATGACCAATCAAAATACATATGTATTTTGATTGGTCATTCTAGCTTATGTAACAGTGTTTACCCCTAGCGAAGGATCGTTAATTAATTTGAAACTTTTAAAACCATTTATTCTACATTCAACATCATCACTTGATAAGACTCCAGAAGTGTTGAAACAAAATGGCTATTTTTGTAGTGATTTTATAACATATTTATGTTATAATATTTAAATAAATAATTATATATATATATATGTATATATATATATATATATATATATATATATATATATATATATATATATATATATATATATATTACCACTCATCGATAACACTATTCTGTATTTCATTGCAATAAATTACTGTAGTATTAGCGATCGCGAAATAAATATCATAAAGCAGGCACAAAAATCTATACTTTTCATAAGGGTTTTCTATGGACCAAAAAAAGTAACCCGAAATTTAGTATTGATATGGGAGCGTATGACTCAGCAGAAGCATGTGAAATATTTGAAATTCTTAAAAGAGTGCTCAATACAGAGTAGAGCAGATATAATTATTTATTTTGAATATTATAACATAAATATGTTATAAAATCACTACAAATATAGTCATTTTGTTTCAACACTTCTGGTGTCTTATCAAGTGACGATGTTGAATGTAGAATGACCAATCAAAATACATATGTATTTTGATTGGTCATTCTAGTAACAGTGTTTACCGCTAGCGAAGGATCGTTAATTAATTTGAAATTTTTAAAACCATTTATTCTACATTCAACATCATCACTTGATAAGACTCCAGAAGTGTTGAAACAAAATGGCTATTTTTGTAGTGATTTTATAACATATTTATGTTATAATATTTAAATAAATAATTATATATATATATATATATATATATATATATATATATATATATATATATATTACCACTCATCGATAACACTATTCTGTATTTCATTGCAATAAATTACTGTAGTACTAGCGATCGCGAAATAAATATCATAAAGCAGGCACAAAAATCTATACTTTTCATCGTGCAAAAAAAGTAAACCGAAATTTAGTATTGCTATGGGAGCGTATGACTCAGCAGAGGCATGTGAAATATTTGAAATTCTATTAGTATGAGGATTTAAATTCACTCTCGACATCAAGTGCACCGGAGTCAGTGATGATTGTGTCTTTGTCCTCCTTAAACCTAGCCACATAATATCGACGGAATAAGAAAGGAATTGATAAATTGGTATTAGCACCGCTGAATAATGGTGATAAAAATCCATATACAAAGGATATATAGATAAGTTAGTAAATAATCAAACCACCGCTATAAAAAAACTAAATAATTTACATAAATCAGTCCAAGTTAAATTATTACCCAAATCCACTAAAAAAAATATTTGCTAAGTCTAAGACTAAACATATACAGAGTTTAGAACTAAGTCACCATAAAGTAAATTTAGAGTATTTAGAAATAAACAAAGGTAAAAATATGGAGTATCACTGTAAACGCGACATTATACGTTTTAATCCATCGTTTAACCGTAATGTCAAAAATTATATCAGAAGAATTTTACTAAATTTAATTGATAAATATTTTAACCATTCACCAACACTAAAAAGATTTTTAGAAAAAACAATGTTAAGATCAGCTATAGATACGTTAATAGCATTGACACATCTCCCATCATAACAACATTATATTAAACAAATATATTTTCAATAAAGAAAACGTTATGTCGCGTTGAAAAAATTATTACCTTAAAACAATTAAATTACCCTAGATAACAAGAGAAATTGATTGATGGCTTCATGTATACATAAAAATAAATGTCTGCTTAAATACTTTGATTCTCATTAATTTCTTAATTTTAAAATTTTAATTTCGTATGTAATTACGGTGTTGTTATGTAAATTTCGGCTTATTTTAAATGTAATGTACAATATACTTATTTGAATATAATTTTATGTTTTATGCTTTTTGTTTAAATAAAAACAAATATATATATATATATATATATATATATATATATATATATATATATATATATATAGTTTTCTTCGGCGTATGCAGTTCAATTCTGAGAAACGAACAGCCAGATAACTAGCTCATATGATTTGAACCACTCACACTTTTCGGAAGAATCTAAATACAGACTATGTGATCAGATGTCCAAACGACCTTTCATGTTTTGAATTTCGTGGTGTTCTTCTCCTAGACTGATTGTCAAACAAGGCTAAATATTTCAGTCTACGTAATCATTTAAATCTTAGATGTAGAGATGAATAGATGGAATTATAGCTTTTCCTAATATACTCGCGCATAAGTATTAGGTTGGTGCAAAAATAATGTCGTTTTTTGACGTTGAACTTATGTGAGAAAAACGTCATTATTTCTGCACCAACCTAATAATAAACTAGACTGGAATTCAAACTCTGCATTCCGATTTCAATTTTCGAGCCGCTATACATTACATAGTCTGCAAAAACACACACACATACACACACACACACACACACACACACACACATATATATATATATATATATATAAATCGGGAGAAATTTGTAAAGGAAGATGAAGAGGTGGAATGGGAGAATAGCGTGTTTCTTCATGTTCAGAAAGAGATTGCCTGTAGAGTTAAAACATATACGGAAATACTTCATAAAAATCCATATTATTACCTTACTTTAAGCACAGAATGAAGCGAAAACCTCTGATTTGAAAAATACGACAAAGAATGAGTTAACGTCTTTATAGACAAAGGCTGGAAAACAAACATCTTAAGCAAAATAAATCTTGTATTAAAGACTTCCTCAAGCAAGCAGATAAATTGATTTACTAATAGTAAGTAAGAACTTGTTACTGTCGCCTCTGGATCCCTGGATGCAAACTGAGGAAGTCAATTTCTAAATGAAACGTACCCGATATTTAATTTATAGGTTGGAAGCCATGAAGTAAAGGCAGACGTTTGAACGTTAGGTTTGGAGAGGAAGCATGGAAATCATTTAAAAAATAAAAAAGAAGTTGCAGGCAAGAATATAATAAGGAAAAGACAAACGAAGAAATAAAAACGAAAGGAAAATGGTCGTAAACAAAACAAAACGAGGAAAGTAGGTTTAAAAGGTCAAAATTTGGTAAAAGGAAAGAAAATCGGAAAATTGTGGAAAGTTAAGTAGCCACTTTTCTTTGTGAAAAGTTTTCAAATAGCCTAATTTATTTAGGAGGTCAAAGAACAATTTATTTTGGCAAGCTCAGCTTTTAGGTCCGGAAAAAGGTGAATACTGGCTTCATGTGATAACCGACTCCAACAGAGCTATGCTAAAAGCAGCATCAAATCTGAGAGGTTTCTTTATTTATAAAGAAACCTGGGAACTTTTCAGATTTCGTTGGAGATTCATTTCTTATACTATTGGCAAGAACTTAGAGAATGTTCGTTTTTAGAAAAGAGGTTTAGTAGCAGAGAATGTGGGAAAAGATTTTGACGATTATATGTTCCCATAAAATATGCAGCGCACGAAGACACAAAAAACAAATTACTTTATTTATATGGTGTTCGAATGCAAACTATGATTCCTCATAAGAAAACTATAACATGTATATTTCTATTTCTATTGTCGTATCATCTACATTATTTGCCATATATACTCCTGTATAAGTCTCAGTTCATATATGCAATATACCTGCATTTGAAAAAAAAGTCAGGTGTCACACTGATCCCTGATTTATTTGCTGAAAAAAAACAACTTATTTTTCATATAGTTCGTTTGTAATGCGTAGATTTCTAGCAATAATAGAATGTCTACCGTAGTCAAATATTGCAGTACTGAGCTCCATCCTCGATATATTTTTAGCAAATAAAAAGTCTTAATTCTTTTTTTAACAAAATTGCTCCAAAATTGGTTAGAAAAACCACTTACCATAGCATATCTGATACAAAAATTTAAATACCGTACATTTTTTTTACATTCATGCCTGATAACGCCAGCTTTTTTTTTACCCTGGCACTGATTACCGTGAAGTAATGGATAGCTGCTCGTCTTGAGGTTTCGGAGAACCGAGTTTGAATTCCAGTCGAATCCATTATATTCACTTACGTGCTAATAAGTATGAATCCCTTTTTCTTCCTCCAGCTATGGGTTAAATAGCAGGACAGATCTGCCATGGTTGGCAACTGGTATACCGCAGATAGAAATGGAAACCTACTGAGGGAAAAAAAATCTGCCTCAGTCATATATCGAAAGAAACATGATCGCCTAAGCGTGTATCATGCATGGCACATAACTGACTGCTTCGTACGTAGCCTAAGTTTCATTCTTTTAAAGTTAGACAAAGTTACCGTGAGAATATGGGCCACCAATGTAGGTTTCCGTCACCGAAAATGCACGAATTTTAGCATATTCAGAAAAGATTTAACTCTATATAGTTCAACCGGTCACCGGCAATGCATGGTTTTTAAGCTCGTAAAAATAGCACGCACGACTATATTTTGCGTAAAGAAATTATTGCAAAAGCTCGCACTATACTCGACTCTATACGGTCAGCGTAAAAACAAGGAAGATTCAGTCTAAGAAATTATGTAAATAGCTTAAAGAATATTAAATGACAAGAAACACATGGAAGACAATTACGGAAATTTTGATAGGAAAAAAAAATTCAGAGGAAAAAGAAAAGGTTTAATTGTGACATAAAATTGCATTAAAAATAGTAATTTAAAACTAGTAATATTGTTTCGTTTAACCTCAATAATTTTAAATATATATTTAATGTTTAAAAATGTATTTAAAATTTTAAAGTTGAAATTTTAAAGTTATATTTTTGGTCATACGCAAAACTTCCGAGATCCATTTGATCCGTTTCCACATATAACTTTATAGTCATCTTATGTGCGAATCAAACTAATTGCTTGATATTTTCTACTTTCTCCAGATTATCGCTTTTTTTGCAAGTTAATATTAATGATTATGGATATTCCTTCGAAGAACATCAATTACTTTTTAGATAAATATATTAATGTCTTTAAGTTCCATTAAAAACTTAGATATAATTATTTTTTATATTTAAATTAGCTTCAAGAAATAAAATATATCCTCTATATGATAAGATTTATAATAATAACTTATATACACAGATCAGGGACAAACACATACACACACACATATATCGGTTATAGTGCATTTATAGATATAGATATAGAAAGTGTGGACATAAGTTTCGACACGTAATGGTGACTGTCAGTTAATCGTCTCAGACTACCATTATAATACGTGCACACACAAGGACACACGCTCACAGACACATGTAAATGTACATACAAACAAGCATATAGGTACTGACACAGGTACACATATATAAGCACTGAACAAATACCTAGGTACACACACACACGTAGGCAGGGTTTGGGATAAAAAAACGAAGAGAGTTTTAGAATTCTGTTAAAGAAAAAATGCGCTTTCCGGCAGTATGTGAATCAGTTCCTCAGGGTAGAGGAAGCTACCATTAAGCTCGGCACGTTCTGACCAGCTTAGCCAAAAGGACCGGTCGGTCAGGAGAACGACAATATTTATTTAATAGGATTTCTCAAATATTCAGGCCAGTAGACGAAAATAAGTATACTGTTTAATAAATAAATACGAATATGCACTAAAAATAATGATTAAAATAATAAACACGTCACACATAAACACACACACATATAATATATATACTAATGCATGTTTCAGTAAATAATATAGACAAGTTTTTTTTCTATTTATTCTAATTAAATTCCTTTCATATTGTCGAATGGGCTTTTTAGCATTATCACTGAAACACGAAAGAAAATCACCATGTTTATACATGCTTTTATTGTTAATCCTGTCTAAGCATTCGGCTTAAATAAGCCATCATCAGAGATTACAAGTACATCACAATAAAT
The DNA here is from genome assembly GCA_964036315.1 of Acanthosepion esculentum. Classification (NCBI taxonomy): domain Eukaryota; kingdom Metazoa; phylum Mollusca; class Cephalopoda; order Sepiida; family Sepiidae; genus Acanthosepion; species Acanthosepion esculentum. The sequence goes on along the minus strand of OZ038502.1, from coordinate 50,439,815 downwards.
TAAATAATAAATTAAATAACAAAGATGGTAATTTTCGTTTTAGAATGGCTATGCGGACATTGCAACAATGATAGTTTGTTTTGTTTGCATGGAAGATTGCTATGAAACGATAAAATCGTGCATATGGAACGCAGGAAGCAAATATCGCATTGCGGTTAATGACATATTTGTTATTTAATTTATTGTAATATGCTAGTAATCGCTGATGATGGCTTATGTAAGCCGAAGGCTTAGACAGGATTAACAATAAAAACATGTATCAAAAAATGGTAAAAAGCTTATTCGACAATATGAAAGGAATTTACTAAAAATAAATAGACAAAACTTGTCTATAATATTTAGTGAAACATGCATTAATAAAAAATGCTGCCTAAATGCACACAATATGAAAGTAACATCAACGTGTTGAAGTCAAACATATAATGACATTTTGCATTTCTACCAATTTTTGCCAGCTCGCTAATATTGGGACGCTTGTTCTACAAAAGGATTCCATGGCTACAATGGATAAATTTAGAATTTAAAAATAATTCTCGCAGAGCATGTTCACGAGTGTTTTTTTGTTAATCACCATTACAACGATTACAGTTGCAATAATTTTTTCTTTGTACTTCACCCCTAAGGATGGCCTTGGAGGAGATTGTAAATACTTGCGTAGGAAAAACCACAGTGCCTTCCTTGATGAATTTCATAGTAACATCAAGAAACTAATTAGAGAATATTTAGGTGGCCACTCGTATTCAAGGATACTTGTCTACTAGTGCGGCTATCCAATACCTGCAGAAGCTTGATCAGGCACATTTGAGTTTATTCAACATACACATAGCGCAACTGTGGTTTATACTACAACTATGCTGAGCAGACCTTAGTTACATTTTCTGGGAAAGAGCGTGTTATCTAGCTAGCTCAAGCCCTCGGACACAATGACTTGTGACTTCGTGTTAGGACAGTTATCGACGGCACCCAAGTGTTCCGTCTACCCAATTTCACTCACAAGGTTTTAGTTCAACCCGTGGTGTGGTTCTCAGGAACTTTCCAAAGGTGCCGCACGCTAGCATCGACCCCTCCTGTACAATAACATCAAGAAGTCTCGACTGAGATTCGAACTCGGGTCTCATTGTCAGAATGCGAACGTTCTAACTACTGCCCTTATAAAAATAAATATACATAATATGTTTATATTATTTAATGAAACATGTTTGAATGAAGATATGCTGCTTAAATATACATACATACGTACATACACAAACACGCGCGCATATATATATATATATATATATATATATATATATATATATATATATATATATATATATATATATATATATATATATATATATATATATATATATATAAAGAGAGAGAGAGAGAGAGGGGGAGAGGGAACATGTTCAGCGAAACGTGCTTCCAATGGGCATCATTAGAAAGAAATCGTATGAATGTCAGCTCCCAAGTTGTTGTATCACGCGGTGCTTCTCCAATACTCAACTTCAAGATATGCGATATGTCATATCGTCGAGAAATTTGCTTGCTCTCAAAAAGAAATTAAGCGTAAAGTTTCGTTAAGAAAATAACATTTTCTGTCGTTGAGGGAAGAAGACCGATTCTTTCGGCTTGTTAACAATTAAATTGAAACAGAAATGAGAGAAAAAAAAACATGCAAAGAAAATAATAATATTGAGTGAGAAAAGTTTTTTTTTTGTCCTGTTTATCTTTTCCTCAGCTAATGAGGTTTCTCTTGGCGAAAGATAGCTGCAGGGTGTAATTCTATGAAAACGCCTTTACAAACACATTTTTAACGCCGCCTATGAAGATTTTGGAAAATGATTTATCCCTGTGTACGGTTTCTGGGTGTTAGCCTTTACTTAAACAAAACAACAACAAAAATCCGAGTATCTAAATCATTATCAACATAAGACAAACATTGAAATTAAAATATTAAATAACTCAGTTGTCAATTAAATTAACATCACGTCTCTTATATTTAAACATCCGCAAAATGGCCGCTTTATATGACATTTGTTTACTAATTTACAAGGGCCATGATGCACACAAGGTAGAAGGTTAATGACTAATATTGTTAAATTAGAAGACGGGGTAAGAAATTCAGTTTAAAAAGTACGTAGATATGGGAAAGATAAATGTCAATACTAGAGTCAAAGCGGTTAAAAATCTAGTGATCTGGGAAGCATCCATTCGGGAGTAATTTCCTTAAAAGGAATCCGTCTGAATGGAACTGTCTTCATACAAACGGAATTCGAAGGGGATTGGGGATGATTCGCTCTCCTGCACATAGCATGATATGACTTACCTGTGAAGACCAGGGCCGATGCAAACAAGGAATGTATCTAATGAGAATTTATACAATGAAAATGACAATACAGTAGCGAGAGGATTGCGATGCTTGGCCTTTGGGGCATGGTTGTAGAGTGGAAGGTAATACATCACTCGTAAGACCTTTAAGGCTGGAAAATGACGATTTGGAAGCTCCAACTCAGATATGGTAAGCGGTACTCCATTTTTGTGGTGCAATAGATATCGGCTCCAAATGAGAACTCGGAGAGCCGTGTTCGAATATTCGAATTTCTATCGTTAGAAATATCGTGTTATTTTTATTTTAATTTTTTTTTAAATTATTTGTTCAAAGTTATCTGGTTAAATATAATTAAACTGGCCGACTTACCCGTGCCTTGCTGCGTGTCACACATTTTTATAAGAAAATGAGGATTGATTTTAAATCATTGTTATAATTAGTGGAGAAAAATGATGTATTTCAATATTACTCAATGATCTTGCTGATGTGACGAATTTGAGGACTACGGACACTAAGCAGCAAATGACACCATTTCATAACTCGTCCTGTGGAAACCTCAGCTCTTTGGTAGGAGATGCAAGAAACGTAACTTCCTTGATGTCATGGAAAAGGACACGAGGATTAGGAGGGACACATAATGCCAGCAATGCGTGATCGAGAGTACTAGCGCAGGTATATGGGCGCTGTAATCAGGTTTGAGGTCGATAGATAATGAATAGTTCTCTTTTTTTTTAAAAATCTATATTATTATCAAATTCTTTACAGATTATGGATACTAAGTTCAATTACCTGACACAAGGTCACAGATTCGAGATATATATTTTGAATATTAGCCATTGTCTTACTGACCATTATTCTATGTAAAAGAGCTTGACTATATGGTTGGTTAGTTCCCCTCGTTCCCTGTGGAACATTGGACTCGACGCATCCGGGGACGTGCTAATAGTTTCAAGGGGAATTTGTGTTTACAAACGTTCCCCAACCGCAGTTTCAGGATAGGACGATTCGATTTGAATTTAGAATTTCCTTTTCCTAGACTGGTTGCCGCCCCAGGCTGTAGGACTCTGTCTGTCCTGCTATTTTACTGGGTGTGATGGAAAGGAGATAGATTTCTATCTTTTCCAAGTTTATTAGCACTAAAGTGAATGTAATGAACTTGACTGGAATTCAAACTGCTTTCCGATTCCTAATAACCCGTAGCTGGGAGGAAGTAGCGGTGGATTCATGCCTTTCCCATGGGTATTTGCACGTAAGTGAATATAAAAAACCCGACTGGAATTGAAACTTGGCTCTTCAATCTCCAATTCTGAACCGTTATCCATTACACCATTCGCACATCCAAGCTTACAGCAGCTGGTATTCCCAAGCGGTCACCCATCTAGATACTGATCAGTTTCGACGTTACTTAACTTCGGTGGTCTTACGAGAACCGGTGTTTCCATGTCGCAACAAAAGATACATAGTTAAAAATAGTTAGTTCCACTCGTTTCCTGCGGAACATTGGGCTCTCCCTTTAATGACACATCCAAGGATGGGCGAATAGTTTCAGGGGGAATTTGTGATTACAAACGGTCCCCAGCCACAGGTATACACACTTTCAGGATAGTGCGATCCGGTTTGAATTCAGAGTTTCATTCTCCCAGATTGGTTGCCGCCCAAAGTTATAGGACCCCGTCTGTCGTACTATTTTGCCCATAGCTGAGGAAGAAGATATTTTCATATGCTTCCCAAGAATATTAGTACGTACGGGAATGTAATGAGTTCAACTGCAATTCCATTTCTCCACCGTGCCTCCAATAACATATAGATGCGTCAAATGTTTGCTGTAGGATTACTTTCCTTAATAGCACAGTGATTATACTGTTAAATCATAAATAATTCTGGTGACCTTACAATACGGTGAATTGGCGTACATTTACGTATAGGGGACTGTCCTCTTTAGTTATATTTAGTTATCATCAAATATATTCTTAAAACATATAATAAAATTACATTTTGTCCAATTATGTATTCGCAATCTCTTGAACCGAACGCCACAAATTATATAAACTTTTGTTTAAGAAGTCAAATGCAAACGAAACATGATTAAGCAAGGAAAATCAAACGCAAAAGAAAATGTAAAAATATCAGAATTCTTTTCTTTTGTTCCATATATCATTTTCTGAATAAGTTTTAATAAAAATAAAACATTGATAAACGTTTCTTATTTGTTCTTTATCTGATCACCATTCTTTGGAATGGTTTGTTGCCAATTATAATGCAGCTCTTTGATAATTTTTGAGTAAAGTTCCAGAGTTTTTAACATGAAGAAGATTCCAGCGATCTCCTGAATCTGGCGAGTATGGTGGAATAGACCAACCGAGTTCTAGTATTTTTCCTGTGTTATTCTTGCCGTATACAACCGAGCGTTTTATTAGAGGAAAAGAAAATTTTTATCTATTGACGAACGCAAGAAGGTTTTTCGATTAAGTTTGCAGCTGCTAGGCGTATAAACATGCATTTTGTGTTTCATGGCGTTTTAAGTATTCTAAATGAATAATTCCTTGACGATTTCACTAAATGTACAACACAAACTTTCTTCCATGAAGATCATCATTTATGGAAAATTCTCCTTATTAATCTACCGCCTTTTGTGTTACACAATTTTGTATGGGATCAATTTTTCATAACCGTCTATGATATATTTATGGAACGTATTAATATCTGTGTTGTTAAAGGAGACTTGACGCAATGAATAAACGATACTCTTTGTTTTCTAAGAGCTCGTGGAACAAAAACATCTGGTTTGATGTCCTTCCATCCCTTTTCTAAGTTAGCATGCGGTAGATTATGTATTTAAGATCTCTGCTCAATATCGTACTATTTTGCTGTGGATTGCTTTTCCTTCACGACTTTATATCTTCCTCATAAAGTCCGATCTGGGGTCATCTTACAACAACATTTTTCCAAATTTTCATACCTGCCGGTCATTTATATCCCTTACGCCATAAGCACTACCTATTCTTCTAAATATGTTTATAGTGTTACTCTCATAACATACGTGCTGTAAATATAATAATAATTAAGAACGTTATAATTTAATCAATTGCCATGCAAAAAAAAAACAAGCTATATTAGTGTACCCCAATTGTTTTCTTAACTGTCACATACGTTTAATAGTGAGGATGATACATTCATCATTACAATTGGTTCCCAAAAACGGAAATTATTTATGACACAACATTTTTTAATCATTTTAAGCCAAGCAAGGCAATAAAGCCACCATGATGCAAAAGGTTACTAAGTATTAGAGGATATGTAAAAAACTATTATTAAGGAGAGAGGAGAATAAAAGAACAAATATTAAGGAGGCAGAAGATAACGATAGACATGAGATTTAAATTTTTAAAGATCAATTGTGACTGAAAAGCAAGAGGCCGGAAGTGACTTCCCAAAGTGAGAAAAGAACATTTAGAATAGAACTATATATTATATCTACCTATTTTAACTGTAAAATGACGAAACCTTTCCGCCAATCTAGTACTGCGCTTAAATTCATAAAGTCTAGGTACCATAGAGGAAAATTATATTTATTCTGTGAAAATACAGAAATGTGGCACAAGGCCGAAGGGGCGATTGGGGAAAGGACGGTCTTCTTCTGTCTTAAATATAACTTAGCTAGCCGCAAACACTGACCCAATCGTACGAACAATATTCCATACACCAAAACAACACATTCATACGTACCTTTCTTGCTATAGCGCAAAGTACATCAGAACAATTACCATGGAAGTATTTATCGAAAAATTTACGTTACGATGGGAAAGTTATTGAAGCCATGATGCCGGGCCAGGACCAATAGTATTGCACATTCTTCTTCTTCAAAAACTTAATATTTACTTTGTTTACATTGGTACTGAAAGAAATTGTGGCCCAGGACTTAACTCTTTAGAATGCCAATTGCTTTCAAAATTAATTTGTTTATCATAGTCATTGGTCAGAGATATAGATCGAAGAAGCTAAAGAAAGAGCAATTCATTGCGGAAATAATTTTCACGGTTGGGCTTGGTTGTTTTATTAAACAATTTACCAAGATAGGTTGAGTTGTTTAATGTCGAATAAATTATACAGAGCTAATATTACAGCGAATTAATAGGAAGGTAGATATGGGTCCGGTTTCCACGAGAGCCAATACGGTATATATGGGCCTGGTTTCGATGAGAGTCAAAAAGGTAGACAACTCTTCTGTCTCTCATATGCACTTCGTTAAATTATCGTTGTTAAAGTTTCCAAGTTTCAGACGTAACGAAATTTGTAGCTTTCATCGTGGGCAGGCATATCAGAATTCAGATATTGTCACAGAGAATGGTTCTGTGAAATAATTATGATTAAAAATATTTCCATAGCCCGGACCAAACACGCAGGTCTTTGAAATGCAGTTTTAATCTTTGATATTAATTATCAGGCAAAAATCGCTTCATCAGTTTTGGCAGTGTAATTAAAATCTGAATTAAATATGTTTGTTTCAATCTCGTTTGCTTCTTAGTTATTTTTACACTTTATGATAAAATAATCGAAATTTAAAATCAAATGTGCTTTAAGAGGATTGACTCAAATATTTGTCCTTTAAGATTAATCAGAATAAGGGCTTCTGTTTCCAATTAAAAACTGAAAAAGTTATTCAATACAGAAGAAAACGAAAATACAAGAATGACCTCGATGTGATATTTCCCGAAACTCCTGAAGGAGTATCTTTCAGAATAAAGTTATTAATGATAAAATATAATGTAATTGATGTAAATTGTCTAAAAATTAATTAAAATGTGGAAATAATTAGTTATTTTTAATTTTCGTATGCGATCCTTTTGAAAACATTTTTAGCTTTCCAAAATAAATTAATCGTTCCTACTATTAAAATTGAACTCCATATTCCAGTCATTCTTAGTCACTTAATCGCCTTATTACTTTCATTTATAATATATCTCTCTCTCTCTCCATATATACGAGGGTCATTCAATAAATAAGGTGAATTTTTCGGTATAAGGACTTCTAATACAGATTGAAGCTTACTTTTTTTTCAACGTAGTCTCCCAGCACTGTTACACACTTTTCCCATCTGTGCACAAGCTTCCATATTCCCTCAGCGTAAAAATCTTTGGACTGATGTCTCAGCCAGTCGCTCACAACACTTTTGATTTCATCGTCACTTTTAAACTTCGTGCCTCTCGTGAACGCTTTCAAGCGACGAAACAGGTGAAAGTCTGAAGGGGCAAGGTCTGGGCTGTAAGGGCGATGAGGGAGCAGTTCCCAGCCCAGCTCGTTGATGGTCTGCACCGTTTGGGCTGCTGCGTGAGGCCTTGCGTTGTCATGATGCAAGATGACTCCTTCTGACTGATGACCCCTGCCTTTGTCCCAACAGATAAGCTCAAAGTCCTTGCAATGTCATCCAGTGTCACCCTTCTGTCAGACTGAATGAGGTCATTGACTGATTCGATCACCTCAGGAGACCTCACTTCTGTAGGCCTCCCAGGCCTGTCTTCATCCTCAACACTGCTCCGTCCTTCTTTAAACAATTTAGCCCACTTGTAGACATTTTTTGGCTGAAACATGTGGCACCATACACAGTTGACATTCTCCTATGAATTTCAACTTGTTTGCACCCTTCAGCAACCAAAAACTTGATAACTGACCGCTGTTCAATCCTGGAGCATGCTTCTTGGTCGGCCATCTTTGTTAATCGCCAAAACTCTGAAAGTTTTTTTTAATCTGCAAAAGAAATTAAATCCATGTGAAAAAGAAGTAAAACAAAATAAAATAAAAAGAGTAAACTTCTATCGGTATTAGAAGTAATTATACCGAAAAATTCACCTTATTTATTGAATGACCCTCGTATATATATATATATATATATATATATATATATATATATATATATATATATATATATATATACATACGTGTATTTCGGTAGTATGTTTTCATTCAGGCAGGTTTCGTTAAATAATTTAGACACGTTCTGTCTATTTTCGATAAGATCCTTTCATACTCGCGAATAAGCTTTTTCGTGCGGTCGTTAAAAGTCGAGAGGAAAACATCGTGTTGGATCCTATTGTATTTCTTCCGAGTACTTGCGAGATTACATAATGTCATCATCAGAGTATTGTTATATATAGAGTAAGTATTTAGTGTTCATGGTTGTGAAAGACAAAAATTGTTGTGGTCATCCGAAGATTATCATTTTTTGTGTTTTTTGGTACACAGTGATAACCATGTTTCAGAAATAGAAGCTAAAGACTTCGAATTTAATTTTGTTATTAAACCAAAGACATTAGTTCCATTTCCACGTCAAGCGAATTTTGGAGTAACTTATTTTTTTTAAATTTACGGTTATTAAAGGCACGGCAAAGATTCATAATTGAGGGTTTCCAAGGATATTTATCACTGTGTCGCTAAAAACCCATATTTTAAATCAATGAATTTATAATATTAATGCTCTGTAAATTTACATTGAGCACTATTGTGTAAAAATAAAAATATCTATAAGAACACCGGATTTTATATCTTACTGTTCTTTCTTTTTATTTATATATACATTTATATATATATATATATATATATATATATATATATATATATATATATATATATATATAGATCATGTGCTTCCGTTAGTCCGTCCATCAATTCAGTTATGTGCCATGCGTGATACACGCTTATGCACATAACTGAACTGGACAATTTTTGCCGCAGTAGGTTGCCATTCTTTTTTCTAGACTAGTTGCCATCCAAGGCTATTGGGCCTGGTCTATGCTGCTAATTACTAATTACCAATATCTTGAAGGAGAAGAAGGGGCTTCATACCCTTCCCAAGGGTATGAGCACGTAAGTGAAATGTAATAGATTCGCCTGGAATTCGAACTCGAGTCCTTCCATCACGACCTCTACAACATCCATATCGTGACCGATCGAAACCAATTTTGGGGGAGAAGTGCCAACAGGTAAGGGGGTACAATGTGCAGTTTTACTAGGGTGCGTAGCTTAGTACAAATTCTTTTTTTTTTGGACTACATTAAAAACAATTTATAAATGTATAACAATAAGGATGAATTCTTGAGTAAATAAAGTGGTTTCTATTATTCAGCGAAGCATCACCACGGTAGTCTATTCCCTAAAGTAGCGGTTCTTGTAGAAAATGCTTATTTAATAAAAATGCAATACTGATATCTTCTGCTTAAGTTTTTATATATATGTAATTCTGGTGAAATATGAGTGGTAACACAGTTATAGCACTGTAAATATAAACACAGTATAGGGAGTTTTAAATTAGCAGTGGATTTCAAGAATAGTTGTGCTATAAACGAGACAATGTATGACTGGCTGGAAGGAAATTCAATAAAGTTGAGGAGTGCAGATAGCCTCGCTAATGCAAATCATATCTTACGTTTCAATGTTGAGTATTTAAATACATTAGTGACAAACTAAGACACAACCTATTGTTGAAATCAGAAATGCTATTAATGCTATAGCACAATATAAATCCTCTGAAAGGACTATGTAATGTAATAGCTCTTACCTTCGACAAACTTATTGACAAGAGACTACTACAATATACCGTGTTTGGAACAGTATGGATAGTATTTATCACAAGAATAATGTTTATTCCGAAACCATCCGAATATCCTTTGGGATGGGCCAGAATCCAGTTTCCAGTTCGCCCAGGTTTGGTTTGGTTTGTTTTGTTTTAGGGCATATCAACCTCAATGGGTCATTTAATGCCGGCAACTTTTGTTTCCTGGTTAATATGTTAGTTTTATCAAAAATCTATTTCTGTTAATATTTTTTTCCTCAAAAACGTATAGCTAGTAATATTATTTTTTTCAAAAACGTATAGCTGGTAATATTATTTTTTCAAAAACGTATAGCTGGTAATATTGTGTTTCAAAATAGTATTGTTGGTAATATTTTTTTTCAAAACTCATTGCTGATAATATTTTTTTTCTTTAAAAATTTATTTCTGGTTTTAAAACCTATTTTTACACATTTATAATGATTTTCACCTCAGTTTCGGGTTTAACTATTTGCCCTTAGCTGGGACCCTAACAAGTGCTACTACCCCGGGTCGGGGTGGATCTGGAAACACCGGCAATTCCACGCTCCTCAAAGCCTCCTGATCAGAGGACTTGCTGTTGGACGTAATTTATCGTCTTACACTGGAGACACACGCAGTTTATCGTCATACCCAGCACGCGGATGTTGTTTATCGTCATAGTTTGCCCAGGTTTTGCGAGAATTATAAACAAATGAGAAGGCCAAACGCGTCAAAAAGTTAGAATCTGATTCCAGAAAGTAATATTTACGCATGACAAGTTGCATGTTGCTCGCTCAAGAGTAAATCCTATTATTCCCTGTTAAAAACGAATAAGAAAAAAAAAGCAAGAAATTAAAAAAAATGTTCTTAAAAATATTGTTTACTATGAAATCCTATAAAATTAAATTAAACCGCGGATTAGGGTTTTTGTCATAGTATTTTTCCAAACAAATCAGCTTATTCAAATTTCATCGTTTGGTTTGAGTATGTAAATATCTAGAAAAATGTTAGTAAAAAACATTCTAGTAATATTATAATTCAACTTGTTCCACAAATAGTTTATAAGTTGGTTAACTGGGGCAATTCTCTCTGCCATTACCTCAGATAAATAATGGACAATTCCATTTCGATTTAGAGGAAAAATCGGAAGAAAAATATGTCAAAGACGCTTTTTAGCTTTACTGGTAGCAGAGAATACATAAATGATAAGAAAGAAAAAGTAAAGAAGGAATATAGAGGAAGTAATGTCGTTCACACGCGTTTAACGTTTCTATCAGTGAAATGTAAATCTTTATCATTATTGTATCTTTATATTTTTATCCTCTTACTTCTTTAAATAATTACCTACATTCACACATCATTATTGATAGTTTGTCATATTTTCACAGATCTATGAACGGAATGATCATGCCACTACTCATGACACGTACATGCATATATATATATATATATATATATATATATATATATATATATATATGTATTATTTATTTATTATAATTTTATCATATAGACAAAACCATTTTACTCACAACAAAGATGCAACTTGGTTTCAGTGCATTTTAACTGCACATCTACGGGTGAGGATCGGAAATGGTTTTGTCTTTATGATAAAATTATAATAAATAAATAATTATCGCTCTACTACATGTATTGAGCTCTTTTTTGAATGAATGTTCCGAACGTTAGAATTTATATAATTAATGTATTACTTTCGTTCCCACCGCATCGGATATATATATATATATATATATATATATATAGATATATATATATATATATATATATATAGATATATATATATATATATAGATAGATATATATATATATATATATATATATATAGATATATATATATATATAGATATATATATATATATCTATATATATATATATATATATAGATATATATATATATATATATATATATATATATATATATATATATATATAACACAGCTACTATATGTAAAAAGAACGTATTTAACAAACCGAACAATAAAATGTATCATGATCTCATCACCAATAATTTAATTACTTTTTGTTTTATTACTGGAAATAATAAAAGAATACCCCTAAGACGTGAGGGACCATAAATATTTCTACAACTTTCACAAGGGTGTTGAAACTATAGAACTTTACTTAGGATAGTAGATATTCATATTAAACAAGTGCCCGGCAAAGATATTTTCACTATATCTTTGAGATGAGGTATTATGATTACTTGAATTATTTACATTAATCTGACTGATATTCTTATTTTCGTTAAAATATTCACGACGTTTCGGCCGTTGTACGCTCCGGCCTTCTTCAGTTGAGCTTTATCCACTGGGCCATGTGTCCTTAAAGCGTTGGTCAGAACCAGCGACTAGACCCAAAGAGTCTTGAGTTCAATACCAGGTCACAGTAGTAGTGAACCAAAACTTGGAGATTTTAGTTAAAGGGATATAACTGAGACAGTCGAAAGAGGCATGGAACAGGGAAATAGAAGAATATACCTCAGTGGATAAAATTAAGGGTTCGGTTCGAAATTCCAATGACCTTAAGTAGGCCGGAGTGTACAACGGCCGAAACGTTGTGAATATGGTACTAAAGATGAGGATAACAGTCCGAATAATGTAAATAATGTAAGTAATTATAATAAGTCAGAGATATTTACAGATGATAATTCTTTATTCAGAAAATATATAATCAGTGTGTGTGACTGTAAAGCAAGATTAACCAACCACACCCCGTAACATGTGAACACCATGTGGATTCGGACAAGTACAGGCTTTGTTGTAAAGAGGTAGAAAATGTCACCCACATCTTTAGCGCTTGTCGAATTCTTGCACAGAAAGAATACACGCGCCGCCATGATTGGTGCCTATGTAGAAAGTATCAACTTGAAGTTAAACAAAAATAGTATCGCCACAAACCAGACAAGGTGATTAAAAACGAACAAGTCTAGATCTTATTGGATTTCAACATACAAACAAAGCACACCCTTGAGGCCACCAAACCAGACATCATCTTGTTGAAAAAAATAAAATACCTTTTCGTCAATGTGGCTGTTCCTGGTGCCCATAATATCAAGGTCAAAGAAATGAAAAGCTAAAAATATACACTGATCTTCGGGCTGAGATTGCCAGAATGGGGAACGTTATTGCCCCAATTATCACGGGGTTGTTCGGATATAGACCACTGAATATAAAGACCTACATCGATGTGTTGCATTGGTTAGCAATCTTGTCTCGTTATATCAATTACGACTGAATAGTGAGTTCAATCCTCACGGGGTGCTCCATACTTTCGACCATGTACCACATGTAAGGTAAGCTTAGAAAATCATTTTAGGCACCTCGACGTGGTGTGATTATTAGCAAGCTTGTCTTGTTGGGACAATTACGACTGAGTAGTGCGTTCGATCCTCACAATATCTTCAGCCTTCTGCCACATCTAAGCTACTCTTAGAAAATCGCTATAAAGACCTACATTAAGAAAATCGGACTAAAGCCTAGTATCCCATCGCTTCAGAAAGAATTCTGTGGTTTCTGTCTGAGGTCGTACGATTTGATGGAGAATATTGATAAAGCAAGATTTCTAGCTGAAAACGAAAAACACGTGGAAGAAGAGAACATAATGATAACACTTTTTAAAAAATTACAAGCAAAATGTTTCAGCGACAAAATAAAGTCGACAAGATGACTGGCCGAGATAAAGTTGCAAACACGTTATAAGTTGTCGACATTTGTGATAATGATACATATGCGAGTATTTAAAAAATGCGTGTACGTGATATTATCCGATGGATAAAAAAAACAACTTATCTCCTTTGCTTTATTTGAAGAATTAATCAAATTTCATTGACTAAAGAAATATCGCGATAATAGAATTAATTCGATCATATTGTGGTCAGAGTGCATAAGATTTATCTGCAAATAAATTAAATCACTTCTCTTACCAATGACTATTATAATAAAACAATTATGTTTTGTAACATCGTAGCCATCGATTTGTATTTTACATTGATTCGTTAATTTAGTAAGTCTAAATGATTTCCAGTTGCAGGCTAAAATGCAATCTCGATGTGGGCTAATGTTTAGCAAGGTTGACTCCGTAGAACAATTACGACTGAGTGGTGAGTTCGATCGTAGCTGGTTGCCCGATACTTGCTGCTCCTGCTACATGGAAATACAAATTTAAACTGTTTAAGAACGGTGACGTCTATTCACAGACGTATTTCCAGTAAATAATATGTTTAAAATAATATATACGTCTGACTGAATAAATTACAAATATCACGTTTTCTTATTTTTATCATAATTCTTTCATATTCACGAATATTTTTCCGTATATTGCAATTATATAAAATATTCGTGAATATAAAAGGATTATGCTAAAAATAAGCAGACATAATGTTTGTAATTTATTCAGTCAGACATGCCAAAAAGAGAATTGGCTGCCTAAATACACACACACACACACGCACACAGACAGACAGACACACACACACACACACACACACACACACACACACACACACATATATATATATATATATATATATATATAATATATATATATATATATATATATATATATATATATATATATATATATATATATATATATACAGAGTACGATGGATAAATTGTCACCTAAATTAAGTCTTTGGAATCTTTCTATCTCTTCTGGACGTCTCCTTGATTAAGTTGGTGCATGCTGCTGTAATCTTTGCTTTCAGCTCATCTTTGGTGTTATAAGGAGTTTTGTTGGTCTCTCGCTCAACTACACCCCACACATAATAATCAAGGGGCTTGCTGTTTGGTGAGTTAGGTGGCCAGATGTAAGGGATCGTGGGATCGTAGAAAGTGTCTGACACCCATGATTGGTTTCTCCAGCTTGTATGACATGGTGCAGAGTCCTGTTGCCAGATATACAGTCATTCAGCAGCCATCCTCTTGACTTAGGCCAGCACTACATCCTCAAGGCACGATGTAAGCATTCGGGTTGAGACTGAGACACTGCGGCCAGATAAATGGAGGCATAACGTCGTCATCACTAGTGATCCATTCAAACACCTTCACACTAACATTTGGACTCATACAACTATTTCTGTGACCTCTGAACTGTCCTCAGATTGACACACAAACTCTCTTAAATGTTTGTATTAGAGTTAGATTGATATGAATATTCATTCAAGTTTTAATAATAAGCCAGTATGTAATCTGGATTATAAGGACATATATCTTCAGAGTATAAATTAGTAATGCAACCAAGCATACAAGCTTAATATAATCGTATGAGTTAATATTCTAAAGAAACCGTATACTTATCAATTTCAACGCTTTGATTTATCATTTGACATGAATGTTCGTACTTTTTATTGATATATTTTTATAGGTTCAAATCTGGATATCAAAAACTGTTTTAGCAATATTAATTGATTAAAGCATTAGTGAATTCTTCTCGTTCAATTTGCCATGGAGAAAGTAAACATCTTTCACCTTTAACATTCTGGAGGTGATTTTTCGCAAATCAAAAGTTTTATCCTGCCACTGCATGTGACTGAGATGAATGAATGATAGTGTTTGAATGTTATAGTTGTGTTGTCAGATCCTGCTATGACAACAGAAAATTACTAAAATTAAGTAGTGCAGTCGAGAAACCATGAAAAAATGGAATGAAAAGGAAAGTAGTGAATAATGCAGAAAGGTAAAAGTTAATAAATAAATGAATGAATAAATAAATAGGAAAAGGTAATTTTTACAAATGAAATAAATTAATTTCACAAATCACACCGAGGCTATATATTTTATTTTAGGACATCGATTATTTTTGCCTTGGAAAAGAATTTCTTTCTCCTTTTTCAAAAAGATCGATATTCGATCAATTCGATTTTAACATTGTTTATCTGTCCCCCAGCAGTGATTCCTGTTATTTTCACATAGGGAATTTTATGTAAAAGGCTATGGAGACAGATTTTGTTTTCTTGTCTTTTGGAAGAGAATCCTTTTTATATAAGGATATCTTTTATCTAACCTTATTGAGCAAACTGCTTTTGCTATCGTAAAAATTCGAATGAACTAAAAGTCCTTAGCGAAGAATTTATACGACAAAGAGAATTAGATACCAATCAAGTTCTCCTAGATTATCAGTGCGTGAATACATGTCTCTCAAACTTGGTGATGTATCTTATCTCAGGGACAAAAAAAAATTGAGGGGATTCACGATAACATTCCTTGACAGAAAGAGAAACAGTCTGCACAAAAGACTTAGTCTAAATTTAAATAAGATCAAAACGTAAGAAAAAAATTATAAATTTAATCTTAAATATATATATACATTTTCTATGGAAACAAAAAAAGAACTCGTCTAGATTTTGTACCCAAAACAAATATTAAAAATCTTTAAATTTGAAATGCACAGAGTCACTTGTCCGTGCGCATGTGTAATCACATCAACGTAAATATAGACTTAGTCCGATGATGCCCTAAAGGACAAAACGCGTCACAAGAATTTCCAATTTGTCATACATCTTTCCCCAATATATATATATATATATATATATATATATATATATTATATATATATGTGTGTGTGTGTGTGTATGTGTGTGTGTGAGTGTATGTGTGTGTGTGTGTGTGTGTGTGCAGAAATATAGTTTTAAAGTGTGCTATATTTATGGGCTAAAGTGCTCAATATCAGAGATAGAGCGTATGTAAATATAAATATAAAAGTGAACACTGAAGTCAACAATCAGAGGCGACAGGCTGTTTCATGCTAGACGCAATCGTCAGGTCGCGAGTGTTGGATATTTCTCAACTATTTATATATATGGGTCAGTGGTGCATTGTGGGTAATCCATTCTGGCGGTGATTTTGGAGGGAGATCAGCTCAAAACCTTTGGCCTACACTGTACATCTATCTATCGATTACATACCGTACCTCTGAGCGATAATGGGTACTTCCCAATCATTCATAAATACGTTAGACAGTATTGTAAGTGTGGGTAATATGGGGGTATATGTAGTGGTTTACCTACTTCATGCCGCTGGCGAGTATTGTATTTTGTCGACGTTATAAAGATAACTATTTCATTTCCTACCTCTGTTTTGGTTATTCCTCATTCAGTAAACATTCCTAGGTTACAATACTATCTCTATCTTTGTTTCTCTCTCTCTCTCTCTACACACACACACACACACACACACACACACACACACACACACACACACATACATATATATATATATATATATATATATATATATATATATATATATATCATCATCAAGCCATGTGTTTGTTTACTTTTTTAATAACCCTTTCCATGTCTCTAATCGGTTTCTCGATGATAAGAGGAAATTCATCAAGGAAAAATTCGTAGTTTTTTTCTAACACAAGTACTTTCAATCTTTTCCAAGATCATCTTCAGGGGTGAATTACAAAGGCAGATTTAGTGTAACCGCGATAAAATCTGCATTACGTTGTGATGCTGATTTATAAACAATACGCACGAACGAACTCTGTTGTAGTAATTTTAAATATATTAATTTATCTGATGTTGTTATGGAAGTTTTTGCACAACCAGCGTTTCAATATAAGGTAGCTGGCCGGAAATTGGTAGAAATGTAACATGGCATTGGCTGTTATATGCACTTCAATACGTTACTGCTACACTCGGAATAAATTTTGTTGAGTGTTGGTTGGTTGATTTTGATATAGCGAGTCTCGACAATTGAAAAGTGTTTGTTTATTATTTTCGTGGTGTCGTATATTTGAAGTAACTCTCGCCTGGTTTCTTTCGTGAAGATATTAATCTCGACTTATTCAGATCAATGGTCATCCTTCATCTTATCTTCTTGTCCTCACCATTTACCTTACATTCCACAATCTACTCCGTTCATAACACAACCCTCTGTAAATCTCTACGCAGAGTGGCTCTAGGGGGTTGTATTGGGGGACATTTTTGTTTATCAGTTAGTCAGTTATGTGCCATGCGTGATACGCACTTAGGCAATCAAGTATCTTTCGATACATGACTGACGAGGCAGATTTTTTCCACAGTAGGTTGCCATTTCTTTCTGCGGTAAACCAAAACTGGGTCTACCGCAGAAAGAAATGACAACCCACTGACTGTAGAACCTGGTCTACCGCAGAAAGAATTTGCAAACTACAAGGCTGTAGAACCATAGCTGTTTACTCACAGCTGGGGAAGTGGAGGATTCATACCTTTTCCAAGGGTATTAGCACGTAAGTGAATGTATTGAATTCGACTGGAATTCGAACTCGGCTATCCGATTTCTCAATCCGAGTCGTTACCTATTACGCCACCGTGTCTCTGTATAGAAATATGAAAGCATTTACCAATTGCTGAGAACATGGAGATGTTTCTTCTCCGTGGAAGTGGCATAGCGTGTCATCGATTTAAAGGTCTGAACCGATCAATCTCAAGAATGGAACTCATTTGCTATGGACATTGTGATAGAATAGCGGCAGTTTAGAAACATTTCAAATATGGGATAAATCCTTGCAGTGTGTAAAATGAGACATCAGCTACAAAAACTTGCAAAACAATTTTTTAAGCTAACAAGTAAGGAAAGTGAGGAGGGTGCATCTCCAGTCCCGCGTTGGCTGTATTCCATGTTCGTCGAATCTGACCCCTGTACAGATAAAGCACTTCAGAGAGGGAATTTTTCGATTGCTATAATCAAACATTTTACTAGCATCTTTTGCAGTAAATGATTCATCCAGAGTGAATTGATTCATAGATTCGAAAGAACATATTAAGCATACTTCTTTAGATAACACCACTCAGTTTTGAAACCTAAGTTTTAATATGTTGGTTTTTAAGGAAAAATATTCTTGAAGCTTTCATTTTAGCTTTAACCGAAAGCTAAATGATTAAAGTTAATATTTCCATTAAGCAAAGTACTCTGGTTTATTTTAAATATAATTTATATTGACTGGATTCTCAACTTTTTGGTCGCATTCAGAAAATCGATAAAAATCGGCCATTTTGACACATTTGTAAACAAAAGTTAATTCTCGGTTTTAAAAGTCTTCTAAGAATAAAAGAAATACTTTTCTGAAAATTTATTTGAGGAATATCGACGATTTAAAGTATAATTAATCTGATTTGAAAAGAATATTTAAGTTTAAAATAACAAAGAAATGGATTTTTAAATCTAGCGGTGATTACTCAATTTTCACTGTTACTAGTCACTTGTAAATCCCATAAAAAGTGCATATAAAATCTGTCGGTACCTTTACTCTTGTTCTACGGAGAATTTATCTGTTAACACGTAATTTAAGTATATGACGGGTGAGCGCTTTTTTTATATGATTTTTAAGAAATCAGTAATCTTAAAAATGTTGGAAAATATTCCCGGTAATCTAAATTTAGGAATGTTGAATTTAAATTTACTGTATTCATCCTTCTTATTTTCTGACTAAGTCATGTATAGTCGACCATATTTTCAAATAGGGGTACGTTACGTAATATTTTATATACATAAAAATGAATTTAAATTTAAAAAAAATATTGGGAGTAAAAGAATTTTATTGATCCTTTCAATTTTTGATTCGTAAATATAGTTTTCATTTAATAACAATATCACCTAACTAGATTGAAGTAATGCAGATTTTCAAACTATTTATAATATTATAAATTACTAAAATTAAAATTTAAAAAAATAAGAACAATTCTTGTAAAAATTCATTATTCATCGTTTTTTTTCCTGAGGACATTAGTAGTTTCCTTAATAAATCTTAATTATAAAAGCAATGAAAAGATTTTCTAATTATATAATATTATAGTTTTATTTCATTATCTTACGATTCAGAGTAGCTTTTCGGTAACTGGGAAGTCTAGTTTTTCCAAAAAAAAAAAAAAAATAGCCCAAAAAACTAATGTTTTACATTCTCCAAGGTGTCCTGTCTTCATAAATGAAACACATTTTAAGATCGATACTTAATTTCTCAATATTTCATGAAATTATGTAAGTGGGGAGCGGGTAACATATGTTAAAAAAATACCAAGATTTCTAAAAAATACAAATTTCAAAAATGATTTTATTCTTTTGTGAATAAGTCCTGAAACTTACATTAAATTCTAACAATTAATTGACTTTTGCATAATTTCCAAATCAATGTGTTTTTCACCTGAAAAAAATAAAGGTGCAAAAACACTAATCGCCGACGTAAAACTATCATCATATTTAACCAGAATTTTGAACGTGCTAGAAAGGATTAAAAAAATTAATAAAATAAGGAAATAATACTTTGTTCATTCCTCTTAATAATAACCTAAAACATTTTGACGATAAAACTTTGTTTTATTATGTTTGGGGCCTTTTATTCATCATGCTGTTCTGTTTTTTAGCGAGCAAGTCGGGGTACCTATACTTGTTACTGACGACTAATTTCAAAGTAGGATCTTATATAGTTGATGGTTTTTGCAAGGGTAAGGAAAACATATTTAAGAAGTTCTTTGAAGAAATGTTCTTTCAAATTATAAGGGTAATCGTAATACGATTCTTTCCTCATAAAGTAACATTTGGCAAATGTTTGACTTTCGGCTGTAATTTATAAAATCTTTCTAGAAAAACAAATTTTTCAAAAAAAAAAAAAAGAAAATAGGATTCCCAAGTCGGACCTACAGGCTTCTTTCGCTCGAAACAATATGTAACCATTGATCTGAGAAAGTGGTTGTGTACAGCAGTGAATTTCGATATTTCTGAACATCTTAGACACCAAGTATAACATCCATATGAAAAGCCCGATCTGAGGAAGCGATTTAAGTAAATGACTAGAGTATTTTAAGTTAATGTTTCGTTTTTCCAGCAACTTGCAGACTATTCTGATACCACCGAACAGAAAATGACACGCAAACATTTGTTCTATTCGGACACACTTACGAAATCATTAAATTGGTAGTAGATCATTTGAATTCCAGTAATCATTGGAATCACTTATGTAAAGAAACACAATCACTTCTATGCATATATTGATTAAACACACTTAATGAATATGTACATACCATTACAGTGAAAACAACAGACACTCGCATCCGAATAAATATAATAATTAAATTCATTACCCGAATGAGATCATCCAAACATTCATAATCATGATTTATTTCTTCAGGACGTGTGAGATCATGGATTTCCTCAATTTCCAGCCCATTGAATCTTTTAGCAACTTTTCACTTTCACTAACCCACTTTGCCCCTACTCTACCAAAATTTTACACAGAACCCTTAAGTTGTTCGCCTTTATCTTTTCTTCAGGGAATACGTCATCTGAGTAAAACGTTTTCCAAGCCGTCTTTTCATGTAATGTGTTCAAGAAATTTCAATTGTCGGTTTCTGATTTTGAGCGAGAGTGTGACTTTCCAGTTCCTTATTTATTTAGGACTTTCTCGTTGGTCACGTGTTCAAACTATGGTATGACACAAACATTACATATTCCATAACAACAATATTGCGTGAATATAAGATGGAGTAGTCAATATATTTAGTCGAGTGCAAAAATTCCTCGTCACCTTTTTTTACAAACTTGAGATTGAATAAGTAAATAAATGGCTTTAAAATATTATTGGTACTGACCTGGCATCTCAGCTTCAGTCCTTTTCCAACTGATGTAATGTAGCCTTCACTTGCTCTTTCTGCATATACTTTCATGTCACTAGTTCTGATCGACGTTCCACTATAGTACCTCGACTTCGAATTTCTTCCGGCTTCTTGTTTTCCAGGCAAGTTTAACTTTCAAAACTTTAAATTCAATGTCACTTATTATCTGCTGTCTTAATTCATCTTCTTTCATTGTTCTCGCTCCTTAATAATGGCTTGCCTTTTCTTATATTATTTCATATTCTTTCATCCCTTGCGTCTTAGCAGCTTTATTGCCTTGATTAGGTGAATGATTTTTTGAAAAGCCCTGAATACTTTAGAACTCAGCCAATAAAAATATAATTGCAAAGACAATGGATGTTTTTTTTTAGCAGCATGTCAGCCTGTATGAGTTATTGTCGGAATTCTCATATTCTTTTACGTAATTTTATTTTATTTTTTTTAAATAATAATGGTGTCGGTAATACTAGTCGTACTAATTAATCCATAACTAGTGGGAAAAGAGCCGGATAATTTTTTCCAAGGATATTTGCCAATAAATGATTATAACGGACTCAATGGAACTGGAACACGGGTCTCCGATGAACTATTCCGACCCATTATAAATTACACCAGACGAAAATCCAAGCTTACAAGCAGCAGGTATTTCCAAGCGGTTACCCATCTAGGTACTGACCAGGCTCAACGCTGCTTAATTTCCTAAACCCGTAAATACAATCAAGTTTATGTAGGAGGAAGTGTAGCTGAATAATAAAATGACTGTTTGTTATTAAATATTTTTTTAAGATATCATTTTACTCTGCTGCTAACTAACTAAATATAACGATATTTTGACAAAAAATATGATTAATACTGCTGTATATCTTATTTCTTTATAGTTTGTAGTATAGCACAAGTTCCTCTGAAAATTTCGCTTGGATATAATAAAAGAACGTTTCGTGGATATAATCGATATTGTAGATGATATTAGCTGAAGGAATATGATGACTTCATTGAATCTTGAATGGAAAACTAGACAGAGAAAATATTTGAACATGCAAAATCATCGGAATGTTCACCTATGACAATGTAAAATTAGCAGGTCATGCGTGGAAATAATTACTTTAATGTTACACTTTTCATAGTCGAGAGCACAGAAGTGAACAAAAAAAAGAAATTTTATGCAGAGATGATGATAGATATGTGACGTGAACTGAAAAAAATAAAGCGAGACAAATACCGACTGACACTAAGTCAAAAATTAAATAAGTGAAATGAAATAAAATGTCTCAAGACGAATACTTTAAAAAATAATGAAACACTCGCACATTTTCGTGAGGAACTGAATACAAAAAGTAGAAACAATAAAAATAACAACAAAAAAAGTCAAATTAAAGGCAATAGATCTCAAGAGAAGCGGACGTAGGCTGGCTTAAACAAATACACCGATATTAACCATTATGCACACCAAAGAATGTTTTATAATATTACCAATAATCAACTATTAGACTGAATTATAAGACATCTTCTTTTCGGGAAGCAATGACGAGTGTACCATCCTAACTAACCGTTCTGTACAAGTCAGGAAAAATAGGTTACCTCCGACAATGTCCAACGCAAAATGATATGTTCCAAAGTACACATGTAATTTTGGGCTTACTGTGGGATAGTAGGGTATAAATTCATTTAGAGTTCTTTAAACGCAATGTTATACTGAATGTACGTTCAACAGCTGCAACTTGTTTCTAAAAGTGTAACCGAATAACTCCCGGCGCTCATCAATAGAGAAACGCTGGTTCCCAACTTTAAAATCGGTCCAAGTTATTGGAACACCCTAAAGCAAAACTTATCGTAGCCGATTCGTTTCGTCCTCTGTAGCAAATATTTATATACAAGAGCAAAAACGTTATCGATTTTAAAAGAGCAAAAAGTGTAAGAACTCTCATAAATATTCATAAGATCAAAAAAGTCTGGAGGATACGAAGTGATGCAGTTCAATGTGAGTAAGTGATATTTTTGAAATTATATTTTATGCAAATTAGTATTTTAATTATTTTAGTTTGGGATTAATGCGTGTGCTGTATATTTTCAATAACATGAAGTTATGGATTTAATCGTTTTCTTTTAATTTTTCAACCTTTTTTGTAGTCATGTATCTTGATTTATGAATGCAGTACTTTTTTCAGGAATGGAGATAATGGAAAAAGTCCGGGGCGTATATTTATATTTCGGTATAATTCGATGGCACCACTCTCGAGTATCTTCCTTCTAATCAAGTTACTTTCTCTTTTAATAAGTGCGGCATTCTTTATATCAAAGTTGTCGTTGAATTTATTTCTATGTATAACTAATGCATTTGATAAATTGTGTATAAGATGCTTTTTTTTTCATAAATACTTTTTGTTGTGGTAGGACCCACCTAATCTGCATAGGGGACTACCAACTATATAAATAATGGTTGGTACCGGAAGACGAGGGGGGAGGAATCACGAGATCCAACTAGAGACTCTGATCGACTGCGACTAGTCAACACATTCTCCAGGAACGTCTTCCTAGAAATATACAGAAATACTATATGTACTTATTGTGTACACTTTCTTGTTATAATACATTCTTGTTCTAAGTACATTTTGTGTTGCATTATTATTCCATGCATTAGGCGAGATTCAACAATGAGTCAAGACTCAACACTTTTTTTAATTTCTGAAAGTTTCCCCGGTATATTTCAAGGAACAGTTCTTGTAATTTATTTTATATATATGTGCTTCAAAATGATTATTATTATGGGTATCTTGAGGGTGCTGACCATATCCATAATAATTTGGGTGTGGTTGTAATTATTTTAATATTGTTTAGATTGGATAGATTGTTTCGGGTATTGGATGATACTGAGTTAGTAGCTGATATTATATATCTATTTTTATCTATTTTATTGTTGTTAATAACGTTATCTTTTTGCGGTCGTATATTTTGTATGCCTTTCTCTTAGGTTTGTGGATGGAATAATAAGATATGGGAGCTTTTTGAAAGTATTTTCTATGTATATTTCTTCGTTGGGTAAGTATTGTGGGCTGCAGATTCTTAATGCTCTTAAACAGAATCCTATAATTATCGCCGATTTGATCTTGTTACAGTGGTGGGAGTAAAAATTGACCAGGTAGTTTTTCTGTAAACATCAGTCTGAAGTTCCTTATTATCTGTGTGCAATATTCTTTCAAGGAAGGTTACTCAGATTAAAAGGTAAAGATTGTTGTGGGTTACACGTTATCTAATTTTTTGACAATTTCCCGAAAAGCTCTTGTTTGATCTCATCCGACCATAAAACCTTTTGCCAGAAGGTTTCTTGCTTATTAATATGAGCTTTATGGCTCGTGGATATATTAGTAGATAATCATATATGTATCTGAAATAAGAAGAATTTTTTGGCAAAACATTTTTGAGAGAACCAGTTAACAGAAATGTGAAAAAGCGACAAGACAATACGCCACTCAGTGAAGACCCATAGGTAAATCAAATTCCTGTCTATAAAAATTGTTATCGAAGGTAAAAGGACATCGATTATGGATTAAATGGTACATTTCTATAATTCTATGTATAGGAATAGGTAATTTTGTTTTTCTTTTAATTAAGTGCGTTTTTAGTAAATATAGATATTTCTTTGTGTATAAAAACTTTATGTCTAAAATTAGTCATATATTTGTTTTTGATGTATATGCTTCTAAATTTATTTAAAAGATTACCAGTGTTGTTTTTTTCGTGTGTATATCAGGAAATAATTGCACAAAGAAGTATGGTTACAATTCTGGTTTGTGTGCCGGATAGTTTATGCGGAGCGCTACCTATTCCTGATATAATGGCTCTAATCAGTTATGTATTTTTGGTAATCTGTAAAATATGGGTGTTTCTGGGTGGTATTTGATGTGTTTTACCCAGGAACTGTCTTAATGTTTTAGTAATGTCTGTGTCTCTTTTATGACCTCGTGTTCATTAATTTTTCATATATATTATCATCATCGAGGACTAATATTTGACAACTGATTCAAGTATAAACCCGACTAATATTTAACTATAAATTAAGCCAATCAGTATTTATCTATAGAATCACGTATAAATCCGATCAGTATTTTGCGACAGGTTCAAGTATAAACTCAACCAACATTCTTGATATTAAGCTACCGAACAGATGCTAATATATTGTAAAATCCAATAATCTGACCAATAAGTAGTGACGCCTACAGACATCCTAGTTAAAATACTGATCTTAATTTTACGGTGATTCCTTGGGAAAAAATCACCGTCACACAATATTAATAGCGTTGTCATAAATAGTTAGGATGATGCCCTTTTATCCTCATTTCGTTAACCCAACACAGACATTATATTTTTACCCCTCAGTCACCTCACTTTTTTAACTTACACGCGGATTTCTAAAAAATATTAATATTGAACTGGACTTCAGTCTGATTTTTCTAGTTTTCTTTTATATGTGTTTAGATATTTCAGTACTTCGGTGATCATGGCTCTCCACGACTTCTTAACATTTTCAGTTATCAGTAATTTTGAATCATTACTATCCTCTCTGTCTCGGTTCTGCCATCCATTTATATAAAGGTTTTCCTAGTAGCATTTGTATTTAAAAAAACACGCGAAGGTTCATTCATTTGGTAGGACGCTTAATATTAAAAGCGACAAGTAGCGCAAATTCAATGGTCGTCTTTTTGCTTATCTTTCTTAAGTAGCCATTTTTTTCAAGAAATATAGAGGTTAGAATCTTAATTTTATCTTCCAATCACGATAGTAATTTAGTTTTTCAATTGTGCAACTTCATTATATCATCAATTCTGTCCTTCCTATTTTTCATATTTACATTATGAACATATACAATGCTGCGCAAATGTAAATGAACCCCTAAGATAATATCAACATATCATATATTTTTTTGATAATCTTATTTTCTTATCAATCTCGAATGAAAATATTAATTAGAAATTCAAACTTAAGATGTGCAAAAATATGGGAATCTTTACATTTAATATTTGGTGACTTCTCCTTTTGAGTTCACGGCCTCGTCCAATATTTTTATATCTGTTTTAATGAGTTTCTAACAGTACGTTGCGCCAGTGCTTGACCATTCCTCTTTGAAAAACTCCCACAATTTCTTTATATTACCTGGGATTCTTATATGCACAACCTTTTTTTTATTTGAAACATTTTTTCAATTGGAATTAGATCAGGTCTTTGACTAGATTTTTTCAAGACTTGACATTTCTTTTTTCGAACCAATTCTTTTGTGGATTTGCTTTGATGCTTCGGATCATTGTCCTGTTGGAAGATTCATCCCCGATCTAAACCCAACTTTCGAACCGAGTGCAAGACACTTTCGTGCAAAAATTCTTGGTCTCTTTCAGGGTCACCAGAGCGTACTATTTTGCCTGTTGCAGCAGCAATGCACCCCCAAACATAATAATATTGCCGCCATGTTTAACTGTTAGAACCAAATCCTTTTCAAAAGACATATTAGCTCACGTGTTATACCGCCTGTCATTCCT
The DNA here is from genome assembly GCA_964036315.1 of Acanthosepion esculentum. Lineage (NCBI taxonomy): Eukaryota > Metazoa > Mollusca > Cephalopoda > Sepiida > Sepiidae > Acanthosepion > Acanthosepion esculentum. The sequence goes on along the minus strand of OZ038502.1, from coordinate 50,412,789 downwards.
CCCTAAAACCTGTAGTTTGATCACATCCGACTCTGGAGAACTGCAGGGGTCACTGCGGGATTCACCTGGGTTTGCCTAAGTAGATGTCTACTTGCTCTAGCGGACGAGCACTTATTGACTGTGATACCTTCATAACAGTGGAATTCCTTTTATAAGTAATTTGTCACACGGTTGGGATGAGCACTCGAAATGTTTTTTATAGCTTTTTCTAGCCTTCTCTATCGTTATAGGCTTCAACTATCTTAAAGCTTCAGGATTTAAAAATCTTGGCAAATTCTTTTTAATTCACTCTCTAACAGCAACTTTTTGTACACACAATATTGTTTTACTGCAGTATACAGAGCTTACTAAAAAAAGGAAAACGTGTCATTTTGATTTTACACGTGCAGAAAAAATATTTGCAGTAGCTAGCTTGTAAAACAAAAATACTTGTAAAACAAAAATACTTGTAAAACAAAAATATTTTCTCATCTTAAATTTTAATTGATAATTTTATTCTAGCTTGATAAACAATTTTGAAAATGGTTGCAATTTGTTTTTCTTAATGAATATATATTTTGATTAGGATTTCTTGATTATCTGGAAACGAGAACCAATTTATTTTAATATGATCTTAGGGGTTCACTCAATTTTGTGTAGTACTGTATATATGAGAGGGCGCGCTAACCAATCTGACATATACATACATACATACATACATACACACACACACACATACACACACACACACACACACACACACACACACACACACACACACACACACACACACACACACATATATATATATATATATATATATATATATATATATATAACCAAGTATAGAATTGGTGTGGACGGAATAAAATTCCAATATCGAAAAACTATTTTTAAAAGAGTGTTCAATACAGAGTCGAGCAAATATTATTTATCCAAAAATTATAACATAAACATGTTATAAAATCACTACAAAAGTGGACACCAGAAGTGTTGAAACAAATTGGCTATGTTTGTAGTGATTTTATAACATGTTAATGTCATAATTGTGGTATATATATATATATATATATATATATATATATATATATATATATATATATATATATATATATAATTATCTTGCTCTAGCTATACATCAAAATAGCGACAACAAAGACAGTGGAAAGCCGGAAATTCTGTCTGTCAGTGGAAGTCTGAAAGAAATGAGATTTTCGGCATGCAATAAAGATTTAAGTCTCTGCAATTAAGCGACGATGTCAGATATAGAGTATTAATAACATTAAGACAAATAAAATTTATCACTTAGCTGATAGATGTTATATTCAGCGCCGCGACTTCAGGGTTTCATAGATTCACGTGTTTTAATTGTTCAGTTAACTCATCAGGAGGTTTAATTGATGAAACTTCCTGTCTAGTGGACGGAACAATTAAAAGTATCCACTTAGTTCAACACCGAGAGGCGAGGTCGGTTTTATACTTGAACACAATGCTTGGACAGGAAGATTTCTTTTCTTTCTTTTTTTTTTTTTTTAAGCGTATCACCCCAAGCAAGGCCGGTGGCCACTATCACGCAAGGGGTTACAGAAGGGTTGGAGGAAGAGCAGATAGGAGTGGTAAAGGAAGGGATGTGGAGAAAGAGAAGGACGGAGGGTCGATCGAGATAGGGAGGTTACGGGAGATATAGAGCGAGAGCAGATAGGAATGAAAGATGTCAGGAAGTGGATAGATCAAGGCAATTGGAGATGACGATTGACGCTACACTTAAACCGTTGGAGATTGTATTTGTCAGGGAAACAGTAATAGGGAAGGGAGTTCCATAGGCGAGATGTGCGAGACATGAAGCTATTGGAGTAGAAAAGACGTCTACACCTAACAGTTTCAACGGTGAAGGGGTGGGAACGGGATGCCAGCCTCGTAGGACGCTTAAATTCACGAGGCTTATGCCCAAGCATGAAACAGACTGTCGTCTCTCGGTGTTAAACTCAGTGTCCACTTTTATATTTACATCACTGATATTCAGGACTATATTATTGCATACTTTAAAAGTAGGTCTTATATATATATATATATGTATATATATATATATATATATATATATATATATATATATATATATGTATATATATATATATATACAGGTAAGTAATATCTTAACGTGTTTTCGATGTAATATATATATATATATATATGTGTCGAACTAAATTTGTTATGTTGTTGCGACTACACATGCGCAGTAATTGTGCTCCTCGTCTCTTACAACATTTCACCACTTCTGACAGAACTTCTATTATCAGTGTGGAATATCTACTAACAAAAGTGATGGAAAGAAAAATAATCTAAATTAAATCGGCTAGATTAAAAGATTACAAAAGAACTAACATCTCTCGTTCTTGCGCACCCACATAACAAATTTAATCCGATGAATTCCTAAATGACGACACGCGTCTCAAGAACACCATTTCCAATTTGTCATACATTTTCCCTAAATATTGCGCTTGATATAAAAATATATCATATATATATCAGTGTAGCTAGATCGAAACGCGGCTGATTTGGCATCAGTGGGAGGTTTTACCCCTATGCTATTGGTGCCCCGTAGAGAAGAAGGTGATTTTTAGTGTATTTATTTTTAAACACACCAGTGAACGAGAGCACATTTTGTCCGAACAAAATTATTTCAAAGGGCTACACACACACGCACGCACACACAGACACACACACACACACACACACATATATGCATATGTGTGTGTGTGTGTGTGTGTGTGTGATTTTTCTTAATGGGAAATCATCAAATACCAGGCCCAGGTGTCGCTGAAGGTAGCGGTTTACAGCGTGAGGTTGTAAGGGATGAGGAAGGGGAAATAAGACTATTAAGAGGACGAGAAGGATAGATATCGATTGACGCTGAACTTAAATAAACCAAGATTGTGTGTGTGTGTGTGTGTGTGTGTGATTTTTTTAATGATAGTTCACATAAAACCAGGCCCAGGGGCCACTCAAAATAGTAGGTTACTGAGACAGTTTGTAAGGGAGCCGGATGTAAGCGAGAATTATTAAGATCAGCATGATAGGTATCGGTTGACCCTGAACTTAAAGTTTGTAGATGTCAGGGACGCATTCTTGCGGGAGTTTGTTCCTCAAATTAGCAGTTCTGGGAAAGAAGCTGTACGAATGGAACTTTCTTCTTATCAAGGGAACCCGAAGTGAATGGTAATGATTGTTTGGCTGTCGGAACTGTTGTCAGTGCACTAAATAGAAATCCTCGCACAGTCTGTTGCTTTCATTCTTCGCTAATGCACTTGTGTAAAATAATAATGCAGACTCGACTATTTTGTGAAAAATAATCTAGAATCTCTGTGAATTCAAATTCCTGTAGAAATCAACAGGAAATATACACTTAACTTTCCTAGCAGTTATAGCCTTCCATATTTTACAGATATTGAAGGAATATATTATTAAGAGCCATTATCTGCAACATATTGAAGGGATTGGCAGTTTACAAGAAGATTACTTTTTATTCTTTCAGTGATTCTTCTTTTTAGCCAAGGTTATGAAATATTTTCCGTTTGTCTTTACAATATCCCATAAATTTCTTTAAAGTTTTTGTTTTTCTTAGAATTTCTCAGCATTTTGTTTTTTTAATGTTCTTTCTTGTAGTACTGTTAGTTCTCTCACTATTATTTCGTTATTTTCCCTTATAACGGTTCAATCCGCTTATAACTGAGAATGAATATTTCACATCTAAGCAAAGATTTGAAAAAGCATGTCAGATCTTGAAACGTAATTTTGTTGTCATACAAGAATATAAAAATCGAAGAAAAATATTTTATTTTCAATTTATCCCTTAAGAGAGGGAGTAAAATATGTCAAGAGAAAACGACATTGATAAAATATTTCAGATGTATTACATAAAACATGATATTCCTGCGTATTTATGTCGCTCAAAAAGCAAAGCCTTTTTAAAAAAATAATGCATTCAATTTGGTTTAATATGTATTTATGCATTTATATCTTCTAAGTGTGTACTCTATTATATAGTATAGTCTAAAGCCAATATATATATATATATATATGTGTGTGTGTGTGTGTGTGTGTGTGTGTGTGTGTGTGTGTGTGTGTGTGTGTGTGTGTGTGTGTGTGTGTGTGTGTGTGTGTGTATATGTGCGTGGCCGAGTGGTTAGAACGTTCGTTTTCTAACCATGAAACCCGGGTTCGAATCTCACTATGGTCGATTTGTTAGGAAGGAGACTTCTTGATATTATCGGACTGGATCGAGGCAGCCAAGCTTTGTGAGTGAAATTGGGCTGACGGAACACTTGAGGGCCGTCGATAGCTGTGCTAACACTAAACGACAAGTTATCGTGGCCGTGGCCTTGAGCCTGCTGCTCTTGTTCAAATTGTTGATCACGGTATATAATATGCTCTCTCCCAGAAACTGTAACTAAGGTCTGCCCAGCATAGTTGCAGTATAAACTGGTGGGCTTTTGAGCAAACACAAATGTGCCTGAGCGAGCGTCTGCAATAGGGATTGTCTGGCAACCCTAATAGACGGGTGTTCTCGAACACGAATGGGCAGATATCAAAAGAAGATTACTTTTTATTCTTTCAGTGATATACGTTTGTGTGTGTACAAGCTTCATTAAAAACGACAGATTTTTTACATGTAAAAAATTGCAAAATAATGGCAGCATTGATAATAAAAAGAAAAACAAAACAAAACTCAATAACATCATGGACAAAGTCAGAATGTGTTGATCTTGCCTGGAAAATAAAAAAATAAAACATTTTCATAACTCTAGATCCACAGATAAATATCTATACCTTCAGTTAAAAATAAAATAAAAATATCCTTTACGATGGCTCTAGAATAATCGAAAGCGCTCTGATATATAGGACAAAGTTTTACAAACTTTATGTTCATAAAAAAAAATTATACGAATACGTTAATTAAGCTTAATTCCTAGTCTTTAATGAAACTTGTATAAAAGAAGGATTGCTGCCAAATACACAATTATATATATATATATATATATATATATATATATATATATATATATATATATATAACTATGTTTGAACTTTTTAACGTAAATCTAACGATAGTATTTTAGATGTTGTTTAAAAAGGGTTTTTTTAACTATATCTAAAGAAATTTTTTAACTATTGAAATATTTATACAGACTTGGGTATTTTAAATCTGTATAAATATTTCAATAGTTAAAAAATTTCTTTAGATTTAGTTAAAAAAAAACTTTTTAAACAACATCTAAAATACTATCGTTAGATTTACATTCAAAAATTCAAACATAGTTGCATTCCACATCACGTGACATCCGCGTCTAACGACGAACGCTGTAATATATATATATATATATATATATATATATATATATATATATATATATATATATATATATATATATATAGTGCAATATTCAATCTGAATTGAGTTGTGAAGCTGGCAATCACGATGCAGCGCTGATTCCTATGACCACACAGTCTATATCTATGCAATACTATGTTAGTAAAATTTGATAAGGAAACAGGACAATTTTTCATTCGTAAAAGAATTACATATTCAATTCAGGACCTCATAAAATAGGTGATGACCAATCACGAGTATTTTGCTTTCTGCCTTTCTTCGAACGTTCGATTTTCTTCTTGAATGAATACCAGAAATTGCGTTGACCCCTTGTAGGATTGATGTTTATATAACTTCATGTCATCCAATTATCTTTTGTATGTGTAACTAAATTTTAGCTGACTTGACTTCCTTGTTTATGTTGATAAATCCACCAACATTCTTCAAGGCCTGATTTCGCTGTAGCTACGTTTTGTATCACCTTCTAAGTTAAACCTTGGGCCTCTTATGTCATCTGACTTTCTGTGGTCTATTATCATTCGTGTTTATGTTGAGGCTTCCACCAACATCTGTTATATGGACCAAATCTGCTCTTGGTAGTTTTGCGGTACCTTCTTGGTCAACCCTCGAGGCATCTAGGTCTTTTATCATTTAGAAGTGACCCCAAGTACAAGATTTACATGTGTACCTCTTAGGGTGAACTTGAAGGCATCGCAGAATATCTTTTAGTTCGATTCATATCCCCTGTATTTTCCTTTTATGGGGTCACATTTTGCATCAATAAAAATTGTTTTCAACGATATTGGGCACGCTCCTAAAAATATCATAAATTTTAAAAAACACTCACACATACATACACACATCTATCTATCTATCTATCTATCTATCTATCTATCTATATAGATAGATATATATATGTATATATATATATATATGTATATATATATATCTATATATCTATATATATATATATATCTATATCTATCTATCTATCTATCTATCTATCTATCTATCTATATATAAAAGTGAACATAGAAGTCAGCCTCTAATTGTTGACTTCTATGTTCACTTTTATATTTACACACGCTCTATCTCTGATATTGAGCACTTTATCCCATAAATATAGCACACTTTAAGACCATATTTCTTCATATATATCTATCTATATATATATATCTATATCTATCTCTCTCTATATCTATCTATCTATCTATCTATCTATCTATATATATATATATATATATATATATATATATATATATATATATATATATATATATATATATATTTTATATTATATTATATTATATTATATTAATGTCTATACTCCACTGGTGTAAAAAAAAATCCGGGTAGTACAATTTGCAAAAAAAAAAACATATTTAAAAAAATGGTATCTGGGGAAAAATTGGAAAAAAAGAGGAAAAAAACTAAAAACATGTAGGCCGAAAAAATCGCCCAGTCTCGTAATTTCTCGCCCAAAGAAAAAAAACAATCAAAATAGAAAAAATTATTAAAAAAATTCTCCCCCATTTAACGCTTTGCACAAAATTCAGACAAATTGATCTACAGTTGTATGTCCAATATAGGTATTTTGATTAAGAAATATAATATTAAAATAACTAAAAATAAACGAAATCCCAATGCCTCTAAATGTAACTGTATAAACAAGCCGTCCTTCCCATTTAAGGGCAGGTGTCAGCAAGAATGCGTAGTTTACAAAGTGGAAGAATACAGAAATAAACCTAGCACTACTACTGAGAACCAAAAAGTTTATAATGGGTCTACCCAAGGTATTTAAAAAAAAGATACTATAATCACATAAGCAGTTTCAAACACGAAAGTTATAGACATAGCGCTAGCCTATTTAACCACATGTGGAATATAAAACAAGAAGGAATCGACCCGATTTTAAAATAGGAAATAATAAAAAAAATGTTGTAGACATAAAGCCAGCAATAGATATTGCATAGTGTGCATGGAGGAGAAACTCGCCATAGCTACTTTTACTAAATCTGATATGTTTTACTTAACCAAACATCAGACATTTTTAACGGGTGTAAACATAAGAACGCATGGTTACTGGAAAAAAAGAATAATTATTTTTTAGTAATTTCTCTAAAAAATTCTTTCTTTCTTTCTATATTTTTTAACGTCGTATGGTTTTATGCCAATTTTTGTTTTTAGTGTTTGTTTTCTCCAATAAATGCGTTCCTTCAGCGAGCAGCCAGCTTATCCTGAAAATCCATTTAGGTGAAACTTTGGTAGGTAGTTTCTGACTCATATATAACAATGGGCAACAACTTTTCTTTTACACATATTTAATTTCTTTTACACATATTTAATTACATAATTTTTTTACGGTGTCTTAAGAAACAAAATGGCAATTTTTGTAGTGATTTTATAACATATTGTTGTTATAATTTTTAAATAAAGAATTATACGGTGTCTTAAGAAACAAAATGGCTATTTTTGTAGTGATTTTATAACATATTTATGTTATAATTTTTAAATAAACAATTATATATATATATATATATATATATATATATATATATATATATATATATATATATATATATATATATATATATATATATTACTAATGCAGATTTGGGCATATAAGTCAAAGAGGAATGATGTCTGTAACAGGTAAAAGCATTTGAATGACGACCAACATCGGAAGAAAAGGTCGAGCGGTTTCAGAAAACATTTCTGCGAATCTAAAAGAAGTGTCATAAGAAGTGCAGGTCTGGAATGCCAGATTCCTTCAACGACAATTTGTTGTATCGCAAATAAACGCTTATGAATGATATCATACAAGCTGCAGCTCGTTCAGACCTTAGATAGAAGCACAATCAATTCTGTGTCGATATGCAATAGAAACTTGAAGAAGAGGAACTTAAGCAGAGAATCATTGCTGAACTGCAGGCCACAACGACAAGCTGCAGTGTGTTTGACAGTGACATACGTGGGGCAGATATTGATAACTTGTGATATCGTCCATGAAATCCACATACATTTTGAATTTCTCATTTAGATTTTGATGAATAAATCTTATTTTGCCCAACTATATGCCTCTTTACATTTATTTGCCTAGTCTACTCCGATACGTACATCTAAAAACAACCCTCCCTTACACAAGCTTCCTGGAGTGTATAGTCTCATCACACTGGGAATTGTTGCTTTTATTTTTTTTCTTTCGCATGTGTTTTTACTGGTTGGATTTGAAAACACCAAGCCTGACCAGTTTTGAACTAAGGGATGCTCTTTTCTTGGACTGATTATAAACTGAAGCTAGACAGCTGAGAGTGATAACAGATGGATAATTATCGTTATAATTGCCGACAAAACACCTACAATAGCCTACCGACAGACCCTCTCCCTGAATATCAAGAACAAATTAACAAGTTCGCTAAACAGGATGATTCACAACAAATTAATTGACAAGGAAACATGCACAAGGCTTACACCTACAAACTTCACACCTGCTCGCTTCTATCTCCTTCCCAAAATACACAAAACCCAGGAATGTCGGTCATTTCATCATTTAACTGCCACACGGCATAAATATCCTAATATGTGGAGCATTATATACAACCCCTAGCTAAGGAAGTAGAATCCTATATCAGAGGCACAACAGACCTACTAAAAAGAATTAATCATATACAAACAGTGCCAGAAAACGCTATTCTAGTAACCATGGATGTAAGATCACTTTATTCCAATATCAAACACATCGAAGGACTAACTGCCCTTAAAGAAGCACTTAAAGAAAGAAAAAAAGACCCCCCTACAGATAAAACTCATAGAACATCTCCTTACATTGACTACTTTCGATTTTAACACTACCTACAAGTAAGAGGAGGTGCCATGGGCACCGTTGCAGTTCCGTCATATGCCACAATCTTCAATGGAAAAATTTGAGGACACCCATATCTATCCCATCATCGATAGCGACTGCATATTCTATATAAGCTATATCGATGATATCTTCTTCATATACACGGGCAGTGAGGGGAAACTGCCTTGTGATCCTAAAAACGGTACACGACTCCATTAAGTTTGACTACGAAAAATCAACAACATCGGTAACATTTTTAGACACCCGCATTTACGTCGATAAAGACAGAAAACTACAAACGATCCTACACTCTAAAATCACCGACACCCAAAACCGATCTACACTTTAAGTCTTCCCACCCTAAACAAGGAGAACCTTCCCTATTCACAAGCAGGTAGGATATGTTCCAACAATGAAGAACTAAAAAACACACTCAAAATCTGGAGCATCAATTCACAACAGGTGGCTAATCAAACACCTAATCAGGGAACAAATAAATAAAGCAATTTTCACACATAGAGAAGATATTCTAATGTATAAAATTAAAAATAAATCCAGACGCATCCCACTAATAAACACTTTCAGCATCACTCTTCCTCCACTATCTCAGATAAGCAAAAGTCGCTCGGAAACAATACATCTCAAACCAGATTAAAACATTTTGATTGAGGAACCCGGCTTTCTAGCATATCGTAGGCCTAAGGATCTTAAGGAAATTATAGGTAGTAACCAAATTTAAGATGATAAGGTAATCCGTAATAGACCAAAAATAAAAACAACAGGATTTTTCAAAACTTGTAACAACAAAAAGGTGCTTATATTGTAACCACATTAGAAACACCAATTCGTTCACTAGTTCAATCACTAAATCTACTTTCAAAATCTACCACAACTATAACTGTAGACGTCATAACATAATTTACCTATTAGAATGCACACTGTGCCAAAATCTATATGTTGGAAAATCTGAATGGCCCTTTCACTAGAGAATTAATACTTATCTTAATTGGAATAAGCCGGCAGCCCACGAAAGATTATTACCTGTAGAACAACATTTCTGCGTAGAAAAATATCACTTTAAACGCCATGGAAAATTCTCAATGATTGAAAAATTAGATATAGACACAAAATATAACATTAGAAAAATACTAAAGGAACATGAAGAGAAATGGATTTTGCCCCTCAAAACACTTCATCCAGACCGACTTAACCACACATTTAACAACATAGATAGAATTAATATATAACTAACTAAATCAAGCCCTACCCACATTTCTCACCCACACAAGACAGACATGATTGCGGAGGTGATGATACATACACACACCCATACTAATGTATACACTTACACTCATCATACACACTCCCTTAGAAGTAAAAGATAACATACACTTAACACACACATCCCCTTCCCAGCAACCAACAAAACTGTCAAAATGGCCAAGAAAGGAATTCTGAATATACCAGCCTCTATCTTAAAAACAACTTAAAAGAGGCAGTTTGACCAACACAAGGACTGACCAAAATTAACGATACAAAAACAAATGAAAACTACAAATAAATTCATTTTCTCCAGAAAGTCATTCATTCCTGTAGTTCACTGCTAATAACAAGTAGGAATTCTTTCTCCTAATGATGGCCATGCGGCCGAAATTAATCGAGAAACCTAATTGTAATAATAAATCAAATATATTAATATACAACCCAGTGAGTGTGAAAATCTTAATTTCTTAATGTTTTTTATTGTTCAAAACAATATATATATATATATATATATATATATATATATATATATATATATATATATATAGGGTGCGATGGGTAAGTTGACGGCAATTATATACTTTTTTAATTTCGCGCATGCGCGTTATTTGTTTTTGATTTTTTTCGACTGAGAAAAGAGTACCATGACACAAATCACACCGCCAGAAATTTGGAAGCAACATGCTTACCGTTCGCCCTGGAAGTTCCAATGCGAACATTTTAGTGCGAATCTGAGGACAGTGCAGAGAATTCGGAAAGAATTGGATGATATATCCTGTCAACATCATGGTGTTTGGAGTGATCAATAGTAATGGCGACGTTGTGCCTCCATTCATCTTCCCACGGAGACTCAAACACAACACGGAGGGCTACATCGAGTACCTGGAGGAGGTGGTGTTATCTTGTGTCAAGAGGGTGGCTGCTAGAAGGCTATGTCTGGCAACAGGACGCTGCACCATGGCTGTTAGACAAGTTTTGTGACCACATCATCCCTTATATCTGGCAACCTAAATCCTCAGACGATACAACTCCTGATTATTATATGTGGTGCGCAGTTGAGCAAGAGACTAACAAAGTGTCTTGTAACACCAAATATGAACTGAAGGCAAGGATTATGACCGCATTCATCAACTTAAACAAGGAGAAGTGCAGGAGATTCCGAACTCATCTGGAAGCTATAGTTGAAGCCAATTGCAATTTCATTGAATAAATTTAGCCTGTAGCATTTCAAGAGAGTTTGTCTAATTTCAGTAAATATATCTGTTGAAATAAGTTATCAGTGTTATTTACATTTTTGCGTAATTTAGACGACAGTGTATACATCGCTCTCTCTCTCTCTCTCTCTCTCTCTCTCTCTCTCTCTCTCTCTATATATATATATATATATATATATATATATATATATATATATATATATATATATATATATTGAAACAAAGATCTGACACCACAGAACAGGAATATTGATTTAAATAAACATAATTTTATGTTCATTTTTTTTAAATGAATATAAAATTATGTTTATTGAAATATATATATATATATATATATATATATATATATATATATATATATATATATATATATATATATATATATATATATATATATTTCTGGGCTTTTATGTCAATAGAAATGGATTGAAAGAAAGTGCATTTGATTTCAACTGATATACAACGTCAATAAACCCTTTTTCAGTTATAGGTGCAGAAAGAATGCATTCTTTTTCTTAGCCGAAGTTAAAAATATGATTTATCAATATCTAATACGAGGTCAACAGCGTGTGCAAGTGCATTTCTCATCGATGTATTTTTATATATCTCTACTTATACCTATATATATATATATATATATATATATATATATATATATATATATATATATATATATATCGAGCAATGTAAATAGTGTATATATATATATATATATATATATATATATATATATATATATATATATATATATATATATATATATACTATTTACATTGTTCGAACTATCATCCTCATCTTTGTTGCCATATTTATCACAACGTTTTGGCCGTTGTACGCTCCGGCCTTCTTCAGGTGGTTGGAATGTCGAATTGAAACCTTTATTTCTCTAGACTGTTCTTGTTCCACGTTCCATGTCTAATAGATGTCAGTTATCAGTTATCTCCTGTTAATTCCCCTATCTAAGTTCTCCACCGCCTTGAACTCACTCTCTTTGGGTCCTGTCACTGGATCTAACTAACGCCTTTATCCACTGTGCCATGTGTCATTGAAGACATCTGTGTATGTCTTCAGCAATCTTTTTTATCAGTGCGCATATTGCATTTTTTTGCTGTTATCATTGCGTTTGTTTTTACCAGAGCTCATAATGCAATTTTCGTTGATATTATTGCTTTTCTACGGCACTCTCTATTACTGCTTCCCCATATTGTATTCATTTCTATGCTTGGTCGGCTCAGGAGATTTTTGTGGCCTAGCATACGTGCTGATTCCTTAAGTTAACGAATTTTCCAATGATGTTCTATGTCTATGATTTTAACCTGATCCCACAGAAGGCGGCGATTTCCCTTTTCTCTCTATATGAGGTCACCCGCACCTGATTTTTCCACTTCCCCTCTTGTTACAGATTTTTGGTTTTCTTGAAGCCTTACCTTGAGGGAGCAGCCTGTCTCCCCTTTATATTTCTCTCCGCACCTGCACGGGATGAAGTACACACAGACTTTAGTCATGTTCTCTTCTAGTGGGGGTCTTACTCTGCGAAGTGTTGAATTAACAGGATATAACTGATAACTGACATCCATTAGACATGCTACGTGGAACTAGAACAGTCTACCCCAGCAAGCGAAATAAAGGGTTCAGTTCGACACTCCAACCACCTGAAGAAGGCCGGAGTGTACAACAGTCGAAACGTTTGGATAAATATGGCCACAAAGATAAGGATGATAAATAGTGTACATAATAATATCTCATCTCAGAAATATAGACACACACACGCAGATGCACGCACGTATATATATATATATATATATATATATATATATATATATATATATATATATATTATTATTATTATTATTATTATTATTATTACCATAGATTTACAAATTTAAAAAAAACATGGTTCCATCCCTACACATGAATTACCATGTTTATAAGCACAAACAATCCTGACTTTATTAGTTGTCAAGCTTACAGCAAATTTAAATCTTTATTAATAAGGAGTGGTAGGGTATTCGTTTCCATCGACAACCACTGTTTCAAATCTAAGCTACTTTCAAAATCATGTTAAGTTAAGGTAGGGTAGGGGTGCCTGTTAAAGAAAAGATGACATCCGTTTTTCGCTGTTTTTTTAATGACAAAGATTTTCGCTGTTTTTTTTAATGACATAGATTTTCGCTGTTTTTTTAATGACATAGATTTTTTTGGCAACTTTATTTTACTGTTTAATTTCTAATTTTATACACAAAGATTTTCTCAAAAGGTTCGTTTGAATATGAATACGTCGTATTTTTAATATTTAAAATCTATTTCCTCAATTTTAATGTGTTATCCCTACTTTTAATAAATAATAGACTATACGTTTTTTAAAACAAATAAATATATTAGCATTACTTTGTTATTTAACATGGTGAGTGGGGTGTAGGCCGGTGAAAGAAAAAGATATTGAAGAGATAAAAAACAACAAACATAATAATACTGGTAATAAAATAAATAATATTTATTGTAAATTAGTAAGGCCTTTTCACCAAAACATGACAAAGATCTTAAAAATCGGAATTTTCGGACACGCCTATGTCCTTTCTCAGCGAGCAATATAAAATGTACTTTGAATATTGGGAGGGGATTTTAATTGTGATATTACTGAAGAGAATTAGTTGTTCTGAGATGGTTGTTTGACACGATTATGGTAGTAGAGGTTTTTTAGTTTGTCTTTTGCGGAGACTATATTCATTTGGTAAACCTAAATTGCCGTTTACACCTAGAATGTATGAATTTATTTCGGCGTTCTACCTGGCATTGAAATAAAGACGATAAAATGAGTGATTATAATAAAACAATTGTTAAGTCTGCTGCTAAGAAAGTTGGTTCACTGTGTCATGATACTGAATTTTTCTTGTAAGAATCCATCTTTCACTAAATCAACTATTCGTCTGTTCAGTGAATATTACTGCCACATATAGTTTTTTCCCTCCTTTTGTATATCTCAGGTTTCTTGAAAAAAAAAACCAAAGAAGGGTCTGTAATATAATCGGTCCTAACCTGGCATCTCGATTTTTCAGGTGTCGTGCCTGGTTTCCCTCCAGTCTTTCTTTAAATAATTTCATGGCAATTGCTCTCCTCTTTCATACTTCAACTGCATGAATTTAAGCATACTACTAGATTGGTAATTAGACCACACACCGTCTAAGGGTATGGCGCATAAAAATGAAGGAAACAAATTAAGAAAAGGTTTTTTCTAATTTTTTTTGCTAATTTTCACAGAATACAAGGCCCAAGAATCACTCAAGGTAGAGGGCAACTGTGTGGTGCTTTACTAGCATCAGGAAATCACTTTATGCAAGAAACAATACGGCCAACCCTAGACTTGAAGTTGTCATGATTTAATTAGAGAATAACATTTCAGATCTAACAGGCATTACATAAATAGTGTGGAAGTAGACTTTAGAAGACACCGGAAACCCATTCCAAAAGAGGAATATAGGGATAAACCTCTATTCCTTTTCAGAAGAGCGGAAATGAATGTGAACCTAGAGATGGGTCCACCTATCTACTCCTATTGAATTTTAACAATGTATTGCGAATTAATACGTTGCATAATATTATGATCTTTGCTAATCTGTTTAATGAATGCAAGAAACCGCTTTTAAATTTAACTTATTGTTAACAAAGCATATATTAAATATCCGCCAATACCTTGCTTTTAAATTGAAACCGTTTTTCAGTCTTTGATGGTCCACAATTAATGCTTCGTTACATAGTTTCCCTCATGAGAATAAAGAGCATTTTAGATTTCTTGGCGAACCAATATCCTGCTGGTATAATGTTATTTAATAAAATGATAATCACCACAAAATGTCCCATTTAATTAAATTTTAGCTTCCACGGTAAAAGTGGAATCTATTTAACTTTAATAATTGATATTTGTTTGTCTTGGTTGATGGTTTGTCTTGGTTGATGGTTTAAGCTGGAAATTGATTTCGATAGAAGATTTCAATTACTCAATCGGCTCTTAATCAACAAAATCTAAAGTTGAACAGATTTGACAAACACATCATATTTGCCGCAGAGGAGCTCGTTTGCTGCTGAAGTCAGATTAAAAATGCGAGGAGAATTGCGACGGAAAATAATTAAAACTCAATATATTTGCAATCACATTGATAAGAGGTTAATTAATGGTTTGTGAAAATGAAATGAACGAATGAAAACAGGATGTACTGGTGCTAGGCTAAGGCAACTTATTTGCTTATCAGTAACTAATTATGCGTGTAAGCCGGGCATCACAGAAGAGATTAATTAAAACACCTAATTACTTATGCAAGCCGGGTATCACATGTAAGGTTGATCAAGACCACTATTTATGTGAAACGGGAATCTACAAGTAGGGTTAAGACAACTATTTATAAAAGCCGGACATCACGTGCAATGTTGATTAAGACGATTATCTATTTATGTAAGCCCGGGCATCACATGTAGGGGTGATTAAGACAACTAACTATTTATGTAAACCGGCATTACATATAGGGTTGGTTAAGAGAACCATTTATGTAAGTCGGGGCATCATAACTGGAGTTGATTAAAACAGCTGTTTATGCAAACCAGGGCAAAACAAATAGTATTGATTAAAACAACTATTTATGTAAGCTGGGGTATCACAAGTAGGGTAGATTAAAACAACTAAATGGCAACATCTATTTACTCTAGTGATA
Source organism: Acanthosepion esculentum (assembly GCA_964036315.1). Lineage (NCBI taxonomy): Eukaryota > Metazoa > Mollusca > Cephalopoda > Sepiida > Sepiidae > Acanthosepion > Acanthosepion esculentum. The sequence continues at coordinate 50,396,418 of OZ038502.1, read as the reverse complement.
GTCATGAGGAAAGAGGATGAGCATCAAATTTGGAACAAATGAAAAAAATGCTTAAAACAACATCCATATGGTTTTATCAACCTGGATAACGCACATAGAAAAACAAATGTAGTATTTTTCTTTAATAAAGCTTACCCCATAGAATACCTAAAAGACACTAAAGTTAGAGGGTGTGTAATATTAATTTCTATATATTTAATTTTATATATTCAATTCAATATATGTAATGTAACTTTTGGTGTGTACAGATTTCATTTTTTCATTTATGAACTCCCGTGAGATCTTGGTAACGATAATCTTGTGGTTTCACGTTTCTTTCTCCATGGTTTAGAATTCAAAGTAAGTCTTTTCCGGGGATGACTGTCATGCGAAGCTAGAGAATCGAGTTTGCGTTGTTACTTAACCAAAATCTGTGTGGGGAATAATGGGTTCATGCCTTTCCAAGGTCATTTGTCTGAAGTGAATGCAATATACTCGGCTGGAATTTGATCATGGCTCGTCTATATTATTTTGCCAATAAGAACTACACCGTCCGCACATTTATTGAATAGAATTATTGTTTTGCGATCTTCAACATAAGGAGCGATATTATGATTTAGCTTTATGACAAAAACCTTCTACATTTCTGAAGTTGTGCTCTTTGAAAATAGCTGAATATCATGGCAAATCTCTGATCTTAATTTCTATAATTTAACAAATAAATGACATTTCGTTTAATAAGAAAATGTTTATTTTATATGATTATTTAAAAGAAAGAAACCTGTTTAAAATCAGATTCGAAACATGTTTAGTCGATTTCAGCTGAGTTTTTATTATTTTTTTGGTGAATTTGATGCAAAAACCCATTAGAGTTAAATGCAAAAAAACATCCAGTTAATATTTCTATCGACTGAATGTGTACAGTGGTTCGTTCGGCGCGTGACTTTACGAGTTTCTTTGCATATGATTAATCTTCTAGTACAAGTAATTAGTCCGTAGATAATTATTTTCAACTTGTGAAAAGATTTTGCACATGTGAGGCCTGTCTAGACAGTTATTGTTCAACCATCTTGAAATAAATTAAAAAATCCGGATCCTGTCACAATTGACAATTTATTTTTATTAGCAGACTATCCAAAATCAATACCTTACGATTTATTGGCTTTCGACCTTCTTTTTATCATACGAAATATTCTTGTTCTTAGACATTTTGTAACACGTAGAGGTGAAATCGGGTTTGCGAATGTCCACTATTATATTATGTCGTATAATGCCATCAGTTAACAACTCCTTCCTCCGAGTTTCATGTCTGCTATTTCCGACAAACATCAAAATATAAAGCGTTAAGATATGAGGTATAATCTTTAAGTTTTTTAAAGAATAAGTCAAGAGGAAGAGAGCAAAACAATGCATAGCCTAACTAGTCAGCTTGTGTAAATGGATGGTGGAACAAGGTTTAGGCGAGATAACAATATGACAAAATTTATTAAGAGCTGCAAAGGACAGGAAATTGTGTAGAGCCATGATTGTCTACGCTCTGAAGAAACACGGCACATAGAAGATGAATATGTTTATTTACTATTAAATGACATATTACAAACCGTAAATTAAATCAAAATAAAATAAAATTATTGAAAAAAAAATTCATAATAATATTGTTTTCAGTTGTCATAAATACAGTAAATATATTGATCTCACATAAATGTGGTCATTTATTTAGCACTACATTAGTCACATGACGTGTTACGTTACCCTCAAAATGTTTAATGCAATTTATAGTTGGCAACATGCTTCTTTTTCTCCCTCTCACTACTCTTCTGGCTCGTTGAGGATGTGTAGAACGAAGTTCGAAGCAGTTGTCATGGACAGCAGACGTAGGTTTGGCTTATTCAGGGCATCCTGTCACTCCACCCGACTAACGAAGGTAAGTTTTCAGGACTCCATCCTTCTTTGCATCATCTTCCTCCCTTCCTATCACACCCAACGTCGTCCGTTTGTTTATTTATTTTTTTAAAATAATATTGCCTTCATTAGTTTTTGTTTTTGTTTTTAATAAAGTGCTGGGAGGCCAACTGATAAAAATCGCCTGAGGATACCTCAAGGTTGAAAGCAAGGTAGCGGATTCAACAGATCTCCTAATTTTTAAAGTTAATAAATACGTGTCAGTATATATATATATATATATATATATATATATATATATATATATATATATATATACTGGGTGTAACAGAAAATTTTTTAATTGTTAGATTACGCTTTGAACCGTTGCATCTTAGAATTGATATCTTACTGGAATTATCCGATGTTATTTATAACACTGTTGGACTTTACTTTCAACAGTAAGAATGTATTTAGCTCTAAGTTGAAATGATAATCCATCTTGCTGTTGTGAATTCTTGACCCAGTTTTCCTATCTTGTGTTCCCTCTTTTTAAAACATATTAACTGTTCTCTTGTTGGTCCTTGGAGGTTCTTTGAAGTTGGAAGCCAGAGTATGAATGTTGGTACATTACTGAAGACTTGAATTATCATTTCCTCTCACCATTTCTCAGTTGGGAAGAGAGTGGAGCTGACAAAACAATCTTAACCTGCTCTGTTTTCAGCTCAATAACAAAGTTTTTTTTCAGTTATTCTTACGACAAATAGTGTGAAGATGGTTAAACGTCTGATATCCATATATATATATATATATATATATATATATATATATATATATATATGTGTGTGTGTGTGTGTGTGTGTGTGTGTGTGTGTGTGTGTGTGTAGGGTTTCCTTCAAAATTGACATAAATTAAAATTTTAATATCTGAGTAAGTACATGTTCCAGACAAACGAAATTAATGGGTTTCATGTTGAACAATAAAATATTTATTTATAAAAATTCGAAATGCTACACATGACATGCTACAGCGTCTTTGGCAGGAGCTGGTCTATCGACTTCACGCGTGTCGTGTCACAGGTGGTATCTCATAATAAAAACTTTTGAAGCTTTGTGAAATCGTTTATAAAATCTACATCCCTCTCAATATCTTGTTCGAATTTTGACAAATAAATATTTTCTTGTTCAAAATGAAGTCTATTTAATTTTGTTTGCCTGGGACATGGAGTTACTCAGATATCACATTTTAAATGAGGTCAACTTTGTGCTCCCCACCCCGTATATTACTCTTTCAATCTTGTTATTATGAGTTTAGCTAATGTAATATATTTCTATTCATGGAAATCTTTTGTGGCTATTTTTGATAAATAAAATTTTCCTTTATTATTGTATTGACGTGTTTCACATAGAATTTACAACATATATTTATACAAAGAATTTATTATAATTTTCATTTCAGTGAATAATTATATCTTTAGTTAAAGTTTTGATTTAATGTATATTGTATCAGGGTTTTCCTCTTATGTTATTTCTTTCAGTAGTTCGACAATATTTTACATAATTGTAACACTATACACATTTCTACATTAAGGTGTTTAAATGCCACAGGGGCCATTTTTGGAAATACGGGTTGATTAAGGAATAATTACATTGTGCATTCTCTTTCTGGAGAGGTTTCTTTTTTTTCCCTTACTATAAATTTTAAGTTTTGTGTCATGCGGAAATCTAGACGATTTATTTTTAAAATCAACAAAATACCTTTTAATCATTTTCCATGTTTTGATTAATTTCATTTATCAACATTTTAAAACAATATTCAGTTTTACTATTCTCTTTTTTGTTTTTGTTTATTTGCCATCCCACCTTGGCCATTTGATTCTGCACCATTATTTGGACTATTTCATTTGACTGGCACAATATCCTATCAGTTTAATATCATTCTCTATTTGTTTCTATTTTTTTCTGTTCTGATATCAACATAATAGCTCTCCGTGTCTCAATAAGGCAATTTTGATTTGAACAGCGTGTTAATCATTTTGCCTGAATTTCTGGGTTGAGGAATTATAGTTATTTACACTATTTATATTCAGACTGTTGTCCCTATCTTTTTTATTACAACGTTTCGGTCGCTGTGTGTCCTTGCACACAGTAGGAACGGGCGATCAATAATTGAACAGTATTAAATAAAATAAGAACTAGACGATATCGCTAAACATGAGCAATGAAACAAGAACAGTCTACCCCGTAGATTAAATAAAGTGTTCAGTTTATAATTCTCTGTAGGTTACTGTTGTGGCCGTGTTAGGGCCAGAAATAAAGACACAAAGAGAGGAATTGGGTTAAACTAATATATTAACAGAAACAGTAATAAAAACATATACAAACGGGAGTGTCACAGAAAGAATGTTCGGTCCGACTCTCAAAGCTGACTGCTGGAAACTTCACCCTCCAAATGGCAGTACCTGCTCCTATTTATAGCTGGGAGATTCCATGCGTGCGAGGGTAAATTAGCATAACAGTTACCCAGATCCATATATACCTGAAGAAGGCAGGAAGGCATAGCGAGCGAAACGTTGTGACAAAAACAACAAAGATGAGGACTACAGTCCGAATATAAATAGTTTTGATCAATTTTATTTATCCAAAGGGAATATTCGCCCGCCGCTAGTTTCCAAGTAAATCCGCCTGCTACGGTGACTAGCTCATCCCTGCTGTAGACGGTTGCTCTGACACATTTGTGTTTCTTCAAAACAAAGTGCATTGTAGCGAAACACTCTTATTCACCTTCGTATTCCATTGGTGCGGTGTACGTTCCATTCGATCTGCTTCTTCCCACAAACCACTGCTTTGTGAAACCAACTCCCAAGAGGATGAGTCTCCGATCACTACAAACTTAACTTGTTCATGTCTAAAGCCAACCTTTATTTACCCTACGCGTCCCCATAATCTGTAACTCTACCTAGAGCGGTTCTTAGGTCTTAGAACATCATTGTAAAAAATTAGAAAGCCTACCTCTGATTTATGCCACTTAATTACATTTCTGGGAAGGGGCGGACAATCGGGCGTGATAAGCAGTTTGAACAAGTTTAGTACTCTCAAAACCTCGGTCACGGTGACTTTTGAATTTTGCTAGCACAACTATCAACGTTTTCCGATAAATTTCGTCTGCTCAAATTCCCCGTACAAGTCTTGTGACAATTGTATATTATTTTCTCGGCACTTCTCAATAGTGCCGCATGTTTGGATCGCCACCTTAAATATCAAGAATTCTTCTCTTCGAGAAACCGCCCATGGTGATAGTTTTAACGTTATAAACATTCGGTCACACGCCCAGAAAAAAAAACGAAAAAATGAGCAAAAAAAAAACGAAAAAAAAAAACGAATAAAACATTTCCGGCCAGAAAATCTAGGACAAGAAAGTGGCACCAAAAATGAATTCATTGAATCAGCAAGGAAGCAAAACAGACAATATGACGTCGATTTCGCCAAGAGTAAACTTTATTCGGTGACGTGAATAGTGAATTGTTCAGCCAGTCAGTTAAGTGCTATACGTGATACACGCTTGGTCGATCATGTCCCTTTCGATTTATAACTGAGTAGGCAGAAGGTTTTCCCGTAGTAGGTTGCCGTTTCTTTCTACGGTAGACTACTGGTCACCCAAACCTGTAGGATCTTGTCAGTTCAGCTAGTGAACCCGTAGCTGGAGGGAGAATATATAATGCAGAAATACTGTTTTGCGCTAATACCCTTACAAAAACTGAATACATAACCCTTCATCTATGGGTTAAATATCAGGGACGATTGGATATTCTTGCGTTGGCAACCAAACAACAAAAACCCTGAATTCCAAATGAGGGGATCTGTCAGGCATTCTAGCCGAGGATACACCAATCTTGCTGAAACTTCAGTATACAAGTCTAATGTGTTAGGAGGCTAGTAATGCGAAACCTCGCTCAGGACATAATACTTGAAATCAAAATAAGTGAAAGACTTAATAGTTAATAAAATATTTAATCTAAAGAATCCAAGTAAATCTTTCGTAATATGCTTGATTAACAAGTATAAACGATACGTTTTTCATATTTTGCATTTATAATACAGGTATGAATATCTATATATTAATAGGCTTGTACTGACGAAAATCCTATTAAACACAATCTGCGTTGGGCGTCCGACAGGGAAATAGATAGAACAAGGGACGTAGAGAGTAAAACAGAGAGAAAGAGGGACTTACAGAGATAAAAATGTACGAGACAGAGAAAGATTGGAGTGGGGGTTATAGTAGATAAAGGCAGTTGTTTGTAGCGAAGGGTTAAATCATGTTTCGTAACATAACGATAGGTTTAGGACAAATTCGCCCCTGAACTGCAAGTGACCTTGTGAAATTCATTAATTGCCATGCTCACATGATCTAACTGGGAAAAGTGCATTATAGAACCAGTACGTTCATTATGAATTTATTATTGAGATTTGCTTTCGAATATCAATAATTATACAGCATCACCAGCCTTCTGTATATATTTCCGCTGTTTTCGATCTCTTGCTTTCACCATTGTTTTTAATTAGCCACTTTTCATCACCCATCCAAATATGATTCAGTAACAGAACGATTTCATTAAATAGTGAATTAAATAGAGATGATATACTGAAATCGTTACGGATTTTCATCATCTTTCATGTTCAATAGCAATAAATACAATGACGAGAAATAAAATAATGAAAAGTCATGATGTTCTTTAAATAACTACAGTTAAAAGTAATGTTTTCTCATACCATGTAACGACAAAATGGTTTTATTTTATGCAATATATATATATATATATATATATATATATATATATATATATATATATATATATATATATATATATATAAAAGTGGACATGGAAGTCAGCACTTAGAGGCGACAGTCTGTTTCATGTTAGTGCAATCGTCAGGCGACTCCTGACGATTGCACTAGCATGAAACAGACTGTCGCCTCTAAGTGCTGACTTCCATGTCCACTTTTATATTTACACACGCTCTATCTCTGATATTGAGCACTTTATCCCATAAATATAGCACACTTTAAGACTATATTTCTTCATATATATATATATATATATATATATATATA
>OZ038502.1:50304443-50384443 GCA_964036315.1 Acanthosepion esculentum | reverse complement strand
GATCACGAATAGTAAAAATAGTTTTTATAATGGGTCTCGTTTGATATGGAAATTAATTGTAAATTGATCCCATGACAGAAGGCCAAATAAATATTCTCCTACGATGGGATTTCTTAACATTAATAATAATAATAATAATTATTTTTAATTAGCAAGGTAGACTGAGATTTTCAGTTTTTTTCAGTTTACTGGAAGGAGAACTCCGAATTCGAACCAGTGGAGAAAGAAACAGGAAACGACTCCACTCTCTTCCCAATGAAGCCATGGCACTTTATAAATAATAAAGAAAAGGTATCTTTAGTAATTTGGCTTGCGTTCTAAAGGGAGGTAGAATTATGAATGAGTAAAAATAAAAGAGGAAGTCTGGCTATTCTAGATAAGAAAGAAACCGCCGTCTTTTCTATTTTTCATGGTAAAATCTGTTTCTTCTGGTTATATAATAGCCCGTTCGCCTGAGATTTCCGCTCATAGCGTCCTACACCGTTGTATATCTACAAAATCGATATCCATATATAGCGTCCCTTGCTGCCTGCAGACCACACGGATGAAATATTATTTCCTTGAATGAACCGAAATTTATGATTGACGTCTGAGGCAAAATAATCCCCAAATAAGTAGGATGCCTTTTAGAATGAATATTATGGCACATTTGTAAAAACGTGACGTCTCTACACTGCTAAAATGTGGCTATAATTTGAACTGTACAAAACTAAGCTTGAATTTCTAGCTATTTCGGTTGGGTCTCGTTTTGTATCCTGCTAATCAAATCTACATATCAGTAAGTCTCGAAAACAGTCAATAAATAATGCCCAATTCAAAACAAAGACAAATACGTGATCTGTTTAATTCCGACTTCTATCAGGATTTCAGAGAACTGAAGTTGAAGGAGATATTTTTTGGCGTGAGCTTTTTCTCTGTCAAATATTACATAAGTTACGAATTTTATGGAGTTATACAATCTTTTTCTATTTCAAATTTGCTTTATATTACTAGATATTAAGCAATTCAAAGTATAAAAATACCAAAAATTATGGGATTGCAGATAGGATGTTTAAGTCGCTTGGATGAATTCGAGAATTTGTCGAGACGTGAGTCCGATGTTTTGCAACCCAAATTTGGAAGACAACCAGGCAAGAGTGGAAGAAGATGAAATGAGATCAAGATCTCCATAAAAAAAGGTTGTAGAATGTTCAGGGAGGTGTAGTGGATTGGTAAATAGGATTGTACTTATTTGCATATGTTAAGTAGAAGAGATGTAAAGTCTATAGCAAACTGAGAGACAGGGGAAAGTTGACTACAATACAACGCGAATATATATAAATAAAGCGTAATGTACGTGTGTCAATCCGTCCGTCCGTTTTTCGATCTAGACGGATCTGAAATAACAAGCGATTAAAAATTAAATAGACAACACATTTAAAATCAAATTTAAATATCGAACAATTTCGTCGCAATTGCAATTAAACCGTAATTAAAACGTAAGCGGGGGACGGTACGTTGCTCATATGTATTTTTTTCTAGCACGCGTACTGTGACGTATTCGAAATTTTACTTCATTCAGGCTCTTTAATGTCTCTTAAGAGTGATTGCAAGGATCATGACAAGTGGTAATTTAATAGAAATTAAAAATTGCGAGCAAAATAAATGTAAACAAACTACGGAAATCGCTTTTATATACGAAGAAAGATTATGCCGAATTAAGGTGTCGAAGAAAGATAAAATAATTTTATTATTTCTAAATTCTTATAATTTTTACGTACGTAGGACTCTGTTGGTAAAAGGGTAATGCTCAAAAGCTAGTCTAAAGTACGCCTAAAGTACGCCTAAATGCGGGATTCTAGGCTAGTATTAAATAAAAACAAATTCATTTTAATAAATTTAATTAAGCAGATTAAATTTATAAGATGTAATTCCTTTTTTTTAATGTCCGTGTTGCATTATTTTGCTCTATGACACGTGATAAGTAGTCAGCTTTCCCATGTATTGTTAAAAGCGTTAAAAGGTTCCCGTTTCCTATGTAAATTCATTTTTAATGGATCCCCCTACAGAAGTCCAAACAAATATGTTTATACAGCATGACTTCTTAAATTAAAAAAAAAATAATTCGTAATCAGCAGTGTTATATTTATAGCAATATATAAAATAGAGACGCTACATTAAGAATTTCAATATTTAAAAATCCATTTCTTACTATTTATATTTTTTACACTCGGACTTCATCATTGTTCTTATAACAACGTTTCGGTTGTTGTAGCTTCCGGTTGTCATAAGATGTTTGTCAATCCAAGTAACGGTCAGGAAACTCAGAAACAAATCCTTTATTTAATTTATAGGGTAGATTCTTCGTGTTTCGCTGTCCGTGTCTAGGAAGATCTCGTTTAGCTATTATTCATTACAGTTCCTCGTTTTTAGTCAGTCCACGCACACACTGCCTGCGCCAGGGATTGAAAAGAAGAAATTGGTTGTATTGATTGATTCGTGTTCTAAGGCTTATCAACCATTTTCATGTTATTTAAAGCCAAAAAACATCATTTTAGATAGTAATAATTTTTTGAGATAATAATGGTTTAGTGTTACAAGTCTTACCAATTAACCCATTGCACAGAGGAGAAGAGGTGGATTCATACCTTTCCCACGGGTATTTGCGCGTAAGTGATTATAATGAACCCAACGGGTACTGGAACTCGGATCTTCTATTAAATATCCCGAGCCATTATCCATTACACCACCCGCACATCCCCGCTTACAGCACCTGGTATTCCCAGGCGGTCACGCGTTTCGGTACTGACCAGGTTAGACGTTAACTTCGGTGATCGTACTGAAACTGGTGTTTCAACGTGATGTGGCCGTAAGCTAGTTTAATAAATCACGTGGTATAAGCATATTTTGTTTTGCCAATCGACGGGAGGTTGCAATGAATTTATGTCACAAACCGCACCCTGTATTAAATTTTATAAAATTCAATTGATTTTATGCTTTCATAACCGTGATCTGTTGATTTGTTGTTGATTTTGTTTAGTGGCATATCAATAGCTCAATGGGTTATTTAATGCCGAAATCTAAATATTTTGAATGCAATTTTATGGATTCAACTGAATATATTTTGTACAAATTTGATACTTTCACAATAGAGGTATGTTTTTTAGGTATATATTTTGTAGTTCATAAAATGTATTGTTGGTAATTTTAATATAAAAATGTATTTTATATTTTTTAATGTTGCACTGATTGTCATTTTGCTATAAAAACGTATTCTTAGTCATTTTATTATAAAAACTTACTTTTGATTTTTGTTTGGAGTTTCACTATTTGTCCATAGCTGGGACCCTTACAGGTGCTACCACCCCAAGGTCAATAACAGTAATTTATAGGTGGTTCTACGCTCCTAAAATCCTCTTATCACAGTCTTTTCTGTTGCATGTAGTGTATCGTCATACCCATGACGCTTTCTTGATCTGGAGTGCTTATCTAAAATAATTTCAAAAGAACGTTGTAAAAATAATTATTTCTGACCGCAGTGTTTATCGTACAGCTTAACCTTCAAATTTCTTTTCGCAGATTTTATGATGAGAAATGGCAAATGTAATGGGAAAATAAATACAATAAATCATAATGCATCGTTGTGTCGACTGATCATAACATGGGACTTAATTATTTTTATTCAACTCCGGACTTCGTCAATTACTATCGGCCAGTGCACATATGAAAGCCCCGGGTCCTCACGCGGAACGTGGACATTATATTCTTGGCTGCGATATCTGAGTAACCTCCATGTTCACTCTGGGGTCGGTGCTTTTGCGTTTATTTCAAACGCTTTCAACCGAGCTAGGTCGATCATATGAGTCTACACACAGCAACTAGGAGGCTATTTCAGGTTAACACTTAAGCGGACTTCTCCGACCTCACACTGTGCAAATTAGATTCTAAATGATACACCGTGAGACACAATCTAGAAAGGGAAAATATATCAGTACGTATATTCGTTATTGTTTCATCTGATATTGGACGAAGTTGTTTAGAAACTAAAATGGTTCCTTTGTGGTGGAGTAATTAGCAAGCTAGACTCACTGTTACTGCACTGCTGATTTTGATCTTCACTGGGTACTCAAAATTAAACCAAGCTTAGAAAAGACACGTATATAATGTTCGGTATTGAGGGTACTGTCCGGATTCGAGGAAGAAAAGGCTGCTGTGGAAAGCTTAACATTTTGATTAAGTTTTAGAATTTAGGATACAAAAGCTAGTTTGTAACATTGATTCAGTTTTACTTAAAGTGTACATTGAATACATAAAATAATTGATAACCAATAAAAAAAACTTGTGCCAAAGAAATATTGTAATTTGTCAAAAACTAAGACACTTAAGGAAATGTTTAAAAATTTATGAAAGTTATAAATTTATCATTCCTCCATTGTCAGATCTTCCTGAATTTCGCTGCGTTCTTTATTTGCGTTCATGACAGTTGTTTTTATGGCACTGTTGACATGAGAACGACGTTCTTTCACTTTATAAAATTGTGAAGATTCTTTTTGATAATTTCATTTTGCAATGCGCATGACTGGATATTCCAGTGGTCATTGAAACAAGGGTTTGCTCAATGAATTTGAGTAGTGTTTCTATAAACTTCTCTACTTTTTACAATGTTACTGTTTCATAATGACTTTCACAGTCTAATATCATTACCACTGCAGCTATTACTAAATGAATAATCTAAATAAGCGGCAAATTCTGCCTGTTCGTTCGTGTGACTGAAACCCCTCTAAGTCAGGATAAGCTTGCTCTACATAGACATATTATACTTGTTTGGAATCAAGATGATCCCGGAATTGAACATACAGCATTGTGATTAGGGTCCGGGTGAGGAGAGAAATGTTAGAAATTTAAATTTAAAATACCTTTAAAAAATTAGGGATTTTAAAAGTTTTTAATTTATATTGACTTGAAAGTAACAAAATTATTGAATTTAAAAAATGTTTTACATCCAGTTTAAAATATCTCCAAACCTTGAGGAGATCAATTTTATTTCTTGAAAATCCCAAGGAATCAGAGTTAAAGTGAGAGATTTTGTGACGTGGTGTTTTGAAGTTCCGCGGTGTTTGTGACTTTTTAGAAATCAACTCAATTGAAGTTGCATTGAGTTTTTGATTTGAAGAACTAAATTTACGGCCTCTGTTGGAATTTCGAACCAAATCAGAGTTTCGTCCCAAATCGGACTTTCGTCCCAAATCGGACTTTCGGTCCAAAACGGTCTATTGGAACACAAGCCCTCCACAGATATCAAGTGGGACTCATATATACGATCTGTTGGTTAAGATGCTGGGGAGACGATTTGTTGATTGTACCGTTCCAGTAAGTATCTGACTTCCCCTGCGATATTCCATTTTTACAAGAGCCAGATCAGATAAAAAATATGCTGCTTGATCTGGGCTAGAGCCGCCCAGTCCACACTTACCTGTCTTGAGTTCATAAGTGCATACGCGGACTGGGGATTAAATATTTGTCACTCTACAATACATTCCCTACAGACAGAACGTCGCAAGCCTCTAGCTAAGCTATCGGATATCCATGGCTTGTATTTTAACGAGCTACAGCCATGTCTTGATACCACTATCCATGGCATTTGAAGCGGGGTCCCGCTACGGCACGTATACAAGTAAGAATCATCTCTATCCCTTTCGTATTCCATTAGTAAGAAGCAAGTACCAACCACACAACTTTTTACCAAGAAGTGATACTTTATTGAACAGATTCCCGACAGTATGTTTTCGCAACCACCACAACCTTGATAACTTCAAGTCTAGGGCTAAACGTGATTTTTCATGGATAACAACATAAACTTCACTTCTTGGCCACCTAAAGCTCATACAACAAGAAAGTAATGCTCTACCTTGAGGTTCTCTCTGAATTTATATTCGGTGAACATTAATAAAAAAAAATCTTCAGAATAAGTTTATCCAGGTGGACAGGCGCCTGAAAAGCTTCAAGGACACAATAGATTTGATAATAACAACAGTGATGTGGAAAACGGACAGAATGTAAATAATGAAAATAAAAATGATTGCATAGGCGTAAATAATGTAAATACATGAGGACATAAGTATAAATAATGTAAATGCAGATGAGGACATAAGTGTAAAAAATGTAAATAAAAATGAGGACACATGCAGAAATATTTTTAAAATAATTAGAACATAAGTGTAAATAAAAATGAGGACATGAGTGCAAATACTATAAATAAAGATGAGGATATATGTATAAATAATGTAAATACAGATGGGTACACAAGGCTAAATACTTCAAATATAGATGAGGACATAAGCTTAATTAATGTAAGTAATGGTGAGGACTTTAGCGTTAAATAATGTAAATAAAAATACCTCCTCATGTCGGAAATGTAGGAAGAATATATTTTTAGAAATAATGTATTATTGGTTTGAGTTTTATATAGCCGTTTCTTGCGACAATAAATCAAAGAATAAAATAAAAGAACAAAAAAATGTTTAATTATCCAAAAGCAGTTACGCTAGTGAAAATTCATTTCTTGGATCATTTGATGTTGCCCTCGAGCAACTCATGGGACTGGCCTTCATCATGTTGCAACAATATTCTTTTGTATTTTGTATTTCCGCTTGTAAAAGAAAAAAATGTTAACAATATTAAAGGGCTAAGAACAAATGTATGAATCGGGCAAATATTTTTCATTTGTTCCAGTCTTTTTGGATTGCAAAAAATGAAAGGGAATGAGTAACAAAAAATAAGGAAGGTGTCGTCGAGATTTGAAATCTAAATTACCAGAGAAGATAAATGGGAAACGCAAATAACCCCCACTATATATATATATATATATATATATATATATATATATATATATATATATATATATATATATATATACATTATATATATATATATATATATATATATATATATATATACATTATATATTGTTATGGTGTTGAAACCCTAGAAAAATAACACAGAATCGGATATAAAGTTAAACGGTATCTTATTGTGCTGTTCGCATATTTACTATTTACTATTTGTAAATAGTAAATATGCGAACAGCACAATGCTTTCTAAGTATATCTGGGAAATAAAAAACAAAACGCACACCACACCAAAACTATCTTGGAAAATAAGGATAAAATCATCAGCTTACAACAACCTATCAAAAACTTCCAAACTTTGCTTGCAGGAAAAAATAGCTATCATTATCTTCCCAGACAAAAATAAATTATTAAATAAAAGATCCGAGCTAATCTCAAAATGCAGACATGAAAACAAATTTTTACTACGTAACTTAAAATCGAAAACGGAAAAAATAAATAAATACATAAACAAACAAAATGACAATAAAATAAGCAAAATAAATTAATCCAAACTAATTACCAAATCACACCTGTTAGAATAGACGAAATAGAATAAAAATAAAAGTAAATAAAGTAAATAATAAACAAATTAATAACTATTATGACCAAAATATTAGACTATAAAAAATCAAAACAAAAAATCGGACGAAAAATAGCTATAACTGTTATATAACGATAAAAAAATGAATAAAAAAATAATATACTGCGTTACTTAAAAATCGAAACTCAAAAAGAGAAAATAAACAGTGTAACAAATAAATAACAACTAGTATAACAAATTGATCTAAATACATCCAAATATATAAATAAACTAACAACCGATACCGATAAAATAGCCGTTTAGAAAAAACAAATAAAGATAATCAATCCAAATAAATAAATAAATAAAAAAACTGTTCCCGCTAAAATAATAGTCAAAACAAACCACAACAATCAACCCCAAAATTCAACAAATACATTTATCTTCCCAAACAAAAACAAAACTATTAAATAAGCTATATAGATAAATTTTTATTACGTTAATACAAACACAGATCAAAATAAAAATAATAAATAAATAAATATATAAGATAAAAAATGAAAATAAAAATAAATAAAAAAGAAGCAAAATAATTTGACCCAAATAAATAAACAAATAAACGACTTCCGGTAAAATAACCGCCATAATAGACTACCCACAATAAGCTATATAAACAAATTTTTACTACGTTAATAAAAACACTGATCAAAAAAAAAAATATATTAGATAACAAATAAAAATAAAATTAAATAAAAACAAACAAAATAATTTGACACAAATAAACAAATAAACGACTCCCGATAAAATATCCGCCAAAATAGACTACCCACAATGCACCACTGACCCGTATATATAAATAGCCGAGAAAAATAACAGCACTCGTGGCTTGACGATTTCATCTAGCATGAAACAGACTGTCGCCTCTAAGTGTTGACTTCTATGTTCACTTTTATATTTACACACATCTTTGATATTGAGCACTTTATCCCATAAATATAGCACACTTTAAAACTATATTTCTTTATATATATATATATATATATATATATATATATATATATATATATATATATATACATATATATATATATATATATTGTTTATACGTGATTTCTTCTCTTGGGCTGCTTTCGCAAACGAAGATTTATGAAGTGGGATGTCCACGTCGACTGCAGGTACGCTGATGGCCGACTCGCCGATGCGGACAGGCAAGTCCGGGCGCAGCGATGGCAATTAAACCGACATATAGTCAAAGGAATCCTGGTGGAGGGTACATATTTTCTATGAAATTTCATGGATATTTAGGCCGGTAAATATTGTCAATACTGTTTATTATAAACAAAGCATTTACTTAAATATTTGTATCTATAAAAAAATAACGTATAAAGAATAAATATAGTAAAATACCTGTGAGACTTAGTTTATTTCATAATATATATATATATATATATATATATATATATATATATATATATATATAATCTTAGAAAGAAGATTTAAAATAAAGAAATGTTTCTGTTTTGGCCTTCATTTATATATTAAATTAAGATAATATTTCGTCTCCTTAATGATAAACTAATCACATTTGTTTGGCAAATCTCGTAATCTATATTTCTATGTAAAATGATCACTCAATATCAGTTTTAATCTCTAATAATAAACTGTTTTCTCTGTATAAATGATTCAATGATCTTAAAAGATGATAGTCAGACGAGCCAAGATCAGTAGAGTAAGTAGGATAAAACAAGACTTCCATATTTGATTACATAATCTTTCCTTGTGGAACTCGTGCCATACAGAGAATTGATCATAAGTGCAAGAGTAAGGCGCTATTACGATTAACTAATGGGAGCTTTCTCTGCGACTATTTTTGCTATTGATTCCGTTGCCTATAATGATAGATATTAATAATAGCGGTCTTTCTATCACTGATACATATGCTACACAGAAAATGTACAGTAGCACGTTACTTTTACAATAACAAGTTTAATTTTTTAAGTGTCAACATAGGATACATTAGATATATATTCCTGTGCCTTGACCATAACGCATTATCACGAGCCTTACACATTCCCTGTATTCAAAGTAGAGCCTGTGTCAAATATCAATATTACCACACACACACACACACACACACACACACACACACACACACACACACACACACACATATATATATAAATATATATATATATATATATATATATGGCAAAGGTAACGAATCCGTTAGTACATAATCCAAGTGGATCTTAGTGATAAAAAATATTAAAACTGATCCACAAAAATGTATTTACTGTTACAGAGCAAATAATTAATAAGCAATAAAATCCAAAATCACCCCATATGTTGAATAGCCTATTTGGGCAGACGAAGATATTGGTCGTCTGTTCAATTATAATTTTTCATATTTCCTTTGGGGGAAAATATGAAAAAATTATTATGTTTGCATTGGGAATTCCGCGGAGAAATGGAAACAGAAATTTTATACCTATAGGCTCTCATTTTCTAACCCGAAACTAAAAAAAAATACAGACAGCTCTTTCAAAAAAAAAATATTGGGGAAATGAAGCAGAAAGGTTTGAGCCCACAAATAGTTTGGAAGATTATAGGTTCCGCACATACTCCTAATAGTTTAAGAGATAGGTGTGACTAATGTTTAGAAGAAAAAATGACAATAATAAAATAATCAAAGTCAACTATCAGAGGAATGAATTAGTTTTAAAATGTCGACATAAAATCAAATTAAATTTTCTATAATAGAGGTTTAACTTATTACTATATTTCCATAATATTCACCCCCACAAATCTTCAAATGTCGAATGTATGACTAATTCTAATTTCTATACCCCCTTCTATAACCTTTTTACACTATATTAATTATAATTTATAAACTTTCTCCTACTCTAAGATCTCCCCAACTCTCTTTCCATTAATCACTTACATCCTTTTATCTATATAATTTAAAGTTATTTTTAAACCACTTTTTATTCCTCTTTATTTTAACTTAATATTTTATTCTTCATATAACCAGAAATTAATGTCATAAGGTTGATATTCGTGTTTAATTTTAGAAAACTTCTTCCCTTTAAACAATTGCCTTCCACCCTCCCCTGACCCCTGATCAATGCCTTTCATCTGACTGAAACATTGAAATGAATAAATTTGTATTAGTTTTTCGACTGGTGTTTTTTTTTATTAACTTTCACAGGTATATATTTCTGACACGAACTCAGTCTACACAGGGATTTATAAGACAGACGACCGATATCTTCGTCTGCCGAAATATGAGGTGATATTAGATTTTATTGCTTACATATATATATATATATATATATATATATATATATATATATATATATATATATATATATATATATGTGTGTGTGTGTGTGTGTGTTATTTGTAATTGGTGTATATATTACTTCTAACCTTATTATAGTGAGTATTCGTAATTGACATAGACGCCCCATTTTTATTTTGACTTGAAACAGTCTATTGTCCTGCGTATTCGTGAAATCTTAATAAAGAATATGTACACCGTCCCGGAAATAGAGATGTAATGTTTGACCTTCACTAAATTAAACTCGCTATCGTCGCCAAAATTAATTCTATGAGTGTTGCTGGGAGCCAAATCATATTGATATTTATTGTGATTTTTTATCAGTTATTCAGCCGCTAATTTTATTTTATTAACAAATTTAACTTCATATAATTCTCTATATTATTGTCGGAAACTTAATAAATATTCCTCAAACCAACTTGTTTAACAAAGCATCAAGAACCTCAACTGAATTAAGAGATCAGCTTACAACATTCCTTGACCTCCCATCATTATCACAAGTCTAGCTTTAACAATAGAATGAATAAAGTAATTTGGAGTTAAAATTTCAAGATTAGAATCACATGAAGATCTTTATATTAGAGAGCGAGCAAGGTAAAATGCAAGGTAAATTTCTGAACGCAAACCAAATTTAAAAAACACGATTTGATAACTCTTATTAAATGTAAACATGAACCTCCTATATGTTTAATATTATACACATGAAAATGTCGACTAAATTCAACAGGGCTGTAGCAGAGACAAATGTCTTTTTTTTTCCTTTTGTGGGTTTGGGTGCCGAATATTTTATTTTATTTTATATAGCGGAAGTTATACGTGGATCCAAATTAGTTTCTCTTAGGTTTTTCCTACAAATTATTTCGCCCTACGACCGTCAATATACAGTGTTTTTCGGCCGGTATTCTATTTTCTTCTTCCTCTTTTTATTTGAGAGAGTAATATATAGAGAGCAAGAGAACGAAAGATAGAAAAAGAGATACTAATTTTAAGGGAAAGCAAATGCTTTGTTTTAATTTAATTTCTTTTCTATTTGTTTGTACTTTTTTTAATTTTTTATATAATAATTTTGGACTCACGGCAATTCCAGGTCAAAATGAAAACGCGACCATGCGATAAAAGGAAATTAGCTTCATCGCACTTTATAAAAGTTATAGTCTTCCTTGCTTTGATAGTTTGTTTCTTTATTGTATTTTGTTAAAATAAAACCCTGTAAAAAAAAACTACAATGGCTAATATTTTGGGGGAGCTAAGACACCACCTCAGCAGCCCCAGCCTTGGGGTAAAGAACTGTATCTATAAGATTAAAATCAATGTTAAGCGAGGTTTCATTACAGCTATAAAATACCATATGTATAAATAGACGTAAAGATAAATTAAAAGAATCCGAAACTAATTCAATGTGTACAGCTCCATGAGTGCAGGTCTAAAGCTGATCTTGCACTAATTAATTATTTTCTTTCTTGAACGCTGCATAACACTTTGAGAAAAAACAAATTTTGTAATCAAATGTTTGTCAACACCTACGGAAATTTGCACAAAATGTATCGAATGTTTTCCTGATGAGTCATTGCAAATGATGGCGAATATATATTCTTTATTTTTTAAAGAAAAATTTGATAAACAAAAACAGAAATTATATTTTACAAGAACTCATACAAACTCTACAGTCCCGACTGTCACGGACAAATTGTCGGAAGCCTTCGCTACCCCATGGCTATTTCATTGCCAAATGTTTAGACGAGCAGCATTCGTCAATTCCACCAGATAAGACACGTCGTGCCGTGTACACGGGTTCGAACTATTCTCATTCTCTTCGTAATACATTCGTGAGAACTAAGTTCAGCTCAGATAGTTTATTCCCGAGAACCGCTACTTTGTGGTATCAGATCAATGCAATTTTATTTTTGAAGAATAAGGTTGTTAAAGAAAAACAGAAATTTCGCTCCTCTATGGCTGTTTCATTGGCAAATATTATACGAGCAAAATCCGTCAGTTGCACAAGTTCAAAACTTTCTCTGATGCCATTCTGATAAAAAAGATCACATTTCTTGTTCCAGTGTCTCAATGAAACCACATAGTTCTTATATCATCTCCAGTCTTATTCTGTTAAGCTTTCTAGTAATCAGAACTCATATTATAAGCTTGTTTATGTAGCACATTAAGCTGTTTATCCGATGGAGCTTGCATTCATCTGCATCGGGTTTCTTAGGCAACATTATGAAGATGAATCTACTAAGTTTCTGTCTTAAAGTATTATTATACTATTTAGTTGTTATTATTAATTGATTTCCGGAGGCACGGTGGAGTAATGGATAACGGCTTGGATTGAGGAATCAGAGAGCCGAGTTCGAGTTCCAGTCGATTCCATTATATTTACTTACGTGCTAATACCCTTGGGAAAGGTGTGTATCCTCTTCTTCACCCTCCAACTATGGGTAAATAGCAGGACAGACTGGGTTCTATAGCCTCGGATTGCAACTGGTTTAGGAGAAGGACAACTTTGAATTCAAAACCTGCGGAGGGTCGTTTGGGGACCTTGTGGCATCCGTTGCACCAGGTCCCTGTATTCGTCCCTCCAAAAAGTGTGGATGGCCCTGCACAAAACCTTCACCACTATAATCAAATCCTGTGTGGCTGTCGGGCTTTCAGTTTCTGGGAACTGATCTGGCTGACCCTCATACGTCGAGTTCGACGGGAGAGCGATAATAATTAATTGATTTCAATAAAAATATACTTCAGGTGAAATAATCTCAAACAACTTTAGTTTCTTATACTATCATTACAGCTTATTACAGCATTTTCAATTTCAGAATATAATTATAACTACATTTTCAAAGTTATTGATTAAGTTGAAAAATTATATTCTTATTTACGTGCACACAATTGTCCTCAAATGTGTTGTTTCTATCACAACGTTTCAGCTGTTATACCTCCGGCCTTCATCAGCTGTATATCGATCTGGGTAACCTACAGGGAATTCTGAATTGAATCTGTTATATAATATACAGGAGTAGATGTTATTATTTCACTGCCCATGTCTAGGGACATCATCATTTTTATTTTTAGTACTGCTATGTTATTGTTCGCCCGGTTTCAATGAGTTAATGTACATATTACCCTGCCCTGGGATTGAACTCACAATCACTATGTCACGAAATCCAAAGGAAAACTGTCCTCTAATAATGTGCTAAGGTTTTCCAGTCTGTCGCCACTGTTGAATATTTTTGTATCTCGGTATAGTTGTCGATACTGGAATTGTCTATGGTTGATCATATCTCGATTAAAATCCCACCTGACATGCGAGACATAGTATAAAAAAGCTAACGAACGATCATTATAGAAGAAATACTTCAAAGAGTAAACAGATATTTGGCACAACTTAAAATAATAAAACTACACATTACCAAAATATCGAAGCTCCTGGAATATTAAAATCTGAGTTAAGATCGACTTGGCCAAGATGAGCAGATGAGCAGAAATCTTGCCTACACAATTGGTAGATTGTCAACAGAATTGCAAGTTTTTATTAAATTCACCACAGAAAAAAGTGTTCTTTAGCATATTAGGTAAACCATCATCATACAATGTTTAATCAAAAAAATAAAAGGGAAGTAACTTTCAACCCTATATTAATGTAATATCAGGTTGAGGAAAGAAAAAGAATCCAGGCGTTCGAGAACAAGTGCTGGAGAATGCTCCTGCACATCTACTGGAAGCATAAAATCAATGTCTATGTATGGAGAAAGGTTAAAGGTCTTGTAGCCCGAAAGAAATCTCTTCTCTCAACTATTGAGCGTCGGAAGAAGTCATAGTTTAGCCGCTTCAAACGGCATCTCAGACTCTGCAAGACAATCATGCAAGACACTGTTGAAGGCGGACGGAAGTGCGGATTGAAACGCAAAGTTGGTCAGTGCGGATGAACTTGACATATCATCGTGGAGAGGCTCGTTTATCTTCTGCCCTTAGCTCTCCCGTCGATTAGTCAAGAGACTGGGGATGATGATGAATTGAGAAAATGCGAGTATACGGTTGCAAGTAACAAATGTAACTATGCCTATAACAAAAAAAAACTTTCATGTTAGATTTCAGCAGCCGAAATAACAAGATATTGGATTCAATAGAAAATTTACATACAAATTCATTTCACCCTAAACGAGAAACTAATTCCACTAGAAAGCAGGGGGTTACAGTGAGTGGAAGAGAAAGAAAAGTTTTTAGTGCGGAGGAGTGACGAAAGCACAAGGAATCACACAGGTTTCAGGAAAACAGAAGGCAGAAATACCTCCCACATAATGGTAAGACAGTAGGTAGATAATGACCCCATTGCCACTAATATATTACCATTATGTGGGGGCATATTTCTGCCACACGCTGAAAATGAAATGAGTATGATGCCACAATAATAAAAGCGTTACTGTGTGGAGCGGATACCCGAAACGAAGATTCTCGATCACTATAATCGCGTCCCCTTCAAGTATATGATCAACAATTATTGAATCTACATATTTCATAATGTGCATTTACTTCCTCCTCTAATGTCCAGATAGCAACTTCATTCAGTAACTCTCTACCTTGAGTGGCTCTTGGGACTTCTATAGCGTGAATATTAAGTAAGGATAAAACACGAGAGACACGCATCTTCCTTATTTAACAGCACACTTTACTGACATTTGTATTTCGTCTGTGACTCTCAGTTAGACTCCGAACCCCCCTTCAAGACGGGGGTTCTACATTTTTCTACGATGTCTGAGTTGAGCGCCTCAAATTTTCTCTGGGGTAGTTTCTTATGTAACTGCCTGTATCACAAATCTTCTCCACGCCTGTAAAGCCTAGGCAAGTATGAGGTTAAGTGTTCCCCCATTTCTGTCAACACATACCTGGTTTCTTTAATGGTCTGTGATATTTATTCTGGAATTAGACTAAAATTATTTTTAACTCTTGACACTGTACTGTAAGAAAATAATGACAAAAGTAATAGAACATTCTTAGGTTATGCGTTCCCTCCCTTCATGGGACATCTTGGAACTTGTTCATCTTAATATTATAATATGTAACATTGGCAAAAGATAAGGATGTTTGTGTATTTCTGCATATAAACATACATTATTTGTTTTACTCAAACATCTATGTCTTCGAATCTATCAGGATAATCTAATCGATGAGGTGCACTGGTCGAATTTGTGTCCGAAGAAGACCTCCACTGGAGGACCGGCTAGACGAACATTCTCCACGCCATCACTCAGCCCTATGTTCGCTGAATTGGTTACGACCTGTGACCACACATTGATCACTTTACCAGAGTCATTTACTAGTTCGACCCGCCCTTCTTCAACTTTCAAATTGGCGACGCCCTCGCGGTATCCCACGCATCATTTGGATGGATGTGGCAGGATCCCCAACAGGTTAATATGGCAATGTTCTGCCAAGACGATGAGAGCTTGAGGGATATGGCGACTCTCGTGGTCTCAACGCCTTCATGTCATGAGATTTATGTTTACTTTGTTTCTATTGTATTTCTTTTTTTGTACAAGAACAAGTTATAATCTTAATTAACAATTTATCATTGCTCAAGAGCAGTCATTTCTATTATGTTTGAAACTTGAGCTCACCTCACACAGATTATGCTACCTATCTTACTTTCCTACATTCGAAACTCTTATATCTACGATTTGGACAAAGAGTATCCGATAAGATTAGAAAAAATATATTAAAATGTATATATTTGATTTTTTTGCCAACGGCTTTATCTCGTATTCAAGAATTCCTCACTTCTTCATGATAATGGTATGATGACTATGTAAACCAAGTTTTGCATCGAAGATTTGATGGCATTCCCTGCATTCTAATGTTGGTGGAGGACGTGTTTGATTTTGTTGAGCCATTCTCTCATCTTGTTTGATTTTTGTCTTTTTTCTCTTCTGCTACCTTGAAGTTTTGGTTCCGATGCTATTCAAACACCGACAGTAGCTACGGTCTAAATTTTTTGTTTCAAACTATTTAGGCATCAAGACAGGGTTGTGTTATGTCGGTCCTTGTATCTTCGACCAGGGAAAGCCCTTGAAGTGAGCTCGCTAAATAAGATTTGACGTGGAAAACTTGACTCCTCAATTCTTGCTACATACCCCGACCATCGAAGACGGTGTTTTCTGATCAGCGATTCGATGCTTTGACTGCTGGCTCTATCCAGGACTTTGTTGATGGTCACATGATATTCCCATTTCAAGATGGTGAAAGGCATCTAATTTTTAGATGTCGCGTCTTTCGTTCCGTATTCTAGTAATATCTTCCTTAACAAAATCTTTATCACTTAAGACGCCATTTCAAAGTTTCCCATGGAAATAACTCGGAAAATCGATTTTTTTCTTATTATTTCCTTTCTTGTTCCAACAAAGATGTTGTTTAATTTCGTATAATTGTAAACAATTATTCCTTTGAGTGCAAATACGTAACTGTTTTAGTAATAAATTCGGTTTTAATATAGGCAATTTGTCTAGTTTTATGTTGGTAACTAATTTACAGACGGTAATATTTTCTTCAAGCAGGTCTAGATAAAATACTGTCTATAAATCTTAAGAACACATTCTGATTTTTTTTAAATGCTGCCTAAAATTTATAAATTCTATGCCGTATTTAGGGCGTTACTTTAATATTTATTTAAAATAAGCTTCTACTAGAGAGTTCACGCCCATACATTTATCTTTTACGAGTTGTAATGTGACATCATGCTTTTTATCTGTTGAAAGATGATAAATTGTTCTTGTACAAAAAAAGAAATACAAAAAAAAACAAGGCAGAGATAAATGACTGCATAAAGTATCAGCTAATCTAGATAATGTTCTATCGCCATCTACACTGTTTTGAAACTGAACGAGAACAATTTTAATAATGTAAGTTATCTTCAACACTTTCGTTAGATATAGAACACTGTAATTTTGGTATATAAGAATATAGTAAATTATGAAACATGTCTGTAGATAATTCATATTTTATAAATAATAAAATTAAACCAATCAGCAAAAATTCAAATAAGACTGAACAACTTTTCTTTCTCCAGCATTCGTGGTATCCGTAACAATTTATAATGTGTGGAATCGTTCGTTTCTTTTGAAACTTTCTCCAGATATTTTAATGCACTGTGAAACAAATTTAAACTCTTCTATCTCTGACATTGTATTCTGTTCCAAGGTATCTTGGCCTTTATTCAAAGGATTCTAATGTTCATTATATACATATATATATATATATATATATATATATATATATATATATATATATATATATATATATATATATATATATATTGATGATTAGTAGGGATAATTCCAAGGAGGATATTAATCCAAAGAGAGATCAATGTAAGAACAGAGCAATATAATAATACAGAATTCTTAAAAATCCATCGTCGTTATTTGTTTTACGATATCTCTCACATTTTCCCATCTTTTTTGCATAGTAGAAAAATATCTGACATTATTGAAAACTATCTCTCTCTGAAAACTTTGGGGATTTTAATACTTATGACGTTAAGCGGTTTAATCATTCTAACACTACTGATTTTATCCTTTCAATTTCTGAGTCACACAATCTCTTAGTTAATTAGTAGACTTCCATGTATGTTTCCTCGAATAATACTGACCAGAGTGCCTCTTTACTCGATGTATTTCTTACGACTTCTGGATTTTGTCATACATTGCAACTCTATCTTCTTAGCGGTACGGAACATGTTGTAGTCTCAATTGATATTTCTTTTGCATCGTTTCTTAGATAAGGAACTGTTATTCATAAAACTTCTTTTTTACCAGCTTGCAGATTAGGATATTAAAACCAGAATTCAAATTAGGAATTACCACAAGCAAAATATAAAAATTTTATTTTATTTGATAAGTTAAAATTGTGTAAAAATTATAAAAGGTTACAAAAAGACTAATCAATGAATGATGTTTTAGACATAACTAATAAAAACGAAACAAAAAATAGATAAAAGTTTATTATAATATTTTTTCCAAATCTTTGGGGTTTTTGGTGTTGAAAAAGCAGTTAAATTAACTACTGACTTTGTACAAATGCACAAGAAGGAAGAAAAAAATCATATTACTAAATAACTGGGTCATTAAATAAGATTGAACAGTTCAGGTATATTATAATGTAATATGTTACAGAGTGCAGTAGTTTTAGTGGGATTTTCAATAAAGAATGCAAATTTAAAATATTTTATAAGTTGTACCCAGTGCTATTAGGGTGATAAATGCACTTTTATCTATTTTTTCCTTTCATTAATGACCTATCAAATTGTTTAATATCGTATTCTTTGATTAGACTTTTTTGTAATCTTTTATAATTTCTATGTACTTATTAAAAATGTATATTTTGCTAGTGGTGATTCATTATTGTTTGAATGTAATTTCTATTAAATGTATCTGATACAAATAATATCAACTTTATTTGGATTTTTTCTTGAAATAGTAAAATTTAGAAGTTAGTTTGTAAGCAAAAGGCCTGCGGAAAATAGGTATTCTGGTGCATTTTTCAAACGGTCTTTAAAACCAAATGCTCAAAAATTCGTAAAAGCGATGAATTTAATATTTAGTGCCAATCATTCTTCCATTAAATCCCAATTTTTGCATCGAGTGCAATGATGATTTTCTGAAAAACATAAAAAAATCACTCTGTTCTATTTTTCATGATCATCATGGATTACGTAATTAGCAAAGCTCTGAAGGAAACCTAATTACTTAATACTCGGACAGAATTGTACCGTCTGCTGATCTGGATTTTACATATAATGCAGTACTAACGAAGTCACGGGATATTCTTCTGGCCGAGAGCAATACATAGTATCAGGTCTTTTAATTTATAGAGAAAACGCCCTGTCTTTGGGATTCCAACAATGCATAGGCATCTCCGTCGTTGCGTTCAAAGAAGGAAGTTCGGAGGAATATCGACACATGTGTGGTAGTAGTCGCAAGAAGAAGGTATCTGTGAACTGGCCGATGGCAATTCCCACTTTTAAACGACCTTGTATCACCTCTTGCCAATTTTGGGAGACAAATATAATAGCGGGAGATTTTAATAAATGATTGCTGCATCAGTATCGCTCCCTGCGAGAGTAGGGCTGAGGATCATCTGTCAGAGGACCAAAGTTATATGTTAAGTACAACTGGTTATCGATGGACGACCGGAACAACGTATCACGCAGTTTATCCTACTTTCATAACCTAATTTCAGTTGATGGAGGCGTTGAAGTGAGTTCATGTATCGGACAATAGATCTGTTTTTAGAAGAATGTCAGTTGTCTGAAGCAGTCCACTTAGGTATATTTTATAATCTTAATATATTTAAACCATTGACCGTTAAGCACAAGATAACTGGCGGTTTGCAGCTTTTAATATAACGCAGATAACGGTTTATATTATATATCAGCATATACTGATACATTTCGATCTGTAGGTGCCAACAACGTGTGTATTTGTATTAATACTGTTAGTGTGAATACAATGTTAGTCATTAGTTGAAGCTATAACTCAATCCATAAAGTTATTTTAATGTCTATGTTGGATATTGTAAAGTTGACATTTGAAATTCGCTTTCATAATATGATATTTAGAACAATGACAAAGGAGGGCCTGGAGAATCTGATACTCACAGGTCGAATAGAGAGAAAGAGAGACAAGAGAAAACAACGCGGGACACACCTGGCGGGCTTAAGCAATTGGATGACAAAACGTGGTCTGGGGGAGGTGGCAGAGGGAAGGAATTTGCGGAGAGCTGCAAGGGATAGAGGAGAGCCATGATCGCCTACGTCCTGAAAGGACATGGCACATAAAAAGAAGTATTGATTTCTAGGAGTACCTGTTTTTACTCCACTATATAGTTGGGAATTAGTTTTGGTTTGTTTGTTTGGCGACATATGGAATGCCGAAATTTAATTTTCTTAGAACCATTAGTAATTTCTTTTAGAAACATTTTTACTATGAAACTGTATTACTGATAAATTTACTATAAAAATGTTTTTACTTCCATAGTGTTTTGACCCCAGTTTTTGGGTTAACTATTTGTCCATATCTGAAACCCTAACAGATGCTACCACCCCGGGTCGGGGTGGACCTGTGAACAACAGCAATTAAGTGGTGGTTCCACACACCCCCAAAACATTCCGATCAGAGACCTTGCTGCCGAATATAGTCTATTCTAGTTTTCGTGATTTTTTTTAATATTCATGGTAAGGTTTTATTAAATAATGAGCCTTAGTTAATAAAGCAGTATTCCTTATTTTATATTCATCCAATAATGTTTTTTTCCGGTTCAATATTTAGTGTTCATTATTTCATTTTTATCGAATAATAAATTTAGTCCTTTAAACTGTACTTGTACTATTTTGCCTTGAGAATCCGGAAGATGAACAATTTCTTTTTAACTTATTTTTCCTTTACATTATAATTAAATATATTGTTTACTTGATATTAAATACACCATGCATTGTACTTTGATTTGGATTTAGGTTCATACGCTTTGATTATTTTTCATCAACATATTAAAGTTAGAAATTATTTCTAAACGTATAATGAGACCATGAATTACAGTCTGGTGTTATAAAACTGGCTTAAAATCACTCTTTTGTTTTTGTATAATCGATTACCATTTTTTATAGAGAATTCTACGGAACTTTTACTGAGGAATCCCGGCCACTCATCCAGAATTCAAATTTAATAAGGATTTTCCTATGGTGTTTGACAGGGATGGGTATGCTATCTTTCATCACAATCTCAATGATTTGGGTTCTTGTGATGCAATGTATGAACAAATCCTATGTTTCTTAAAAAATAGCTGACCAATCGTATTTGAGTATGTCCGTCTACTAGGGCGGCTAGACAATACCCGTTGCAGACTCCTACTCAGGCACATTTGTGCTTTTGCAATACTGAGCGGGCCTTAGTTACAGTTTCTTGAAGAGAGTGCTTTATCTAGCGGGATCAACAGTCAGCACGTTCAAAACCTCGGTTACTCCCTACTACCAACGACGACTAGCAAAGAGTTATGTCTACCCATTCACTCACAAGGCTTGAAGAAACCAGTGATAGGTTTATCTGGGACCGATAATACCAAGAAATGAAGTTCCTGTCAAAGCGATTTTTTGCCTTTTGTAATTTGTTTACATTTTTTCTATCTAAGTTATATTGTCAATCATCAACTATAATAATCGACAGGGCTGGTACTTACTATCCCGAATCTATCAACCGCCCGAGGGCCCCGTGTCTACTGGGGAGGCTGCAGATGTGCTAATTTAAATAAATTTAATCATGAAAATATTGGTGGTTATTACAAAAAATAAAAAATAAAATAAATATTCATTATGAAATTAAATAGTGAATATGTACTGAAATTTTCATTTAAATTGGATAACTTCATGATTTTTGGTAACTTAAAAAAGCACTGCCCTTCACCTAATTTTTTAAACGAAGGTTTGTGACCCCAGGTTGGGAAACTTTAAAATCGCGACAGGGGACGTATCAAATTTTCGTGGGGTTAGTGAGATCCTGCCAATCACCATTTTCTCTATTCCCGAATCACTTGCTTTTTATTGCCATTTCTCCTCAATAGAGTCTCGCTATTTTCTACTCAAATTAGTCCCTAGCGTCTTAGTTGTATTATCGCCTTGCTTGGGATGAAATGAAAAAAAAGTACTGTGATATCCAATGCAATAGTACTTCAGTCCGTTGTATATTTAACCGCAATCTTGGTGAACGGAACGTGGAAGATGACAGCGAAACTGTAGAGAAAGTTGGAAGCTTTTCAACAAAGCTTCGTAAGTAAAATATAGAAATATCACATACGAGAAGAAGACTACGACCGAAGAAATATACTGAAGAGGCGATGAAAAGCCACTAAACGAGACAGGTGCTTAGAACCGACTTCGGCTCGCTAGTCATGTACGTAAAATGCTCCCGGAACGAATTACAAATATGGCATTCCACTGGAAGCCAGAAAATGGACAAAGGAAAAGAGGGCGACTGGAGTTGACATGGAGACGGACGTTAATGAAAGACATGGAATTCAGAAGGTTTAACTCGAAATAATCGGAAATATTGACAGAAAGTCGTACACAATGGAGAAGGTTTTCTATCCAATGACGACACAGGAGGTAAGGTGAGCTGTGCTTAAATGTTTATCTCTTTCGATAAAATCCTGAAACATCTTAGAATGTGATGTCATACATTAATGCCATTCTTATTTATTTCATATACAGTTGTAATGCATGTAATATTGTCTTGCCTTTTTATACATTTACCAAGGCTTATTACTTGTTGGCTATTATTTATTCTATCTTAATTTTAGTGGGTTTTTGTCATAACAACTTCGGCCTTCAGTACAAGGTCATTAGTATACATAGCAGATTGGAGATAAAAGAATCATATCTCGTTGTACACCTTACGAAAGCATTGACTCGAGTGAACGATAAACGATTATCATAAATAAAGCATAATCTTGTCACATGTTATATTTTTCTACCGATTTATTCGTAGTATTAGTTGAGATATGAACGTGAATTTTTATCAATTACTGTCAGCCATTCTGAATTATTACTTGTTTTATCATTTTTAATTTCACATACTTTTAATCACAACGACTCAAAAAAAGTATTCTGATACGTCATGTAGGACACGCAGAGTAGCGATTGAAATACTATCGGTTAAAAGATTAATTTGAATTTGACATTGTAAATTCTGGTACTAAATTATTAACAGCATCGTAGAAGAAATTCACTCAGCATAAAACTATTTACATTATTTAAACTAAGAGTAAAATCCTTATCTTTATTGTTATTAAAAAAATGAAAGAGAAATGGCGGTAGAGAGTGACATTCTTGACTGGTAGGGTCCGGCAGCAGCAGTAACCGAGAGAAGAGGTTGGAGAAAGAATCAACCTTGGCAGCAAAGATTCAGCAGCAGCTCTAACAAAGAGAAGAGTTAACAGAAACAGTCAAGCTTGACAGCAAGGCTTCAGCAGCAACAAAGAGAAGAGGTTAGAGAAACGAGCAAACTCCATAACAATGCTTCAACAGCGGTTCCAACAAAGAGAATAGGTGGCATAAAGAAAACAAGCTTTAAGCAGAGGCAGTAACAAAGAGAAGTGGTTGAAGAATCGAGCTTGACAACATGGCTTCAGCCGCAGCAGCATCAATAACTGTTGTGGATTCCGGGATGAAATCCGGTATCAAATAATAACAAACACCAAGAATGAATATAGGAAAATAAATGTATTAACGTAATAATACAAACTAGCAATACAGGTTAGTAGTTCCAGGAATGCGGGTTAGTAGGAAAATATATATATAGTCTTTGATATCGACGTATCGCTGTATGACTTCTTACTGAGTCTACGTGCTTGCTACTGTGACTCTTGCACCGTCTGACTATCCAAACGTTCTACCGACCGACCCAACGTTCCACTACTACTCGCTCGGGTATTCACTGGAAGTAGTATATGTATACCCTGGTTGAGTCCATTTGTGTAAAAAGGGGAGATCCCTCAACAATAACAAAGAGAAGAAGTGGCAGAAAGAATGTAGCTTGACAGCAAGGCGTCAGCAAAAGCAGCAAAGAGGTGGCAGAACGAAAACAAGCTTGACCTTAAGTGTGCAGCAGTAGCAGTAACAGGGAGTAGAGGTTCGAGAAAGAATTAAACTTGACAACAAGGCTTCGGCAGCAGCAGTAACATAGAGAAGTTGTAGTCAGAGAAAGTCATGGCTGAGAGAAAGGCTTCAGTAGCATCAGCAGCAACAGAAACAGCAGAGAAGCTACTAAGAATATTCATTTTACGAGTCAAATACCAGATTCACTATAAAGCGTAGGTTCGAGAATTCAGCGGTTTATTAGTTGCGAGTTAAATAAGTGTATGCTATTGCTAGTCTTCTGTCTCAGTGGTAAAAAGGTTAGCAATAATTGGGCAATAATAAAAGGAAAAGATGAAATAATCCCTTGAAATAAACAGTGAAACGTGATTAAATAAGACTCGTACGAGAAATCACTTGATATAAACAGCCGAACGTAGATGCAATAAAAGAACGTTATCCGGATCGAAAGGCAATGAAGAAGACCGGAGTGCACAGCGTCCGGAACCTTGTGCACGCTTAAAAAAGGTCGGCGGGCAAAACTTCAGAAATGTAATAACAGCAAAGATGTGGACATTAATCAGAATGCAAATAATTATAATCCTTGTCACATAAATTCAAACATAATTAAACTAATTTAAAATAATAGATCATATTGTTACTCAGTGCAAATAATGAACATTAATAGGAAGAACTAAAAAATGTAAAATGCTTGATATGCACTCGAATTCGTTTTAAATATTTATTCCATATTAGATTCTTGTTATCTTTTATCAGTTCTTAATGTTAAATATATGATTATATTCTTTAAAATGATACAAAGATTTAGCGACTTAAGTTAATTATATCAATTATAAAACAGTATTTAATATTATATAGGATTTAAACCAATGCAATATCAAGTAATTATAGCATTGAAAAATGGACTATCTATTTTAGATTGTCCTGGATTTGGTTAGACTAGTGGGAATTTTGCTAAGCAGATCTCGTCCATTATTTCGCAATGTTATTTTCCTGCCAATCAACGATTGGTGTTTTCGTCCCGGACGATGATGAAATCACTTTGTAAGAACAGAGTCTGCCTGTCTTTTAAAATAATTTTAGTAATTTGTTCTTTTAAAGGTCAGTGCGACGCTGAATATATAGGCAGTACAACTCATCCCTTGGAGAGGAGAAGTTCACAATATGTTCCAGTATTTATCAGAAGACGTCAGCTGTTTGGTAATTTGCATAAGTCGGTTGATTCTGGGTTTGTAATTGGGAAGTATCTAATAAACAATCGTCAGTGTAGCGAGGTATATCGGGAGAACATGTTCTCTGTCTTATGGAAATCACATTGCCAATTTAAGGTGAATGTGTTAGAAATTTTTTTAAGTCTAAGCAGTCTTCCCTGTGTAAACAGAAGGGAGTGCTGCTATATTCTTTCTCCAACCTCTCCTCTTTGTCACTGCTGCTGCAGAAGCATTGCTGTCAAGCTTGATTTGTTCTGCCACCTATTCTCTTTGTTACTGCTGCTGCTAAGGCCTTGCTGTCGAGCTTATTTCTGTCGCCTCTTTTCTTTGTTACTGCTGCTGCAGAAGCCTTGCTGCCGAGCTTGATTTGTTTTGCATCTAGTGTCCTTATTATATTACACTTTTTCTATGTTATGTTCTTTTTAATTGGTACATATTTTTTGGTTTATCTCCGAATGTGTTTTTTTATAAGGCGGGAACTAACCAGTCAGCACATTTTTCCCTTATTTTTTCTCCTACTGTTTAACTTAATATTTTAAATATATTCGTCTTTCAGGCCAGAATAATATTCTGTACCGCTAACAAAATCGATAAGGTAATAGTTTAATGTTAAATTTCCTTTTTATTATTTGAGAAAATATTTTAAGTTAATGTCGGATGAGAAAAAATGGATTTTAGATAAAACTTTTAATTTTTCCTTGAAGACATGACTTTACGAATCAATATTTCTTTGAGGGCAAATGAATTAGAAAGCCAATGCCAAGAAGACATTCATTTAAGCCTAAATGTACAGATACCAACATTTATGCTGTCTAACTGGCGAAGAGTCGGATCATATATTCAATGAATTTGCTTCAATTTATATCTGTTAATGTCACTTTGACACTAATGCAAATCATAAAGAAGTATGACCTATTTCTTAGTGCAACCTGTCACATTGCGTCTGGTGCAGACGTAACACAATTGCAGAAAAGTGAACAGAACGTGATCAGTTCACTATCATTATAATTGCAACCACTGTTTCATTCTTATGACAGGATATGACTAATGTATTAAAGGTTATATATATATATATATATATATATATATATATATACATATATATATATATATGTATATATATATATATACATATATATACATATATATACACATACACACACACACACACACATATATATATATATATATATATATATATATATATATATATATATATATATATATATCCACACGGCTGGGTAAATTTGTTTTTCTTCAACCTCTGTGGTTTATATTGTAGCAGGGTTGAGCAAATATTATGTACAGTTTATAAAAAAGCAAAATCTGCAAGACCCAACAGCAGTTGAACAATGACCAAAACATCGGTTACAATGAAATGTATTTCATTCTTGCACAAACACACACACATGCACACACACACACACACACTATATATATATATATATATATATATATATTTAGAGAGAGAGAGAGAGAGAGAGAGAGAGAGATGTGTGTGCGCTCGCGCGTGTGTGCGCGCGCGCGTGTGCGTGTGAAGTCTCAGAAGCGAATTATCTAGAGACAGTCATGAAGCTTATCTAAAATTCAATTTTACGTTAAGAGAATAATTAACCTTAACCATTGCAGTTTGAGGTTCTGCTGAAAGGTTCTTGGCGAGATTATGTTTAAAAACTCTGACGAGACGTCAGAATTTATTGTGGAAACTTTTCTCCGTACAGGCCGCGATCTTCTCCCTGCTTCAACGTATATCAAAATATAGTTTGCTTCATAGTCGAAAGAATCATGTCATCATAAAATAAAATCTAACGTGAGATAAAAGACGAAATTTCATATGAAAAATGTTCGTGAAAAAGCAATTGCTTTTAAAATCGTGAGCCATCCAATATTTCTTACTTTCCTCCCTCTGCTAATCTCTCTGCCTTCACATTCCTCATTTGAAGGCATCTGGTTTCAGATTTAAGTTGTTACGATGTTTGAATCTCCTTAGATTAGCGTTTGCTCTAACAGAAATTTTGTCTTTTCGATTAAAACAATAAATAATAAAATATATGTATATTTTCCAGTTTTAAAATAAAAATATAATAAATATTTTAAAAAATATAATAAATAATTTTAAATTTAATATAGGTTAAATTTAAAATTTAAAATTGGTAATATTTATTTTTAATTTTATATTGAAATTTAAAATTAATCAACTGGAATGATTTCTATTTTAGTCTAACACTAACATTAAGGCACTAATAATTATAACCAAGGTTCTTTATCAAGTTTTTGAATTATCATATCCTTGTATTTTGATTGGTCCTTGTAGCTTATGTTACATCGTTTCCTATACTGAGGAGTGCTTGTTTGATTTGAACCTTTTAAAACTCTTTATTCTACATTTAATACCACAATTTGAGAAGACTCCAGAAGGGTTTAAACAAATTGGCTACATTGGTAGTGATGTTATAACATATTTATGTTATAATTTTTGAATAAATAAATTACATATATATATATATATACATATATATATATATATACATACATATATATATATATATAAAGACATTTATATATATTATGTTTAACGTTCTTTTTATAGATACAAGTATTTAGGCAAATGCTCTGTTTTATAATAAACAGTATTTTTCAAATTTTTGCTCTCCGACAGGAATCGAACCTGTATCCTGTCGGAGAGCGAAAATTTTCTATGAAAATTTCTCGGACATTCAGGCCGGTAAATGTTATTTAATACTGTTTATTATAAAACAGGGCATTTGCTTAAATACTTGTATCTATAAAAAGAACGTTAAACATAATATATATAAATGTCTTTAAATAAATTGTCGGACTATGTCCAATTCAATATATATATATATATATATATATATATATATATATATATATATATATATATATATATATATATATATATATATATATATATATATATATATATATATATATATATATATATATATATATATATATATATATATATATATGTATATATATATATATATATATATATATGTATATATATATATATATATATGTATATATATATATATGTAGATATATATATGTATATATATATATATATATACAAATTTATGACAAATGCATGCTATAGAATCACTACCAAATGTACAATTCTGTTATGACACTTCAGGTGTCTTATCAATTGATGATCTTGAATGTTTCCATATTTGACCAGCAATCCCTCTTTTATCTTTTAAAAAAGTTTTAGGACAATGGATAAAATTATAGCGGAAAGCCATCGGACATACAAAATATTTGGACAATTTCTAAATATTTATGTCCGGAAGAGGAAAATATTATAAATAATAAACTTGTCCTCAGTAACTTCCCTGCCGTTTTTAAGGAAAATTATATATATATATATATATATATATATATATATATATATATATATATATATATATATATATATATATATATATATGATGAATAAACAAAAGTATAATGAAATGTTTCCTGACACAAATTTATTAATATATTATATATCACAGTTGTTTTTAATAGGTTCCCCACAACAATTAATTCCTGATTGTTTTACATTTTATTTGTGAGACATAAATCATTCTGTTAACCTTCCTACAACTTTTGTTGGCTTGAGTCCACATCCAGAATTATTGCAGAATTATTGGAAGATGGTATTTAATACACGTATTTGAAAATGCGAACCATGGTTATTTTAAACAGTCTATATTACGGCTATCGGCCTGTCCACCCCAGAAGTCTTAATAAGAAAATTGTGCTCTTCGGTAGGGTTCGAAGATGTTCCCGCTTTGAAGGAGAAACCATGGTTTGATCCGGCCTGGATTTGACCGTGATCGAGATTACGCTGGCCGTTAATCGAAAAATATATTATTTCAAATAAGAACTTGGCGACAATTTCAAACACGGCTATCCACTAAAAATAACATTTGGAGTAAGATACATAATTTCAAGAAATCTTTGTTCAATATGAAACAGATTGTCGCCGATCGATCTTGACCTCAATGTACACTTTCATGTATATATATATATATATATATATATATATATATATATATATATATATATATATATATTATAAAAGTTCGACAATTATTTTAATATATGTTCTGTTTATTTTAATATATGTTCTGTGGTATTTTCATAGATACAAGTATTTAAATAGTCGGTCTGTTTATAATAAACAGAGTGTCTATTTAAATATTGCATAGAATATATGTTTTCGGTTGGTGCCGGAGGACACATATTTTCTGTGAAATTTCTCGGACCCTCTGGCCGGTAAATGTAGTTAATACTGTTTATTATAAACAGAGCATTTACGTAAATTTTTGTATCTATGAAAATAACGTATAAACAACATATATATATATATATATATATATATATATATATATATATATATATATATATATATATATACATATATATATATACATATATATATATATATATATATATATGTGTGTGTGTGTGTGTGTGTGTGTGTGTGTGTGCTTGAGAGACAGAGCGATGGAGTACTTTACACTCATCAGACGAGTATGATCATCACTGTTTAGGAAAATCGTATGATAGATTGTTTGATGTTACCACGTGTACCCATGCGAACGAAGTAAAAAAAATATTCTTTCAAAAAATTTCAAATGTATGTATATTATTTATTTTAATTATTTTACCCTACGCAAGTCAATAATGAGACGAGGACGCAAGAGGTTACTGAGTGTTACAGAATATGGTAAAAACTTCTCTTAAGGAGAGAAGACAATAAAACAACAAGAACAATAAAGACAGAGGATATCCACTGACATCGAATATAAATTTTTGAAGATCAAAGTTGTCTGGGAAGCAAGAAGCCGGAAGGGAGTTCCGCAAGCGGGAAGTGTGATAGAAGAAACTGTTAGCATAGAACTTACGGTTACATCCAGCAATTTCAACTGTAAAATGATAAAAAACCTGTCGTCAATCTAGTACTGCGATTAAATTCATAAAGTCTAGGTACCATAGAGGAAAGTGCAACGGGAAAATTGCCATGAAAATATTTATAGAAAAGGCAGAGGGAAGCTACATTACGACGGTGGGAACGGAGTGAAACTGAGATGCCAGGTTAGGAGGGAAGACATTGAGAAATTCTTCTTTGGGTTTTATCAAGCATTCCTAAATATGTAACAGGAGAACCAGACCAGATTACCTGCAAGTCAAATATTTATTGAAATCAAGCTAGATTACATGAACGTTTAATCTTAAGTTTATTGAAACATATATTCTGGGTGTTATAATTTTATTTTTGTCATTGTATGAGCCATTTTTCGATTGATTCTGGCAACTCCTTCCCAAGAACTAGTAGTTTCCGGAACATGCTTCCAGGATTACGATTTCAGGATCACTGCAATCTGAAACTGTTGAAAACTAGGGACAATCGTTATCTATCCTTCATATTCTTATAATAGACAATTCTTATGTCTATAAAACAACCTCCTTTAGTCAGTCAAGAGCTTGAGAAGATTTTAAGTCTTTTATTGGATGAAAACATGCTTTACATGGGGGTAATTTGAAAGCCAGTTATATTCATGTAAGCACTCTATTTTCACTGCGTCATTCCGGGAATTGTCACACCTTATATATTGAGTCCAAAGGCACCTCGAGGTGGTGTAATAGTTAGGCAGTTTGTGTCACTAGAAAAATTACCACAGAATAGTGAGTTCGTTTCTCACTCAGTGCCCCCGTAATTTCGGCCTTGTGCCACATATAAGCTATGCTTGGAAAACCACTGTATTGAGTTTAATATTTACTAGCTGTTGATGACCTTGTGTTAGACAATATGAGAATGATGAACTGAATAATAGCCAACAAAGAACTACAATTTTATTAGCTCTGCAAACACAGCTATTTTTATTATTACTGCAGATATTATCTTAGTGGATAGCCATATTATTTCAAACAGTATGTATTTCGTTTACGGGTCTGTGTACCTGAGAAAACATACTATATGCATAGAACCTTTCTTTATTGTGAAGTTCTTATGTAGCCGGGAGATAAAACACGCTAGATCAGTCGGAGTTTCTTCCTGCAAAGATCGACACGTTCGTATCCTGCCGGAGAGCACATTCCCTTTATGAAGCTTCCTCAGGTTCGCAGGCCGGTAGACATAGAAATAGATACCGTTTAAAATAGACGGAGTGTCTAACTCAATTATGGATATATGACTCGATTGATTTTATACTGCATAAATAAAATTACCAACAATGAAACTGCAAATAGAATATCAGTTTCCCAAATTCATCAGCCGACACTTCTAGTTATGACAGGCCGACGTACAAATGGACATTACCGATTATATAATCCAACAAAACGAAAAGAAGATCAGGAACATATACTAAATTCTTATCCTTCTTCCTCTCTGTTGTTCCAACTCCTTTATCTACCATTTCTCATCTCCCTTGTCAGAAAGTTCACAATTTATAAATTTCATTTTCCTGATACTGATCAATGTTTCCTCAGAGAACAGAGTTCTACTTTTTCGCGCCATATCCTTTCGAAACATGAGAGATCATAGCTCACCACAACATCTAGCTCTTTGTCGATCTTAATAAATTTTGTCGTTCTGATACCTCAAACTCTGTTCTGCCATCTGTTTATACAGACTCGTTAGATGTGTCATGCGGTGTTTACCTCTGCTCCTCTTGTCTTCAATATACTTCAAGTCCTTGATCTGTTATCTATTTACACAAGCTCCTCAGGTAGGTTATTCGTATTTAGCATGTCCTATGAGTGTCAAATTCACCAATACCTACTTTCCTCTTAATGTATTCCGGAATATCAACTGCCATTTTCTGATTAAATTTACAAGTCCTTTTGTTTTCATTTTCTTTCTGCTGCAACAACGCTATTCTCGTCAGTCTTCTTTAGAACCACGTCTATTTTGCCTCAAGCCTATTCTTCATCTGCGAGGAAATTATCCATTATTCACTGCCATATAAGAGACTTTATATTTCGTAGCAGCTGCGTCCACTTCTCTTTGTTTCTAACGAGATTTTCCTGTTTCTTTAAAGTTTGTTTAGCAGATACACGTCTCGCTATTCTAATACGCCTTCTGATTTCAGTGACACGTTTTTTGTTATCATATATATCTTAGAATATATTTAAATTTCTTAATATTCTTTGCTCTAATGCCTCTTGTTCATATCTTCCATGTATTAATTGATGATTAAAATAATGAGCTCCGTCTGTTTCATTTTAAATATTTATTTTAGCTAATTACGTATATAATTAGTAAAGACAAAGGTCTATTTTAGGATGAGATTAATAGGTATTGTCTTGTAAGCCGTTAATTATAGCTTTTATCTTTCTTAGCGGTCTTTATCCTTTTCCGATGATCCCAGGTCTCCCACTGCTGTTGTCTTTTCAGAAAGAGAATTCTCGCTTTTATACATGATGCCTTCCTTCAGTCCTACTTTTAAAACTTTTTATCTCGGGCATGTCTGGTCAGAATCGTTATTTATTTCCTCCACTGTAAGCTGAGAAATTATTTATACAGTGAAATTGACATTTCCTTGCATTTTCATTTTTGTACAATTTATTTTACTCAGGTACATATTTTTTGCTAACACAACGGCATTTAAATTTGCCACACTCATTGATTTTTAATGTACGCCCTGCCTTGCTCTTCTTAGTGTTATTTCTACACTTGAACTATATTTTTCTAAGAATTGTCTGATACGCTGTGTTTTTATCTAATCCCCGGTTTTTTATTATATTTCCGCCCAGCTTTGCTTGTATTTCTTCATATTTTCTGTTCATATTGTTTCTGAACCTCTATTTTTATTTCTTTTCAGTTTTTCCTTTTTTTGGGCAATAAAATACCTGTGGCTGAATGTCAACGTTTCTTCAGGGTCTTATTGGCCTAAAAGTGCTTATGTGACCATCAGAGACACGCACGCGTTTAACGAAAACGGACGCACGTTCAGACAGTTGCAAGCATATAAAGAAAGTTTAATTTAATTTTAAATTCTTGCAAAAAAGTAATAGTTTGCTCTAAAATTAATGACTAAAGAAAATTATTATTAATTTGTTCTTTAGTTTTTTTTAGGGTAGACTTTATTGTAATTTTTACTTACATTTTACTAAATTAAAGCAAACGGCTACATGAACAAATTGCCATATTTAATTTGCTTGTTGAAGATTAATTCGTTCTCTTGATCTTCCGTTCACTCCTAAGATTTCTTTTTTTTTTTCATTCAAGTCGGGACTATGTGTGTGGCCGTGTGTCTTCATTTTTCCTAACATAATTTAGGTAAACAGACCTGTCAAGCCCATTCATCTCCAGGCCGAATGTCCTCCAAAATGAATGCGATGTCCTCTAACATAAATGCTTCTCTTAGTCACGAGTACATGGTCATTGATTTTATCGAGATAAATTTCTGCCTTGGCCGTTAACTTCAGTCTAGAAAACTCTCAACGCAATACATACCTGAGTCTGGTCATCTCCATTTACACTTGACTGTTGTTTTTAATTCTGCTGTGTGTCTAACCACTCGTCTGACTAGAAGTTCCTGGTGAGGGAAGCCGGTTAATTTGCCAATGACCAAATATGCTACCAGTAGCTAGTGTACAGTAATTTTTAAATTATATGTTGTTTTCCTTATAGCGGTTGCACCTATCTCCTTCACCCAGCTATGAATTTTATATATATATTAGTATATATGTACAAATTTATATAAGTACATATGGATTACATATATTAGTACATATGTAGTACACCTAAAAATCTTTGTTATTCTCAAAGCGTTGTTAGTGCAATATTCACTGGAAAAATATTTATTCTTACAATCCAAAATATGTTTCGATTTTAAATATTCCACAAAGGGTTGACAAGCTGTAAAAAACATACCAATTAATCAACCACTCAGCTATGGGTTAAATAGTACGGCTAACAGTAATCTGGAAATAACATTTTTATTGACGAAAAAAAAAATGTTGATGTCATAGTCACCCGAAAAAAAAGATAATTCTTAAAATGCAAAAATATTTTTTCGGCTTTAAATAAGCCAGAATCGGTTAAGTCTGAAGAATAACTCGGTTGAGTAGGCGTCACGTGTTAATTTTATAGTGTTAATATGTATATATCATGATATTTATGAACGT
This sequence comes from Acanthosepion esculentum, assembly GCA_964036315.1. Classification (NCBI taxonomy): domain Eukaryota; kingdom Metazoa; phylum Mollusca; class Cephalopoda; order Sepiida; family Sepiidae; genus Acanthosepion; species Acanthosepion esculentum. The sequence continues at coordinate 50,349,726 of OZ038502.1, read as the reverse complement.
CACGTGTTTACCTCTTTTTAGTAAAAGATTTATCAGTATGACTATAATTTCAGTCAGCATTATACTTACTACGTACGTCAAATATACATTTCTGTTTTTCGAACTTAACGAAATGCAGCAGACATCTGAAAAAAGACCAAAGAATAAAACGATTAAAACTTGGAAGGAATACAAAACGGATGTAAGAATCAGTTGTAAAGAATTTATTTATTATGCCTCTTCTCGGAAATTCTGTCAAAATTGTTTAATTGTCCTTTAAGTAATTTTTTTTTTAGGAATCCGACAGATTTTATCACTTTAAACATTATTTTTAGTGTTTAGCAGATGCTCTCTTTATCTATTAAAAATATATTTATTTATTTATTTTTTTTCTACATGACTGAATATTGTAGAAATCTTATTAAAGAAGGAGATGCTCCATACAGCAGAATTCTAATTTACCTTCCCTTTTACAGGATAAATCACAATTAGATACGAGTTGCTTTAGACCATCTCAACTATGAAAGGTCTCGCCGATCAAGCAAAGCCGAATAGTGCCTTATAAACACAAATCCTTCCTAGATTCTCAAAAGTTCATATTTGCACAGTTTCATATCCAAACATAAACAAAGCAATTTCTAAAGAAATAATGTATTTTTCCTTGATTAATCCAACAAATCTTATCACTTTAAACTCTATTTAGTGGATGACAATATTTGTATAGACACTCTGTTTATTTATTAAACAGTATATTTATTTTCGTCTACTGTCCTGAATATTTGAGAAATCTTTTTAAAAAAAATATGCGCTCTCCAGCAGGATTTGAACCTGTATCTCCCTCTTCAAGAGAAACTGTCATTAATAAATATAAATTAAGTTCATGCCTCTACTGTATAATGCCTTAGTGCCATTTAGTTGTTAGACTTCAGATAAAAACTCTGCTTTCTATATAAGTACCCCTTGTTACCTACTGTAGATTTTTGGCTAAGTTAGATCTGACATGATCCAGACTGACTCACCATAGAGTGCCTTGCCAGTCAAGCAAAGCCGAACAGTGCCTCATAAACGCAAATCCTTCCCAGATTCTCGAAAGTTCATATCTGCTGTTTCGTATCCGCACATAAACAAAGCCATAAGAAGTATCTTTATTCTTATTAATTTGATAGATTTGATCAATTTAAACATTATTTATAGTGGGAACCTATATTTGCGTAAGCTCACTATTTATTTATTAAACGGTATATTTATTTTCGTCACTGATCACATATAAATTTTCCAGCATGTGAGAAGGATTTGCTCTTATAAAGTACTACTCAGCTCGTTTGTTTGGTGAGACACATCCTTGCCGAGTCGGTTTAAAGAACGTTGGATCTAATAAAGTTTTCTCAAAAGGGGACGCAGGTTCGAATCCTGCCGAACTGAGCATCTTATGTTTTAATAAGATTTCTCGAATATTCAGGAAAGTAGACAGAAATAAATAAGTATACTGTTTAATAAATAAACGGAACGTCTACTCAAATATGGGTAGCCACTTTAATAACGCTTAAAGTGATACAATTGACCTTTATTAAAAACATGCATCTCATAAGTCATTGTTGCTTTTGGTTATTAAATAAACGTTTATTGTTCTCGGTCAACTCTAGAATAAGTCAAGTAGACACCATCAGTTGATTTTTCTGAATCTATAATATATATATACCATATATATATATATATATATATATATATATATATATATATATATATATATATATATATATATAATCACTGTATGTCGGCTTATAATAAAGCAGATCCAGAAATTTTAAGTTAGGCATAATAACTTTCACTTAGCGTCACTTCTGATTGAAAAATCCCGAGAACTGAGCTGACATGAAAGTTGTCAAATTCACATTCAAAATGGCGGAAATTACTTGTCAAGGCTTCGAAAAATATCCGTTAAAATCTCAAGAGACAAGTATACACGGAACTTTCATTTCCTGCAAATTCTACCATTTAATTCTGCTTGTATATTCTTTTTGTCTTAAACGAATTCTAATAGGAAAGCCTTTTCTCATTGAAAATTCTTCCTTCTCCCTTTTTACTCTCAACAAAATGGTACCGTTTTTTATGATGTTTATTCGTTTCAACACTTTTCTCTGGTTTCCCTATTTCTCTTTAAATCTCTGTAATATTTTCTCTGAACAAATAAAACATTCAGTGTTTCTGAAGCGGGATACAATGGCGGTTCTTGCTATCACTGAAATTAAAAGAACTACCCACGAAGTATCACATGAGTTAGTAAAATATTTACCTTGGATCTCAAGTCCCAAGGTAAATATTTTAGCAAATCTTTCTTATAGTGATCGGTATTTATTACCACGCTCACTCGAACTGAATGTTACAGAAAGCGGAATCCTCCGCTTACATGAAAGCAAAACAATTAATTCGCATGTAGCTTCAGAGAACTCCACAGGCAAATTGGAACATATCTATATTCTTAATAAGAATTATTGCCTGATAAAGCGGTTCTCCGGGACTTGAACATCTTATGCTACGCTTTAACCCAGTCTTGCAACATTTCCAGTGAAAAAGTAAATTAACTTTTAAATATATATTTAAGTTAAAACAAAATGGTGCATTTTATTTTATTAAAAAAAAAATCTCGGTTTGCTTGTTTTCCATCGGAACTTTTTATAGCATATTACGAACGCGTTTTAAACGGAAGAAATTCTTTTGCTGAGAAGGGAATTGAATGCTAACTTTAACCACCATTATTCTAAGGAAGAGCAGGTAAATGTAACAGGAACCGACAATGCTGAACTCAAAATCCTATTTGCAGCAGGGAGAAAATTTAGAACAAAATTTAAATTGTTTAAAGTATAACAATGATTTATGAAACTAGAAATGGAAAAATCTTTTAAAAATAGTAAACCACTAAATTTTAAAAAGAATTTAAAGAATTGTTTTGCTTATTACCTGCCACGAGAACAATATGTACAGAAGACTATGACATATAGAAAGCGGTTGAGGAGAGTAAACGCTATGGATTTCACAGCGTAGTAAGATGATGTAAATGTTTGAGCCCTGATTGAAACACATCGCCTCATTTTATAGACGCACTCGTTTATCTTATTCCTGCTAAGCTTTAATGTATTTCACACATTCAAATGCAGCTGCAATATAAATACAGAGCAAATACCTTTAAACTATAACATGAAAAGCCTCTTGACTTCCAGTGTTTGAAGGTGCTTTAATAAACAAATATCTGACATCAGTTTAATTACATTAACTTAGTCCCATTTAAGCGTGCAATTTAAACATTGAAACATATTTTAACAGTCCGCGCAATTAGGTCACTAGAGAAAAGAGTAAAGTTCATTTCTTTCAGGGTCGTTCTTGTATATGTTTTGCATTCAATTTCACACCAGAGTTATGTGCAGGATTTACCTGAGACGACTTCAGAAAAACACGTTAACTCAAGTCTGCAATTGATCTACCACCATGGGAGAATCATAATACATTCTGTTATATAAACACTCACAACAGTGGGGAGGAAAGACTATTTTAAATGTCGAAGACGAGAATGTAACGTCCGCGTTACAGATAAGAACTCCAGAGTCGCCTTCATAGAGGCGATCTTGGCGCGTATCGAGAAGATTGTTCGAAAAACTATTTATTCGAATTGTAAATTGTTTGAGTGAAAATGAATCGAAAGGATAAGTAAATGATAATTATTCGAAATACCTATGTTTGAAATACTTATTTAGTTTTGCTTTGAGAGATTTAATGCTGATTTAACTAGAACCAATAATGACCTTGGAGGATGGCAAATGGCTTTTTGGCAGCAAATGTCAGCCCATCGTCCACCAGTATGGAAATTCTTAGACGCTCTTAAAAGAGAACAGGACTTGCAAGAAATTCATATTGTAAAAGTAAAAGCAGGTTGCCAAAATATCAAGAGCGCCAAGAAATATTGCCACGTAAATGGAAATCTTACAAAATGAGTGGCATCCTTTAACGAGTACTCTTCAGTAGTTGGTTATTTACGTACAGTATCATATAACTTAATGTTATAAGGAGTTTTTTTTTTACTACATTGTTTTATTAACGGTATTTATATTTCGAATAATTATCATTTGTGTATTTCCTCTGTTAATTTTTACGTTTTTATCGCAATAAAGAATTTTTCACTATTTACATTTTTCGGACTGTTGTCCTCATTTGCCATATTCACGACGGAAATGGATATGGAGGGAAAAGGGAGATCCCCGCCCACTGTGGGATGAAGTTGAAATACTAGACAGAGAACATCACTGGAAAATACGGAAAGGAATCAGCGCATTTGTTAAATCACAAAAGATCACCTAAGCCAGCTAAGCATAGACATGAATACACTATGGTAACTACTATTACGAAATGCTAGAGAAAAAATAACAAAACATTGTAATATGAGCTGTAGTAAAAATGATTACTGAGACATTAGGATTATAAGTCCCAAAATTCATACACTGACGTTGTCATGGATATATGGCCCACTGAATAAAACCGTTAGTTGAATCCATTGAGCGCTGTGAGTTCAATACCTGGCTCATGGTGTGTTGAGTTAAAAGATAACTGATACTGAGATGTGAAACTAAATCTACACCAGTGAACGAAATAAAGAGTTTTTATCTAAATTCCAATTACCTGAAGAAGGCTGGAGAGTACAGCCTATGTTTGAAATACGTATGTGGTCTTGCATTGAGAATGCTAATTTACCGAGAACTAATAACGCCCTTAAAGGTTTGGACAGGGCTTCTTTTTTTTTGCAGGAAGTTTCATCCCATCATCGCGCAATATGGAGATTCTTAGAAGCTCTTAAAAATGAACAGGACTTGCAAGAAATTCATATTGTAAAAGGAAAAGCAGGTTGCAAAAATATCAAGAGTACCAAGAAATACCACGACGTAAATGGAAAATTTACAAAATTTTCGGCACTCTTTAACGAGTACTCTTCAGTAGTTGACTATTTGCGTGCAGTATCATATAACTTAAGGTTAAAAGGATTTTTTCTTGCTAAATTGTTTCATTAATGATATTTGCATTTCGCATAATTATTATTTAGTATAATTATGCTTGCGATTAATGTTCATTCAAACAATTTACAATTCGAAAAAATATTTTTCGAACAATTTTCACATAATCCGCTGGCTAAGATTAATTGACAAAATACTGAAGTTGAAAAAAATCAAATGTTAAACAAAAGATATTAAGTCTTGTGATATCATTGGTCTGTACCGCTATATTTCAGTATCTTTTAAACAGTAATAAATTAGGACGAACACTGTGATTCTCATTCCTCGAACCCTTGCTATATCCAAATAATTTTTAGCATACGTGTTATTTTCCTTCTTTTAACATGCCTCGAACAAATTTCTTGTTCTTTTTGGTAATTCGTATGTTGTCAGCCAATTAAGATACGCTTAACGTTGAGCCCATTTTTTTCAAGCTTTTTATAGACAGACTTTGAAAGGCGCCTGAAGGAAACGAATGTAACTTTTCAATATATCCAACCCCGGCCTAAACTCATATATACGTTTTTAACGAAAGCGTTTAATTTGCAGGCACGGGCGAATAAACACGTCTAAAACATAGCGTAAAAATAGCTACAAACTTATTTATAGGTCGATCTTGTTTCTTTTACGCTCGTCTGAGCTTGAAACGAGTCCAATTGTCAATTCATACGCGTCTCGTAGACGTGTTAGCCACCGCTCGTGTGCTTCATGATGTCTCAGTTTCTGACGTACTATTTAGAAAACAAAAATATTCATCTGAAAATGGACTATTTTCCCAAACTAATTTTCGGTGAAGCGGTTAAGAAAAATAAGTTTTATATATTACCAGAAATTTCTAAATCGTAAAGTTCAGTGAATGGTAAGTTTTATTTACAATTGTTACACAATGGTGTACAACACATTTGGGAAATGTCTGGAAACCATAACACGGATCTGAGTTGAAATAACTAGACGAAACTGTTCGCATGTCACATGACTGAGACTTCGGGTATATTGTACTTGTTGATCACTGTTGATCACCCCAGATGTAATTTTCACTAGTTCATAGTTTCATGATATACCACAAGTTTACTATATACAGTGGGTGGAAACAAATATTCGTACAAATATTTTTTTTTATCTTATTGTGTTTACAACTAATCAATAAACATACTTTTCATATAATTAGCTGTATACAGATGCGTAATAACTAATCTTCATTTAATATTTTGTAGAATATTTATTCATTATTCAATTCTACAGCAACCAACCTCTTCTTGTAGTTCTCAATTAATGATTTGCAAATTTTAATTGTTATTTTGTTCCATTCTTCTTCGCATATGGTTTTCAGTTTCGGAATGTTGGAACTCTCGATTGGATTTGAATTTTCAAATAACGCCACAGATTCTTGACTGGTGACTGACATGTAAATTCAGGATATTTACATTATTTTCAGCGAGTCATTTCGTCGTAGATTTTGAAGTGTGTTTAGGAACATTAGCTTATTGGAATATTCAATCAGGAGGATGTTCAGGATTTACAACCGATATCATTAAATTTACTTCCAAAATATTTCTACCATCTATTACTGATATATTGCCAGTACCTTTTGCAGAAAAATATTGCCAAACCATGAGGCTGCCACCACCAAATTTCCCTGTGGGAACTGTTTTTTTTTCAAGGCACCGCGATCTTTCCTCGATACATGATTTCTAGAATTACGTCCAAACAACTTAGATTTGTTTTCTTTCTGTCCATAATACTCTTTCCCAATACGATTTTTCCTTATCCTTATGTTTACGACCGGATATCAACCTGGCATCTCTGTGTCTTCTCAAGAGCAGTGGAGTTTTTCAGGAGAGCGTGACTTTAGATCGTTCTTATGAATTTCATTGCTAAATTCTCCGTTTAGTGACACAGATTCCTGATGAAAGCAAATCAACCTGCAAATCTTGACGCGCAACAATTTGGTTTTGTTTAATTTATGGCATTAATTTTCTTTTAGATCTTAAAATTTTCCGGGGAACACCTGTTCTTTGATTTTCAACGGTTTTGAGATTTTATTCCTTGTAATGAATAGATTACTGAAAGTAAATGGAATATTCAAGTTACCTGAGATTTTTCTGTAACTTTTATCTTTCCAGAGTTTAACAATCAGTTCATTTTGCGAATTTATCAATTATTTACCTCTTGCCATGATGATAACTTTCTTGCGCGAATATCAATTACAGAATGTTCTGTTTTTACTTTTTAGGCTAAAAATAATTATTGATATCATTATTGAAACATTTTAGAATATTCCACTTGAATAATCTAGAATAATAAAGCAATTTAGGAGTTTTAAAATGTGAAATTTGCATTGCACGAATACTTTTTTCACACATTAAAATGGATAAATGAGATTTATTTCTATTAAATCATTTTTTTCTGTTTTCTATGCATCTGTGTACTGTTAATTATATGAAAAGTAAGTTTATTCATTAGTTGGAAATACAATAAATTAAATATTTGTATGTGTACGAATGTGTTTCCTCCTACTGTATGTGCTGGAGGAACTCAGATGTGTCTGAGTACGTGTTTGAAACAGAGAGATACTGACAAGCTGTTCTCCAACTCAGTGAGTTTTCAGTTGAAAAAATTCTTTCTTAACTACAAGTTATGCTTCTAAACATAAAGCGCGACCCTCGATGAAGCTTTCTCAAGAGTGATAAACCCACATTGCATTTCGATTCTCGATCTCATTGGTATGCACCAAAAACTGGAAAAGGACCCGATGCATACTCGCAAGGTAACATGATGAAAGATAAAAGTCACGTCGTGGAAAAAGTACGCGGACTCTGATTTCAATATTATATGTAGATACATTCAGGGACTCGATAGCTCGTGTTGGTTGGGTTGGTAAGTAGATGATACTCAGGACAACTTGTTTGTCTAAGAGATCAACTGTTCACCCTTCCAACTCCCCGCCCATCTACTCATGCCGACGAGGTGGTTGGTGATAGGCATAGACAGCACAGGAACCACGCGACAGACATAGTCTGTCTCAAGCCTAGAGCGCACACAAACTCAGCATAATCCCACGCTTCACACTTAATAGAAACCAGCACCTGAATATAGCTTATTTCCGGTTTTGTTCCCACGTGATCTCCAAAAATCTCCTCATCCACTTCCATAGTTCGAATCTACCTTCCGTCCAAGTGGATGCCTCTTTGAAGCCTAGATATAAAAAGGGATCATCTGCTGACTATTAAAATAAAAGACTTAAGATCGAGATAAAAAAAACAAATCTTTTCTCTACATGGATGTCAATAGTATCATATACTAAGCGAAATGGAACGCATTATCATAGAATTAGTAGCCAATGTTGAATAAAGTCTCTTCTAGATTTTGTACAATGTGCGGCATATATTTCTTGAAATTAAATTAATTTTGTCTGGTGACGATATTCATTGAATAAAGCGCGTCTCAGAAATGGCCTGTTCTTCTGCAACACTTTAAGACCACGTCGTTGATTTATTGACGTTTCATTCCTGTTGCTCTGCGTATAAGGGCGCTTAACATGCATCAATTGACAACACCTATAGTTGGTGAACTTATTAAGCCAATCAATAATTGAAGGCCGATGAGTCAGCAAGGAATCGGTAATAATTCCCGTGTGAAGCAATCTGCTGTCGGTTAAACGAGAGAAGGTGACTTTGAAGGCCAATGAATGATTAATTTTATTTACAAGTGTTACACAATGGTAGCGCTAAAGGGGACGGTAGGTCAGTTAAGACGTGATTCTTTTGGCAAACTAGCATTGATAATTAAGGCGAGTAACATGCGAATCTTCATTTATAGAAGAGCATCTACTTCTTGTCTTAGTACTTTATGATCAATAACGCAGACCCTACAAGACTGTAGGAAGCCAAAGACAGACGCATCCACGCATATATATATATATATATATATATATATATATATATATATATATATATATATATATATATATATATATTAACTCCATGATATTAAATATAAGGATCCGATTTGTTTCCATTTTCTATAAAATGTTTCTTAGTATTCCAGTATCCTTCTGTAGAACTAATTTCCTGTTGCTTCATGTCTCGTCCTCGTCTGTAAGTAGGTTGTCTAGCAAATTCCGCAACTGATACATTAGAATGTTCCATTTATTACCGACCTTACAATCTGTGTTTTAAAATTCAGGCTTCTCGTATCTTATTGTTTTCATTAAAACATAAACCAATCTGTGTTATGCAGATGACGATGTCTTGACAACTTATAAAGCAGGAAAAGGAGAAAAACAACAATCGTCAATAGAAAAGGGAAAGACGCCAAAAAGGGAAGAATATGTTCATTTTAACCAGTTCAACTGATGGGGAAATTTTTAGACGCAGCCACGCATATATATATATATATATATATATATATATATATATATATATATATATATATATATATATATATATATATATATATATGGTGCGATGGGTAAATTATCGCCCTTTTATATTTTAATTTCGTGCATGTGCGTTTTTATATTTTGTCACCGTCTGCGAGAAAAAGAGAACCATGATGCAATTCACTCCGCCAGAAATTTGGAAACGACATGCTGTACTTGTTGTCATTCGCGTCGGGAGATCCAATACGAACATTTCAGAGTGATTGGGTGTCACTCTGAGGCCAGTACAGAGGATTCGGAAAAAGTTGAATCAGTGATGGCGTCATTTTGTCTCCATTCATCTTCCCGCGGGGGCATCCAGACTTAACACGGAGGCCAACATCAAGTGTTTTGAGGAGGTAATACTGCCCTGGGTTAAGAGGAGGTCCCTTTATATGGCAACAGAACTCTTCACCATGCAACATAAGCAGGAGAACCCAGTCATAACTGTCAGACAATTTCTGTGACCACGTCACCCCTTAGATCTGGCCACCTAACTCCCCAGATCACAACACCCGGGTGACGCAGTTGAGCGAGAGTCTGACAAAACTCCTTGTAACACCAAAGATGATCACAGCATTCACCAACTTAAACAAAGAGAAAGTACAGAAGTGATGCAGTGGACACATGGAACAGTGGATAAAGGCGTTGGTTAGATCCAGTGACAGACCCAAAGAGTGTGAGTTCAATTCCCGGTTCAGGCAGTGGAGAACTTTCAGAGGGAAAATTACCAGGAGATAACTGATAACTGACATCCATCAAACATGGCTCGTGGAACTAGAACAGTCTACCCCAGTAATCGAAATAAAGGGTTCGTGTCGAAATTCCAACCACCTGAAGAAGGCCGGAGAGTAAAACGGCCGAAACGTTGTGACAAATATGGCGACAAAGATGAGGACAATAGTCCGACTAATATAAATACTGTACATAATACCGCATCTCAGAAATATAGACAGACTTTCAAGATTTCTTTGTATGATTTTGGTAAAAATATCTGTTTAAATATGATGTCAGTTTTATTTTCATATATATATATATATATATATATATATATATATATATATATATATATATATTGGGGAAAAACGGATAACAATGTGGAAAAATCATCTTGTGACTTATTTCGTCTTTTAGAACTTAATTTGACTAAATTTGTTACGTTGGGTCGACTACACATGCGCACAAACCAGGTATGTTGGAAATTTAAAATTTGATTTATTTTTTAATAATTTATTATTCTTATTTTTTATTTTTTTTTCTATTTTCACAATGTGGGATATCTACTAATACAATTGATGAAAAAAGGATATAAATGATTCGGCGGGAAAAAAATTAAATTTCCCAGCATCCCTGTTTCCTGCATATCTGTAGTTCTATGAAGCTCTCAACGACAAATCTCGTTATCTCATATGTATATATATATATATATATATATATATATATATATATATATATATATATATATATATATGTGTGTGTGTGTGTGTGTGTGTGTGTGTGTACTTGAAACATGTTTGCTTTAATATTTTCAAGATATTGTGTCTATCCAAATCTTATTAACTTTTACAAATTTCCTAATTAGTTGTTTTAATTAAGTGGTAATTTCCCCATTCATATTTTTGATATTTTATTTCTATCTGTTAACCTGAAAAAAAAAAGAAGCTCAACGAGTTTAGCTGTTTTTAAGATATTAAACATTTTTACGGGATAGATAATTATACTGTTACACGATGTTGACAATTTTGCTGTTACAGCCGGTATATCTTCTTGTTTGTCTTGTGGCGTACACCCTCATCAAAATCCATTCATTGTTTCATTTTCCTGCTTAAAATTGTTCTTATTTGTTATTCAAACTTGAATCGACTCTTCATCTATTTTTACACCCAAAACCTGTTTTATCTATCCGTACTCACTCATCCAGTAGTTACCACCATAACATATCGAATCGAAACACGTGTCACATCCGTTCACCGAATTTAAGGAACGTCGAGCCTGGTCAGAATACCAGGTTATGTAAGCTTGGATGTGAAGGTTGTGTACTGGTTAATGGCTTGGAATTAGAGATCTGAGAGCCAAGTTCGACTTTCAGTCGGATTCGTTATATTAACTTGCGTGCAAGTTTCGGTTTTAAATAACCTTAGAACGGTTGATAAGCAGTAAAAATAAATCACTTGTTCACTTATTATATTTTATATCTTAGTTTACATACTAGCGAAAGTCTTTCTTATAATGTGAGTTTATCCCACTTCTTAGCATAATATAAAGTTATTAATAACTAAAAAATAATAATGGGACCAAGTTTATAAAAATATATTATTAATAGTTGTTTGTTTATCTATCATATTCTATTTTAAGTGTTATACTTAAGTAGAAAAGCCGCTGTCTAAATTTCTGGGATGATGAGTAAGCATTATTCACATGCAGACAGTTGTATCTATTTTTGTTGTTGTTATCACAACGTTTTTGTCGCTGTATGAAAGGAAAATAGTAGTCATCAAACCCTGTAGAATGAAGAGGAAAATACTTGACATGGAAGAACAGTGGAGAATTAGACTCCTGAAAGAATCAGGCTATGAGAACTTCCTTAGTAGGTCTAGCATAGAAATAAATACAATAATTCTAATCAATAAAAAAGAAACATGGCAGCAGGTCTTCAATAGTAGCAGCAGCAGCGAAAACAAAAGCGAAAGATTCAGCGCGAGCATTCAAGCATGACAAGTAGCAGCAACTATAATCATCAGGTACGTTAGGTTTAAGGCTCCAAGTTATCCAACCATATTATGTCTTATTTATTTTAATTTTAATCCTCTTAAAAATGAGCGGGAAAATAAAACAGGGAAAATAAAAGAAATAACGAAAACTACGGCGTATTTCGTAATTAGTTTTGTAGTAAATTTGAGAGGATTAAAATAAAATAAATATATATGTCTAGATTATTCAACTAAACATGATTGAATAAGGATATGTTGCCTATATACATACACGAACACACACACACACATATATATATATATATATATATATATATATATATATATATATATATATATAACCCGGATATAATAGAGTTGTCGGGACCGGAGAATAAGTATCTTATATCCGGGTTTCTCTTATATCCGGGTTTGGTCTATTATATATACATTAACACAGGCTCTAATTTGGGGCCAGATAAAATCTCTCTTATATCCGGGTTTATCTTATATCCGGGTCTCTTATATCCGGATTACACTGTATATATATATATGTTTTTGTGTGTGAGTGTGTGTGTCTGTGTGTTTACATAAGGCGATGTTTTGTTATTCCCGGGTTACTGAAGCGAGAAATTTGACATCGACTTTTTCATTACTTTATAATCGATAGAATGTGGACTCCTTTTTACGGCAGCGAATGTTGGACGATTTCCTCAACGATGAAGAAAAGACTCAAGGTGAAGGAGATGTGGTTCTACACAAGGATGCTAACGATATACTGGACCAAGCGTGTGAGCAACGATGAGGTCTTAGAGAGTTTTCAGACAAATTTAAGGCTTATACATAACATCAGGAAGAGGCAGCTGAAGTATCTCAGACACATAATGATGAAGGAGGGCCTGGAGAAACTGATACTCCCGGGTCGAATAGAGAGAAATAGAGACAAGGGAAAGCAGCGCGTGACATACCTGGCGAGCTTGAGCAGCTGGATGACAGAACGTGGTCTGGAGGAGGAAGCAAAAGGTTTGGTTTGGTTCACGGCATATCAACCTCACTGGGTCATTTACTGCCGACAACTTTTTTTTCTGGTAATATTTTTGTTTTGTCAAAAATCTATTTCTCTTAATATTTTTTCCTCAAAAATGTATAGCTGATAATATTATTTTTCAAAAACGTATTGCTGATAATATTATTTTTCCAAAAACATATTGCTGATAATATTATTTTTCCAAAAACATATTGCTGATAATATTATTTTTCAAAAATGTATAGCTGATAATATTATTTTTCAAAAACGTATTGCTGATAATATTATTTTTCCAAAAACATATTGCTGATAATATTATTTTTCAAAAACGTATCGCTGATAATATTATGTTTCAAAAACGTATCGCTGATAATATTATTTTTCAAAAACGTATTGCTGATAATATTATTTTTCCAAAAACATATTGCTGGGGAAACGTATAGCTTGTAATATTATTTTTTCAAAAACGCATTATCAGAGGCCTTGCTGTTGGACGTAGTTTATCGTCTTACCCAGGACGCGGAGGCTGCAAGGGATAGAGGGAGGTGGAGGGCCATGATCGCCTACGTCCTGAAAAGACCTGGCACATAAAAAGAAAGGTCTCTCTTTTGATTTAACGTAACTCAAAAATCACACAAGCCAAAAACTTTTTAATTTGCAAGTCAATTGCTGCGTTCAGGCATTACTGGAACCATTTATTCACAAATAATCCTCTCATTATAATTGTCAATATTGAACAGGAAGGAAAATATTTCCCTAATCTCTTTAACCTCAAACATTTCGTTTTGAGCTAAATTTACATTTTTCCCCCACCATAAGAAGAACTGTAACCACATAAGTTCGAGCTTTTTTTTTGTTGTTTTTTTTTTTATTCCTCATTGGATAACGGAAACAGCTCGTTTTTGTTTTGTTTTTATTCCCCCTAAGTTGGCATAACTTCAATCAAAAAATTGCTTTGGATTAAACTGTGACAGCTGTCATATGAGCGTGCATCTTTTTAAAAATAATGAGTCTTTGTTTATTTTCATTTATTGATTTTAACACTAAAAATTGAAGAGGTTAAGCAATATTTTCTGCTTATTATACATTGTGTTTTTTTTTCGTTTTTAGAATATTAAAATGTTGAATTAAATTTTTAAACGTTGTGAAGAGGATGTCTGAAAAGATCGAGCGTGCCAAACACAATTTGCCAGATATCTTACTGGATATGTTGCATTCTCTCTCTCTCGGCCGGCGATCGTTAATCCTTTTGGTTCAGTAATGAAAAGACCCCAAATACATAATAATGTTAACTTAACTATTTTTTTATTAATTATGTCGAAATGTATATTACATAACTAACCAGTGTTTGTCGTCCAACATTCAATGGGGTGCCGTTTCAGGCATCAAAGAGAACACGTCTACATCGTTTGGTGGCTAAGAAATAACTCGCTCCCACGCACCAAAGTAGGCTTCCCTATTATCCTCTTTTGTAACTCGAATTTACGAATTTAAGTGCAGTACTAAATTAGCGAAGTAAATAAATAAGGGGAATAATGAATAGCGGCTCGGATTGAGGAATCAGAGAGCCGAGTTCGAATTCCAGTCGAATCTATAACATTCACTTACGTGCTAATACCCTTGGGAAAGGTATGAATCTTCTTCTCTCCCTCCCCCCGCAACTATAGATAAATAGCAGAACAGACCGGGTTCGATAGCCTGGCAACTGGTCTACCGCAGAAAGAAATGGCAACCTACTGCCTCGTCAGTCAAGTATCGAAAGATACATATTCCCCTAAGCGTGTATCAAACATGGCACATAACTGACTGACTAAATTGGCAGTAAAGTCTCATAGTTTTACAGTTGAAATTAGTAGATGTAACCGTAAGTCTTATGCTAACAGTTTCTTCTCTCGCGGTTTTTGTTTGTGGAAGTCTCTTCCGGCTTCTTACTTCTCAGTTAACTTAGTGTCAAAGGTGTAAAATAATCTGCTGTTGCCTGAACGTTGTAAAATCAATAAAAATAAAGTTTGTTTTTCATTTCACCCCAAGCAAGGAAGCAAGTAAATGAACCAGAGTTCCCTAGGCGGGGAATGCGAGAAGAGAAAGTGTTGTAGTAAAAGTAGCGGATGTATTTAGACATTTCAACAGTAAACGGGTGGAACCTGAATTACAATCTAGTAGCGAACTAAAATTCATTGAGTCGCGAACCAGTGCAAAACGCTCGTCAGAAGAGTTGCCATGAAAACATTTGTAGAAAAGACAGAGGGAAGCAACGCGTCATCGTTGAGAAAGTGACTGAAGCCGAGGTGCCAATCAGGATCGATTACATTGCAGATTCTATTGTGGATTTTGTGCAGAACCTCGGGATGAATAGCAGGAGCAGCAGATCAGATATGGCAGCAGTATTCAATGTACGGTCGAATAGTAGATTTGTAAAGTTTATTACGATTAAACCGGTAATGGTAGACTGCGCAGCAAATAAATGCCGTAAATATGGGACCCTCCTTGGATCACAGGATCCACAATATCCTGCTAATGAATTAAGATATAATGAAAGTATATCCTGCGCCTGTTGTCCATGATTCCAGTATAAGCAGCCCAGCCATCTGAAATAGTATCGCTTCCAGGCTGAATATACCGCACACACACCTCTTTCAGTCTCTGTTCGCCAATCCAGCCTCTAAATTAGGAAACACTATCCCGATCCCTGATCAATACCACCGAATGTACAATGGTCAAGGTCACGGTGATATTTAAAATGAAAAAAAATGACAGATTTATTTTACGACGTTTAAGTGAAGCAGAACTTTGACAGATTATTTTAGTCCGCTTATGTGAAGAATTACCCAACATCGATCTTCAAAAATTTAAGCGCAATATCAATCGTTATCTTATGCCTTCTTAATTCTTGTTCTTATATTGTTCTTTCTCTTTAATAATGTGTTTCTTTTTCTCGTGTTCTTACACCGACAGTAACCCATTGTTGCTTTATTGCCTTGCTTAGACGGAAAGGATTCAAAATTGGTAGTATTTAATAGCAGGTAGTTCTTACAAATGATTTTCAAATTTGCGCCCCTTGTTCGTTTGTTCCACTGACTCAATGTATGTGACTCTTCAGCAACCAAGGGGTTGAAATCACAACTACTATAGAAGCCGACATGCCATAATCGACAAATTACTTCTCTAATCCGTTGTTTAGTAGCGTTTCATTATTCATGTACTCTCAATAAAGTGTCCCGTTGGAAATTCCAAGACTGTTACAAATTATATGTGTATGGGGGAATTAAAAAACATTCCTTTACTTAGAAAATCTTTTGCTGAACTAAATGAATGATTCGAACTGCTACTGCTCCAGGATCAGCAGTTGCCGAAAGCCGCCCATATTTAATTAATAAATCATGAGAGCGCAAGATTCCATGTCTGTTTGGTGACCAAACAACTATTTCTACTTAGCTGTAAAATTTTCTCTTATTCACTGTGTTCAAGAGATGTTGCTCGACACTTTTGGTTTACCATTTCTTACGATTTTTACAGAATTTTGTTAACGGAATAAAAATGCTATACTCTAAAATATCCCTATTCATATTTTATATTTTAATTTCCTGGGGGTGTGTTGTTTGTTTTTGATTTTGTCGACGGCATAGTATAGTAGGAACTGTTGGGCACCGTATATGAGAAAAAAGACCGCCATGACGCAATTCACTCCACGAGAAATTTGGAAACGGCTGTACAACTTGGCATTCGCGCCGGAAGCTCCACTACTAACATTTCAAGTGTCTGTGTGTAAATTTGAGGACAGTGCATAGAATTCGGAAAGAGTTGGATGAGTCTAATGATGATTACGAAGGGACGGCAACTTCGAAAACTAACTCAGATCGTTCTGATATGAAAAGAACTTCAGACTCAACACGGAGGCCTATATCAAGTGCCTTGAAGAGGTTGTGCTGCCTTGGGTCAAGAAGGTGGATGCTGGAAGACCTATGTCTGGCAACAGGACTCTGCGCCATGCCACACAAATAGGAGAACCAAGTCATGATTGTCAGGTCATATCACCACTTACATCTGGTCAACTAACTCCCCAGACTGCAACCTCCTTGATTATTATATGTGGGGCGCAGTTGAGCGAGAGACTAACAAAACTCCTTGTAACAGCAAAGATGGACGGAAGTCAAGGATTATGGCAGCATTCACCAACTTAAACAAAGAGACAGTCCCGAAGTCGTCTGGGGGCCGTGGCTGAAGCCAATGTCAGTTTTATTGAATAAATTTAATTTTCCGTATTCCAAGATTTGTTTGGGGCAGTTTTGGTAAATATATCTGTTAAAATTAAATGTCAGCATTATTTTCATTTTTGCGTAATTTTGACGACAATTTATCCATCGCTCTCCGTATTTGGATACTTCAACAGTTCAAAGTTACATATAATAAAGCAACACATTCATGACTGCAAGTTTTATTCTTCATTTGGAACTAATTTTAAATAAGTTATCAAGTTTTATAGTAACTTTTATAATTTAACTTTGATATTCGTCGCGAGTCTTGTGCTCTGTATCTGTCATACAATATCCGCTTTACTTCCATAAAAGAAGCCATCTTGAATCTTCCAGACGATATCAAAGTTTACTTTACCCATTCTTTTCATTTGCAACTTTCTTGATCTAAGAGTCTCCATTCCTCAATTACTGCAGGAGATTCCTGACTTCTTCTTAGAATTTAGGATCTTCTGACATAAAGCGATTTTCTCATTCCTTTCAAACTTCACAAGAATATTTCAGTTACGTGTTGAATGCTCTCTAAATCGATTTTATTTATTAGGTTGGCCAGAAAGTCCTGACTCACTTAGGAAGCGGAAAGAAACAACAACATTTTATGGAGCAACACCAACATTTATTATTCAAAATGAAGTCCAACATTCGCGACGACTTTTTGCCAGCGATCAGCCAGCATACGAATCTGTCCAGGATACCAGTCCTCTGACTTTAAATAAAAAGAAAACTGTAAACAGGTTTCCTTCACCTCAGCAAAAGTGTTGAATCTCTGGTCGCGGAGGAAGTGTGCCTTTGAACGGAATAGGCCATAGTCACTCGAAGCAGAATCGGTACTGAAAATGTGGTAGAATCTCAATACCATCCATCTGTTTGAATATCTCTTGAGTCAAACTTGCAGTGTATAGACTCGCGTTTGATCAAAGCAGGATACTCATTCTTTAGTTTCTTGTACACGCGGTCTAGCTGCTGCCAATAAAGTTTTGCGTTGAACAAGCTCGAAATGCAGTACTCCTTGGATAATTCCACCAGACAGGGTTGAAGATTTTACTTTTTTGCGTTCTAAGTGAGTCGAACTTTATGAACATCCCAGTCATTAGAGTATAACGAGTTGAATGAGTAAGATCAGCATTATCTTTTACTGTTTTGTTGATATTAATATATCCTAATCATAAATAATATGGCGTCGTTCAAATTCCGAAATAAAAATGTTGTTACCCTTCAAACAATATCCTCAATTTATAAGTTAAAATAACAAAAGACAATAACATAATGTAATTAAAATGGCTGGATTTGACGGGCCAATAATCTAAAGGATTAAATCATTGGTTTCTTGGTCTATAATAATCGTGAGTTCAATTTGTGGGCAGATTAGTTACTGAATTCTTTGATATTAATGTATTTTTATCGCAATCATTTTCTTTATTAGAAATGATATTTTTCTTTTTGTTAATGCGTCGTTTAAATTCTGGAAACTCTCTTTCGCTCTTCTCATGCTTCTTCATCTTTCCTTATTCCCATTATGTATCGAACATCTTTGACCTCCTCTTTTACTGACAACCATGATTTCTTTCTTAATTTTATTATTTCAAACGTTACTTTTCGTGGATAATCGTATTTGAACAGATTCTAATAACTGATCAGTACCAAAACCAAAAAAGGAGATATTACTTAGACATATTAAGCGAAACGCCAACAAATTAACCACGGTAGAAAACGGAATAAAACTGGTGCCATAATAACAAGTAAGATTATAAGATAATCTCACTCTAAATAATATAAATAAAAATATTCGACTTTGGAATATGCCATAGAACAATTTGTCGATCAGTTAATCCTCCGGTTCAATATGGCGGTTATGTTTCGTTTATCTCTGTGAAACATTGTTCGTTTGGGTGAATTCTGAATTTTTTCATTAGAATTTTCATTCGCAACGTGAAGAATGACCGTACTTTCGGTTTCTAGGAATGGAGCCAGCCTCTCATTGTTTGGCATAGTGCCAAAATATAGGTGGCTCATTGGAAATCAAATTCACCGGCATAGTTATGACTTCAAAATGAGTCTGTTAGACATTGAACATATTTGGGTCAACCATTTCTTATGTTATAAGAGGACAGATTTTGATTACGAACTAGAAATATTAAAACGTCAGTATAATTCAAGATCAAATCAAAATTATAGTAGCTGAATATTAAAATAAGATTTATTCTCTATGTCCATTCGTAAGGAAAGAAAAGAAAGAGAAATATTTTGTAAAATAAATATTTTTTTCATCATTAGGCTACTGATATACTGATCTATTTAATTATATTTAGAAATACATTTTTTTATTATCTGAGAGCATCATTGTTATGAAACAAGCGATGTCACTCCAGGAAGTGGTCGAGCATGGCTCACCCAACTTCCTGTACCTTGTAGCTACCTAACTGAGCTACCTGACTATCACCACCGCACTGCCATTCATTCGGTAATTGATTTGATTTTTGTCGACCTCCTCGTCATCTTTCTTTAATACATCCTCTGAGTATTAAATTTCCCAAGCCGTCCTTGGTCATAATGGGTCCCAGTAACTGTCTTTTTGTGATTCTAATGATGGGTGTCGTTCTAGCTTAAGTTTACTTTAGACATTCCTTGTTGATCAAATGTTCATTCCATGATATTCTTAGCATCTGTCTGTAGAATGTGATGCTTCCAGTTGGATAGTCATCTGCATTAAAATTCTTCAGTATTTACTCCCATACATGGGGACATTAAAGATAAAGAAATTCAACAATCGTTTCTTTATTTCTAACGAATGTTTCCTATTTGTCAATACGTCCTTTACTTTCTGGAAAGTCTTTTTCGTTCTTCTTATGCGTCTTCATATTCCGTGTCATATTTTTTGTTACTTTATTGTACAAACAGTTAAATTTATATAGCTACTTATATTTTTAAATTTATATAGCTACTTATATTTTTAAATTTATATAGCTACTTATATTTTTAAATTTATATAGCTACTTATATTTTTAAATTTATATAGCTACTTATATTTTTAAATTTATATACCGACTTATATTTTTAAGTTTATATACCTACTTATATTTTTAAATTTATATAGCTACTTATATTTTTAAATTTATATACCGACTTATATTTTTAAATTTATATACCTACTTATATTTTTCAATTTATATACCTACTTGTTTTTGACGACGCCACTGTGTATCATACATCTGTGATTACCTCTTATACTGACGACCATACATTCTATCTGAATTTTATTATTTCATTTTTGGTGGATAAGCAGGCACTCCCTTTATTTTAAACAGTATTTATTCCTTCACGAGTACATGAGAAACATTAACAAAAACAAATGTATCCTCTTTCTTAATTAAGTGTTCCCAAATTCGCATGTCATTAGACGAAATAGTATTTAAAGTAAACGGGGCGTCTACTCAAATACGGGTATACCCTAGCAATAACATTTGAAGTAATAAATATATCTCGGGTTAAAAAAATGATATCCTTTATTTCTTTAGAAATTGCCTAGTTTACAGTTCGGATATGAAACGGAGTAGATATGTGTTTCGAGAAAATCTGAAAGGGTCGGTGTGCTTTCAAAGCAAAATAAAATCTTGCTTTATAGTGGCGCTTTTCGTAGCCAAGCAGCAACAGCACGCCGCGACAAATGGGGGTGGGGCGCAGGTTCGATTGCTCCTGGTTTGCACATTATCTTTATTAAGCCGGACGGTAGACGAAATAAATACAGTTTAAAATAAACGGGGCGTCTACTCAAATACGGGTATCCACTAAAATAACATTTGAAGTAATAAATATATCTCGGGTTAAAAAAATAAAAGCCATTAATGTTTTTTAGGAATTATTCTATGAATAAAATGACAAGAGGAAAAAATATTCTTAGTCGACGCGTTTCGCCCTCTGAGGGACTTTGCCATTGCCTTGATAAAGTCTCTCTGAGGAATAAAAGAAGATTTTTCCTCTTGTCTTTTTATTCATTTTGTTTCTTTATAGATACACTCTATCTGAAAATAATTTACTCGTTATTCTATCTTACAAAAATTAATGATTATTCCTTTCTTCTCTCTTTCTTTCCTACATTCTCTTGTTTGTTTGTTTTTTTCTAGTTTTTCATCTGAGAACAACTTAGTTTTATAACTCCAAACCAGGCAAGTTACTCCCTGCCAGATTTTGCTTGTGCTATGTATTATTCACATTCGGAATATATTTCATTTGTTGAATTCGAACATATTGAATACAAAAAACTAAAAGTAAATTCTAAATAGGTAAATTCTATAAAACACAACCTGTAACAGAATATATATGAGGTCAGCATTGTTCTTGTAGAACATGCAGCTGGGAAGAGAATTTTGTCATCTCTTTTATTTTACCGCAATGCGACAGACGGAATAAAAAAAATGGCAAATTCAAAAGATCGTCGCAAACTATTAATGTTGGTTCACAATCAGGAAAGATGAGAAAATAATCTATGTCAGCACATGTAATCCTAAGCAGATGACATATTGTGTGTTTATACACACAGGTAGATAAATGGGTAATTATCCTCAATACAGATTACATCTGTTTTCCACAACCCTTGCCTTACAATCAATGTAGAGAATTTTTCAAGCTGGAATGAAGTTATTATGTACACAGATTACCTCAGTTGTGGATTACACCCACTAACGACAATCGTAGGAGGCGCGAGATTTACAAGATTCTTCTTTGATTTGTAACGAGACAAGTTTATTCTTGCTCCGATAGACACGCGACTAAATACGTACTTCCGATGCGAACAATGAATATAGCATTAATCACTTCATTATTTCAATTTCATTCTAATTTCTAATTAACATATCTGGTTAATACATTTATTAATTGTTGTCTTTTTAATTCCATATTTTGTATCTTATTTTTACCGGGAGGTACAAAAGGATTAACTTCAATTCCCGCAACAAGGTCTTTTTAGTTCGGAATCGCCCACCACCGACAACTCTTGCTCGGTCACTTCATGCAACGAGTTGATGGCACTCTCCCTTACCTGAGTGATCTACCAGTTCGACCTGCCATTTAGAAACTGACCACAACCTCGAGGCAAAACAAGATGAATCACGTACTTGAGGAGATACCGACGCCCTTTCTAAGACCGTGGGAGCTGGAGGGACCATGCGACTCCCGTTGACTCAGAGCCTTCATAACATGAGAATTAGCAATTAGCAGCAGCAGAATCCTTATTCTCCGAACGAATAATATCTATGGTGTTTTATTAAAGTTATGATAGAACAACTTATAATATACGTTTCTTGTCTCAAGCTTTCTTTTTCACGCAGCAAATCTAAAATCCATATTCAGAAAACATTTGGTTTTAAAATAGGTTCAGTGTAGCAACTTTTTTAAAACCGACAGTCGCATAAAAATGTAAAGAAAAAACAAAGCTGACGTAAAGTTGCAAATATATCATTATATCTCGGCAAAGAGCGATATATTTCATGTAAAATAAATCGGACGACTTCGGTCTAAACTCTCTCAGGGATTTTTAGTTATTTGGCTTTATTGAAACGCCTTTGATGTCTTTTCCATTTGGAAATGGTGTTATTTTCTCATGACACTTTTTCCTCGAAAATTATTTTGTCAGCTTACAAAAGTGTTCACATAGAAGAGGCGCCACTCAGTAAATTGCTATTCTGCCAAATTCCATTGCCAAAGCGAAAAGTTTTAAAAGAAGAATCAACCGCATTGAAGTCTGGTCAGTGTGCGAGAATTACAGGCAGATAAAAGAGTTGAATTTACAAATGTGTTTCGTTTATTTACAATTGCTCATTCCTGAAATAGGCTTTCAAGTTTGCTCATGCCAAAATAGCGAAGCTAATAATCAAAGAAACAGGTCATGTTAAACATTATACCGAGAAATTTCTAACATACTAACTCACCTAATGCAAGCTATAAACTTATTGTTGCTCTTTTTGGTGTCAATAGAGAGTTTTCAAGATCAGCGTTAGGATGTCGGACGTTTTTCTCGGCATGGACACCTTAGCAATTTGACAATTGGAAAGACGAATGGGTCATTCTAACGACTGATACGTGACAATTAAGAATAAGTGTAGAGTGTGTTAACATTTCTCTAAATTGGATTAAAGAAATGTTCTCAACCATACTAATGTCCAGATTGAAAGCATATTTCTGAAGACCAACTTCTCGAGAGCTCCTCTCTGCAGCTGCTCAATCTCACGCTGTCCGCTGATCTGAGATGGAACAAATACATCGAGTCAGTTGCATCATCCACCGCAAGGAAAGTTGGTTCCCTATGCCGAGCCAGGAAATTTTTCTCCCCGGAATCGATCCTCCAAGTCTATAAATCGACCATTCGTCCTTGCATGGAGTATTGCTGCCATATATGGTCTGGGGCCCCTGCTGTTTGCCTCAGGGTTCTTGATAAGATCCCGAGACGGATATGCAATGTGATTGGCGCTGATCTGTCATCTCGTCTGCAGTCGCTCTCTCACAGACGCGATGTTGCCTCGCTCTGTCTTTTTTACAAATACTTTCACGGTAATTACTCCGAGGAGCTGCTTTCGCTTGTCCCTAGGCCTCGTGAATTTAAACGTCCTACGAGGCTGGCATCCCGCTCCCACCCCTACACCGTGGATACTGTTAGATGTAGACGTCTCTTCTACTCCAATATCTTCATGTCTCGCACATCTCGCCTATGGAACTCCCTTCCCTATTACTGTTTCCCTGACAAATACAATCTCCAACGGTTTAAGTGTAGTGTCAATCGACATCTCTAGTTGCCTTGATCTATCCACTTCCCTTCTCCACATCCTTTCATCTTTCATTCCTATCTGCTCTCGCTTCAAATCTTCTGTAACCCCCTTGCCTTGATCGACCCACTGTCTTTCTCTCTTTCTCCACATCCTCTCCTTTACCACTCCTATCTGCTCTTCCTCCAAACCTTCTATAACCCCTTGCGTGATAGTGGCCTCCAGCCTTGCTTTGGGTGTTACGCTTTAAAAAAAAAAATTTACTTAAATCAATTCCACCTTAAGCAATGCAATAAAGCTTCTGAAATACAAGCGGTTACTGGATGTCGAAGAGTTAGAAACAGACACGTTAACAAGGATCAATAAAAAAGAGGAAGCAGGAGGACAGTAGATAGTGACTGACATGGCAATTCAACTTTTGCAGATTAAAGTTGGCTGTAAAGTATGGAGCCGGAAGGAAATTCACAAACGAGAAGCGCGAGAAAAAATGGTAGCATAGAATTTACGGTTACATTTCGTCAGCTCGACTGTAAATTGATGAGACCTCGCCGCCTGTCTAGTTCAGTGCATAAAGTCAAGTCTAGGCACCATAGCGAAGAGCTCATCCGAACAATTACCATTAAAATATTTACAGAAAAGGCACAGTGATATAACTTTACGGTGGTGAGAAAGTCACTAAAGCCGAGACGCCAAAACAGGGCCAATAATATTGCTAATTCTTCTTTGGTTTTTATTAAGGATCTCTAGATATATAGCAGGATAACCAGACCATATGTCGCAGTAATATTCTAAGCACGGATATACATATATATGTAAGTTAGATTCTAGAGAGAAAAATTATCTAGCACGACTCAGTCAACCAACTTCCATAGCAGCTGATCTAGTAATGGATTCCGTAGAGTCTTTCTCCTTCATTTCAGTCAATGGCAGTTCAAGCAAGTAGACATCTTGAAAAAATATGTAGTGTTCAAATAGTTGTAATTAAATTTTACTCGCTTTTTCTCCTAATTTCATTTTCTTTCGTTTACACTAAATTCAGTTTAGTAAATATAGAATATGACACTGATTTTGGATAGCCAAAGAATCATTTCAAAAGCTATGCAGTGTACTAAGAAATAGTAAGATTTCTCTAGAAACAAGGTAAAGTGTACTAAACTGCTATGTGATATCAGTCCTCCTCTTTGGCAGTGAGTGCTGGACGATCACCTCAAAGATGAAGAGGAATATTGAACCAACAGAAATGGATTTCTACAGAAGAATACTGAGTATACTGTAGATCGAACATGTGAGCAAAGACGAAGGTTTGGAGAAAATAGTAACAAAAAGGAAACTAATACTTAACACCAGGAAGAAGTTGAGATGTCTGGGGCATATAATCAGGATGGAGGGCTTGGAAATTCTGATACGAGACTGATAGCGGGCAAGAGGAACAGAGAAAAACAACGTATAACATACTTAGTAAATGTTTGGGATAACATGGCTTCGGAGAAATAACAGAAAGACAAAGTTTATTAAGAGCTACAAAGGGAAGGAAGTTTTGGAAAGCCATGATCGCCTACGTCCTGTACAGGGTACATAAAGAGGAAGAAGAAATATAGAGTGAATTGTAAA
Organism: Acanthosepion esculentum; assembly: GCA_964036315.1. NCBI lineage: Eukaryota > Metazoa > Mollusca > Cephalopoda > Sepiida > Sepiidae > Acanthosepion > Acanthosepion esculentum. Next base: position 50,323,955 of record OZ038502.1, on the reverse strand, counting down.
ATACACTCACTTAATATTAGAATGAATAGCGCGATTTGTGCATGTGAAATATCGCATAAATGCTTACATTAATGCGAATTCGTTGATACTATTTGGAAAGCGGATTTCCTGACATTTCAAATAACGTGGACAGTTTGCGTGTTTGAAAAACCTAGTGCAATGATTGTAAATCCACGTACTTATATCTTCTTGATATGGGCTTACGGCCCTATAGAGTTGAAACATTGGTTCCCATCACCAAAATTAGGCAACGTTGAGCTTGTTCAGTGCCTTGTGAATACTAGGTGCGCTAAACTTGGGTGTGTGCTTGGTGTAATGTATACTCGGAATTTTTAATCTTAGAGCTGAGCTCCAATTTCATTTGGCCTCGTTATATTCACTTACGCACAAAGGCCCCTGGGGAATGTAATTAATTCAAATCGTCTCCACCAAGCTATGGGTTAATTACCAAAACTTGTATCAGTAAATCATCATTATACGATGAAAGTATAAAAGATTTTATAATAAAAATACCAGCAATACATTTTGATAGTAATAAAAATTACCAGCAAGTGTAAGGAAATATATTACCAGCAATACATTTTTTGTAACAAAAAAATAAAATACCAACAATATGATTTTTTGTAAAAGAAAAAAATGCCAACATTACATCTTTGGAAAAAAATTACCAGTAATAGCTTTTTTGCAAAAGAAATTACTAATGCTCCCCATAAATTTAAATTTAGGCATAAAAGAAACCATACCAAACCAAATGAAACGCAACGATGAAGAGACATTAAATTCACTTACAAACGCAGTTACGAAATAACCCTAGTTGCATAAGCGTTGACTATTCACGTTATAAATGCTATAAAAGTAGATATAAAAAAGATCAGTAATAAAATAGTTTAACTGCAAAACCGAAGAATTCAAGTTTTTCCATGAATGCGTAGGTACTGCAATGTTTATTGGCGTTGAAATTAGAATCAACGGACCGGCTCAAATTATAGCCTACTCTCGGGTACTAATGCTCTTAGTAAACACAGGGTTTAATTTATTTACCGCCTAACTAGAGGTTAAATAACAGGGTAGACTATGCTCTTGTCTTGGGTCGTGGTCAGTCTAAAAGAAGGCAAACCCTGAATTCAAAACGGTGGAAAAGACAACAGAAAACTACAACTATATTTCATAAAAGTTATGCGAGAATATGATATACAGTGTAACCCGGATATAAGAGATTTGTCGGGACCGGAGGTCTCTTATATCCGGGTTTATCTTATATCCGGGTTTATCTTATATCCGAGTTTCTCTTATATCCGGGTTTGGTCTATTTTGTTTTATTAACACAGGCTCTAATTTAGGACCAGAGAAAATCTCTCTTATATCCGGGTTTCTCTTATATCCGGGTTACACTGTATAATTTTTTAAATATCAAAGGCACATATATGAGGCACATTATTGACAAAGTGAAACATATTGTGCGACGCGTTCTATTCTTTAGAACTTCCTCCAACTAAAGTAATGTTTAGTAGAAAAGAAATTAAATTAAAAAGTCTCAAACTTATCCCTCGTTCATGTTTGACTATTGCTGCGACTGTCCGTTGCTCCTGTTGTACATTTAGACGTTGTTGATAAAATCGGAAAATGTATTACTAATATTATTGGACTTGAGCTGGCATCTTTTCTTCAGTCACATTCCCAGTCCCGTAATGTAGCTTCCCTGTGACTTTACTATAAATATTTTCATGGAAATTGTATTGATGATCTCTTCTCTATGGTACCTAGACTTTGTGAAATTAAGCGTCGTACTAGATTGACGGCACGGCTTCATCCATTGACAGTTGCATTGGCTAGATGTAATGGGAAATTATATGTTAACAGTTTCTTTTCCCAAATATCACCCCTGTGCAAATCCCTTCCGGCTCCATGCTTTCGAGAAAACTTCAAAAACTTTAATCCAATGTCAATCGTTATCTACCGGATTTTTGATTACTCTTCTATTGTCATCTACTGTCTTCTTGATTACTCTTCTATTGTCATCTATTATCATCTTGATTATTCTATTTATATCTACTATTTCCTGTTTACTCTTCTATTGTTGTCTTCATGATTGCTCTTCTATTACCATCTATTGTCGTCTTGATTACTCTTCTATTTTTATCTAATGGCTTTATGATTGCTCTTCTATTGTTGTATTCATGATTACTCTTCTATTGTCATCTACTTCCGTCTTGATTACTCTTCTATTGTCCTCTACTTCTGTCTTGATTACACTTCTATTTTTATCTACTGTCTTCTTGATTACTCTTCTGTTGTTAGTTCGTGAATTTGGTGACATGTTATATATTTCTCTCATTTGGGATTTCTGTCGTTCTGATGCGACTAAACGACCATTATGGTCCTTTCGTGAACGTCTACATGCTACAGACATGAAATGTAAGAAGAATATTTTACATTCATAAACTCTGTGGTAATAAAATAAGGAAACCCCATCTTCCCTCTCGATCGTAACTATCCATTACAATAAATATAACGGGTTTTCAGCGCTAAAGATGTCTTAGTTCAATAAAGCTTCATAAGTTTCAACTTATGCAAATATCCTTGGGTGCTTATGAATGGAAAAGAGACACGTTTGCCCAAAGGGCTTAATCTATGTGAAATATTTGTGATCTTAGGTTTTTTTTCCTCAAAATTGCTATGTGGAAAATGTCATGATGCCATTTCTGATTTTAGGTGTCTGGAAAGTAATGAATATACACCATAAGTCAAAACAAATGAGATAATAATAAAAAATAATTGAATGAAAGAAAGAAAGAAAGAAATACCCAATCTTCCCTCTCATTTGTTTTTATTCAACAGAATAAAATATAACGTTTTCACTGCTAGAAACTGTAGCAGCTTCATAAGCTTCTAGTTTGTGTCGTTATTATATTACATTCTCTTTTACGGTCGATGCATTTTTTCTGAGCATAACTCCCAGTAGTGAATATGCACAAGTATGTTAAAATTTGTATTAAATTACATGTGAAACGTGCATCTTATCATTTTAATGTTGATTGTCGATAGATAGGAAATATTGGATGATTATTGACTGTAAATGTTTGGAAGGCGTTAAAACTTTTGCGCTTGTGAGTTACGAAGAGAACGTACAAAATGTGTTTTTTTTTTCTTTGGCAAATATTGATTCGCTTCCTATTAGTCAAGTTGGATAAGTATTAGTTCCTCATGCAACACTTAGTTTAACAACCTTTACTTTCAATCACATTTCCCAAGTGACATTTCACTTCAGTTCTCCTAACTTTATGCTTCATGTATTTCGTCCAGTCTCTGTGATTTTTTTTTCATTCAAATAAACTCAAACAGATAAACTGTGTTTTTAAATCTAAAAAAAGGCTTTTACCGAATTGTATCTAATATGTTGTTTTTAATTTCTTTTCGTTTAGCATATGTTTGTAAATCCATACTGATTTCGTATATATATATATATATATATATATATATATATATATATATATATATATATATATATATATATATATATATAGAGAGAGAGAGAGAGAGAGAGAGAGAGACCATATCTTCAGTCAAACATGTTTCACTGAATACTATAGGTATGTCGTGTCTATGTTTATAGTTGGCCTTTCCCGTTTTCTAGTACGTTTCTTTGTGTTAAGATGAAATTCAGCAAGGAAAGCGCTTTAGTTTTATTTAACCCATGTTATCTTCCCAGATTATCTTTAGGGATAAATTAAGCAACCAAAACTCAACAAAATTTATTACGAGTATAGCAGCAACGCATTGTAGTGCATATAACAAACATTTAATATTAAATATTTATACAAATTATATTCCCTTATTTTGAAACGCTTGTTTTGCAAAAATTCCATAACTACAACGGATAAAGAAATATTTAAGTAAAAAAAAAAATCACAGTTATAATAAGTTTGTCTTTGTAATTTATCCCCGATGATGGTCTTGTAAAAGATCGAAAGTACTACGGCGCCTTCCTTGATTAACTGCAACTTAACATCAAGAAACTGAAACTGTAGAAAACTTGGATCCTTAAACCTAACCTGACTGCTGGTGAATTATACTGCTGCAAGTTTTCAACAGCAGCAGCTGACACAAGTGAAAAGCTTCAGCGAGTGCAATCAAGCATGACAAAGCAGCAATAGAAGCCATCAACAGCAGAGAATTGTTTTACGAGACAACAACCTATTGGATTAAGACGTTGGCTCCTGAATTTGGTGACATACCAATTGTGAGTTCAATCCCCGTGCCGGGCGGTGGAAACAGGGTGAAAAATTGCTGAGCAGTATTAAGAATAATAAATACACGGGATATTCCCTGACATGGACAGTGGAACGTGAACAGTCGACCCTGTAGGTTAAATAAAGTATTCAACTCGAATTTCCCTCGTGGTTCTACATGCTTCTCTCAACATACACCGGACAAAAGCCGGTGGGCACAACGTCCGAAACGTTGTAATACCAACAAAAATGAGGGCAGTAGTCCGCGTGTAAATAGTGTAAATACTGATAATCTCTCAATGATTCCAAGAGATTCAGGCAGAAACGCAAACTTGGGAAATATATTCATGTATCTTCGGTTTATGCAGAGTTTGGAACTAAAAGTATTTCTTCTTTTGGACGGGTTGCTAGTCTTCTTTCCCAAGTTATGGATTAAACTGTATGATAGATTCGGCTTTCTAACAAAGATTAATAAGTCTCTTTAAATTCCTCTTTAAATCACTTACCAATAGATGATCGAGATGGTTCCATGCCTTTCAAAATGGCAAGAGTCCTTAATTAAACAATATGCTATAAATTTTTAGTGCTGAAATTTAGATGACGCATCAAGGGGATCTTATGATATGAAAATATTGCTCAAATTTAAAAAGGCTGATAGAATTTGAATGAAAGCTTCCATCTTACACTGTATTTCTACTTAGTGTATTAATACCACTCAAACCTTCTTCAATATTTTAAAAGTCTTTATCTTATTGGCTCACTTTTTATTAACATTAGTTTGTTACATATATTCTTTTGTGTTTTTTCTGGTGTTCTGCAAATAATCTCGAAGAATAATGTTTCGTAGGATTTTTTGCTTCTGAGTAACACTAGTCATCCAGAGAAAATTTTGTCTAAAGTTATTGGAATTTAATTTAAGATTAGGCACCACTTTGAGATTGAATGCCAAGTAGACAACATCTTCTCTTTGATTTTAATCAAGATCAAAAGCTGCCAACCGTGCACGAGACATTTGTACTGTGTACGGAGATTATATGCTTTGAATTAACAAAACGGTCAATGCCCTGCTGTATGTTGAACAAATGAACAGGCTCAAAGAGAAAATTCAGGTGTAAAGACATGACTGGCAATAAAGTGTGATTATTCATCATGACAATACTAGCTACCTCATAGCTAATATGATGACACATGCAATTAAATGAGCTCAGCAGGGAAACTTAGCCACAACAGCAGTATTCTCCTGGTTTATTCCCTTCAGAATTACCACTTTTTCGGTCGCTTTCTAAACGATTTGAAGGGTGTTTCGTTCAACAACGATGTGGAACTTAAAACCGGACTTAATGGATCTTTCAAGTCAAAACCGACTGATTTCTGTCCTCAAGCCATTGAATAGTGAATGGTTAGCAGGAGGTCTTAAGCACTGAATATATTGTTGAATGTTTCATCGGAACTGTTAAAAAATAATAAGTATTAAATTAAACCATAAAAGACGAACGGAAAATCTAATATATAAGGTTCTTTCAGTTTTAATATTTCTACGAATATGGTACGGATTTTTGCTCAACGAATTTCCCTTCTTGAAGTTCTATGCTATAAAACAATACGAAAACTTTTTTACTGGGGACAAATTGATAACATGATATGACAATTCTACTTGTTCCTTCATTATTTAGTTAGATAGCTAGCACGTTCCTTACGCCCTGTCATTACCTCAGATAAATAAAGGATCATTTCTCTTTGATAATGAGGACAGGAGAAAAAGATATATCAGGAAAATTACACATGATAATAAGGAATAGTAATGGAGCGATAACGTTCGCGTGTGTTAAAAATTTGCTACAGTGAAATATAAAACCATGTCAATTTTGAATATTTTAACTTGTATCCTCTTACAGGGAGTTAGAGATAAGCAGACAAGAATTGTAAGGCAGCAAGGTTTTGTCCTTACAACGCAAGTTAGACGATGTCATAAACCCGTGCTCTGTTCGAGGTATTACAACATCCAGGAAACAGTCTGCCTGCCTTATACTATAACACACAAGAGTAGCGAAGATAATCCAGGCTCCTAGTAAAATGAAAAGTGAGTTATGAAAAAGACGGGGACACACAATTAGTTACGGACCGACCGACAATCGGGCGGGAAAGTAAACTGATGACATGTCATTACTCTCGAAGGCTAACTGTTGGACTCGGCAGAATAATAAGTTAAATAGCACAGTACTTAATAAACTGCTGGAAGTTATATCTGCCAATAAAATAACAGACATATATAAACCATTCATGCTCGATGAATATATTTATCCAGTAAATGATTAATGGAGGCGAAGGCCGATCCGAACTTTAAGGGATACTGGCCCCTCTCAATCACTTCTATTACAAAGCTATTTACCAGGAGAACTAAAGACGGTAACTGGTACGCGAATAAATATGAAAGCAGTTGGCGGCAAAATAGTGTTCATCTCTCTACATAAAATCAACATTGACTCGAAGTTAATATCCGAACCAATTATCTTAGGCGTAGTAAGCAAACTTCCCAGGAACGGACTGGAAATGCTATTATGAAATGATTTGGTGGATAGAAAAGTGATGACCACATCCTGAACCTAACTGAGAAAACCAGTAAGTAGAAGTATTCGAATGAAAAGCTTAAGACAACTAACGCAGCATCAGGTGGAGTGACTCGTATACAAACGAAATTAATAATTAGTGGGAAGAAAGACGAACATATAAATTTGTCCTAAACTTTTGTGAACTGAAATGCAAGTTTTTCAGACTTGAACAGAATTAGAGAAAGGAGAAACAGTGTGAGTGAAGAAACTGCTTCAGGCATCTCTATGTCGGAGGGGAACCTGATCTTTGAACAACAATCTGACCCGGGACTAACGCAACTCTTTAATCAAACGAGAGCAGGGGATAGTGCAGATAATATAACAAATTCCTATTACATCAAGAATGATGTATTGATTCGAACATGGAAATCGTCTCAGATTCCAAATTCTGAAAACTGACAACTTGTGAACAAATTGTAATTCCGAAGGCATATCGGCGTAGAATATTAAAGACGGCTAATGAAATTCCATTGGCAGGTCACTTAGGAATTAATAAGAGCTGCGAAAGAATTTCCAGGCCCGGAATCAAGAAAGACTTAGTGAAATTTTGCTAAACTTGTCATGTATGACAAATGGCGGTAAAGTCAAATGACAATATACCAGCTGCACAATTGTCTTAGTTTTGAAGAACCTTTCAGTCACATAGATTACATAGGTCCATTTCAGAGGACCAAATCAGGTAATAAGTACTTTTTGACAATCATGTGTGTGTCATCAAAATTACCCGAGGCTATTCTATTACGGAATATTTCATCCAAAATATAGTGAAAGCTATCACTAATATATTTACTAAGACTGGTTTAACTCAAGTAATACAGTCAGACCATGGATCCGATTTCATGACAAAGCTATTTAAGCAAGTAGTAAAAAAAGAGAAAATGGGTATTACTTCTGTAAAATCGAGTGCTTAACATCTAGAATCAAAGGAAGCTCTGGAGATATTCAACTCCACCCGAAAGAATATGATGAGCATTTATTGTTTAGATAAAAATGAAAAATGGGACGAGTGAATTCCGTTCCTAATCGTCGCAGCACGCGAATCAGTACAAGAAAACCCGGGTTTTAGTTCGTTTAAACTTACATTCGAACATTCAGTACGGTTTTCGTACAATTAATAAAGGAAAAGCGGTTACAAGATGGTCCAAGCGGAGAGCATCTAGTAGACTACGTAGAAAGATTTTAGAAGACGAATATCGGAAGGGAATAAATGAGATCTAAAGCGCCTCAGAAATGCTCATGATAAAATGAAAGAGCGTTATGATATGAAAACAGTTCAGCGAAAATTCGAGATGGAAGACGAAGTTCTAATATTGTTACCCGCAAATAACCATCCGCTTTAAGCAAAATTTCAAAGCCCGTACAAAATGGAGAAAAATAAGCCAACTCAATTATATAGTGGATACACCTGATCATAAAAAGAAGACACAAAGATTTATTTAACTTATTAGCTGTACTTCAGAAGAATAAATGATAGACCTGTATTTGCTATCCAAGAATGTTATAAAAATAGAAAGCCTGGGAGGAAAAGGGAAAATATGTGGGTAGAGATCATTCAGATAAAAATTCTGAAATATTAGCAAACCTCGACAGAAAATTAGGGCATTTGATAGACATCGAGAAAGGCGACTTATCTAGCCTTATCTCGGGTTAGTAGTGTATATTTTCTAACGTATCTAGTCAGACGACTATGGCATCTCATGTTATAGGTGTAGAAAATGCTGAAACAATAAAGCAAGGCCCATATCGCTTGCATCACCAGAGATCAAAACTCATGGAGGGTGAAATACAATATATGTTAAGAAATGAAATTATTGAACCAAGGGAAAGCGAATGGGCTTCACCGTGTGTATTGGCAGAAAAAAACCAACAAGTCGATGAGATTTTGTACGGATTATCAAAAGTTAAATAAGCTTACCAAAACAGATTTATTTCCTATTCCTAGAAAAGATGATTGTATTGACAGAATTGGAAAGGCTAAAGACATCACGAGGTGCGATCTTTTAAAAGTTTATTGGGCGGTACCATTAAATAACACAGCGAAACAAATATCAGCTTTTGTAGCACCCAGTGGAAGTTATCAGTATTTTGTAATGGTTTTCGGCATGAAGAATTTACAAGCAACTTTCGCAAGATTAATGAATCAGTTTTTAAGAGATATTCAAGGCGTAGGCGCATATCGACGACACCGTAATATATAGTGAAAATAGGGGAAAACACCTATTAAATTTGGGTAAGATCTTTTACAGGCTTACCATTAATTTAAGGAAAAGCGATTTTTGTCAAGCAGATATAAACTCCCTAGGACATGTAGGTCATGGGAAAACCTCCCCGCTTAGTGCTAAGGTACAAAATATTCTAAGCTATCCGATCCTTTATAATGTAAAAATGAAAGATTTCTGGGAATGGCGGGATATTGCCGTGCATTTTGTGGGAATTTCTCCTAAAATTTCTTCTCCGCTGACTGACAAGTTAAAGAAAAAGTTCAAGTTTATATAGACTTCGAAATGTCAGGAAACCTTTTATAAAATCAGATGTTTGCTTAAAACATTCGTTTGGTACTTAATCAACCGTTCACTACTGCAGTTGGCGCAAGTATTATTAAAAGCCGGCGATAAGAATAGAATGCATCCAGTTAGTTATTGTTCTCGAAAATGTAACAAACAGCAAAAAGACTATTCTACGAGAGAAAAAGAAGCTTTAGTACTAATATCTAGTTTACAACATTATGAAATTTATATCACAACTGTTTACTGTAATATTCACGGATAACAACCCGTTGGCTTTCATAGATAATCTGAAGAATAAAAATAGACGGCTTCTAGCGTGGATATTAACTTTACAGGAGTTCAACTTAAAGACTGAACATATTGTGTGAAAAATAATTGTGCTGATGCATTGTCTCGCTTTTAAATGTATGCCCGTTATGAAAATAAGGAAGTAAAATTCTATATTTTTATCCTGTGGGTGAGGAGATGATATGTCCTTATGCAGCAAAAATACATTTTCATACACGAGTCGAATTATTTGACCAAGTACGAATGTTGAGCGGGGAAAGATCGGCAGGAATCAATTGGAAAATAAGTCTGGTGTGAGTAAAATCTCTTTTCACTTGTTACTGTCAAGCAGAAGAAATCACACAATGGAGACGAATTCCAGTTCAACTTAACACACTATGCTGCTTACATCAAATGCATGGGCGAATTGCTAAGCCTGACGATTACCAAAGATAAGCATGCGTGACCCACTGAATTGGATGAAGGATCCAAATAATAATTTCTACATTGCTGGATATGTATAACTTATACAGCACCGAATCATCCTACCCGAATAATAGATTCTACATTGCTGAATATGTACAACTTATAAAGTGCCGAATCTTCCTATCCGAATAACGAATTCTATACTGCTCAATATAAGAAGTGAGTAAGCGACCCGCTTCTGAGGGTCGACGCACATAACAGGGACGAAAGAAGAAGAGATCAAAGACACCGCTGCTCGAGCGGAATGAACTGAACTGAAAGTAAAAATAACAAAGAGAAAAATAAAACAGGAGAAAGAAAGGAAAAGCCCTATTTTATTTCATACGAAAGACTGAAGCTTAATAATTGTTTCATCTTTGAATTGTATATTTTTTAAATCGTTTCACCCCCAAGCAAGGTAGTAAAGTCACAAAGATACAAGCGGTTCATCCGTGTGAAAGAATATGAGTAGAAAAAAGGCATTATTAAGGAGAGAGAATAAAAGAACAATAGGACAATAAAAGAACAGGGATTTAAGCACTGGAATAAAAAAAAGTAAGAATTAAAATACTGCTTTTATTACAAGAGAAAACAATTTACTATGACGAATGTGTATAGAAAGTTAATGTTAAATTTCTTAAAATAAACTTAAGACTAGATTTGAATTTGACGACTCTTTCCATTGAAGCCGTTTTAATCGGAACATCGTCTTACTGCAATCTAAGTAGTTGGCATCATGAAAAAGTTTTCGTTTTCCCCTATCTGATTCCTATTCAAAATCAGATTTCTGTTTAGCTAATATCAATAGACGCAATATTTTATATCGAAATCTCCTAAGCCGGACAAGCATAGAAATGAATACAATATGAGTACAGGGTGCTAGAAAAAACAACAATAATAACAAATTGTAATGTGAGCTTTGGTAAAAGTGTTACGGACACATTAGATTTATAAGTCCCCAAAATTCATACACTGATGTCCCCAAGGCCTAGTTTGTTGAAGTAATCCAGTGACTTGTCCCAAAGTGTTGTGAGGTCAATACCTGGCCAGTAGCAGATGTGAACAAAAACTTGATTTACTAAAGGGAAACTGAGATATCCAGAAAAGGCATGGCACGTGGAACTAGAACAATTTACCCCAGTTGACGAATTAAATAGTTCGGTTCGAAATTACAACGTATATCACCTGAAGAAAGCCGGCCCGGACAATGGTTAAAAACGTCCTGAATATGACAAGATGATGCCAAAGGTCCGAACAATGTAACTAGCGTAAAAATCATTTTTTGGTGAATTCTTTGCTATTTTGTATTTAATGATTAGACAAGTAATTTACAATGACAAGTTATTTATAAGGACAATACTTCAGCTAAGTAATATGGACAACTATGTTAAATTTTGGTAATACAAAACCGTGTAAACCAAATTTAAATGTTAGTATGTACAGTGTCTAAAGTTATAGCGGCGATTTTAAAAGAATTTCGTTCACAGGCACCCTATTAATTCCCTGGTCACCAGTACAAAATCTGAATACTCAATATTTCTGTGGCGTATGCTCGAAAGTTGATTCTAACCTAATGACGCTGGCTGAACATGTCACAAAAGCCTGGCAATAACGTCAACGTTTGATGCGTGCAGTAGCCAGTCGCAATCAATGAGCTCCAGTGATGGAAGAGAGCCAGCCCCGGAGAAGACAAAACCATATGCAGTGAATCGCTACTTAAAATAATCCGCCTTGCAACAGTGTCGCTCAATAATAATCGCTGCTCAACGTTACATTATACTCCTTCTTAAACCATGGTAATATGTCGTTCATATTTTTTTGTTCTTTGCTTTTTGTTCTGATAAAATAAGAACACTCCAAGGCATTTATTAAAAAACTGTTTTGCTTTGCTTTGCTTACCGGCTTACTGATTTTCAGCTTATAGAATAGACACATTTTTTAAAGCAAATTATTTTACTTTTTATATATTGATCATGGTGTTCGGGAAAAGTAACGTTTATCAGCGCGGAAAGTGGAACCGTCGGGGCTAGTTCACATTCTGATCCTATCTTTTTTTTCATGTGCCATTTCCTTTCGGGACGTGGGTAAAAACAAATCTCAGCTTCCTATCCAGTATTCATCCCCTTTTCCGTCCCTGTCCTGCTATAGTGACTAACTAAGCGTTTCTTAGCTGTATTTGAACTCACTATTCAGTCGTAATTGATCTAACGAGACAAGCTTGCTAGCATTTACACCACATTGAAATGTCGATTGTACACACTGAAACGAAAGAAAATGTACAGTGTGTCTCAGAATTAATCATTATTTCAGTGAAAATCTAACCATTTTAAAAAAAAAACTGACTGTTGTTTCTGTTCATTAGGTTTAATATGAGTTAGAAGTGTATAAATTTCTAACTTTATATATAACTTTATAATCTTTCTAATTTTATTTTAATTCCCTCAAAATCCTATTAATGTATACTCAATAACGTATCTTTGTTGACTCTCCACTGAATTTCTTTACATGGGGTTTCATAAAACCAAAGATTTAACGCCTTTGATTAATAGTTAAGTTGAGCTTAAAGACCACATTCAGTAAGCATTGCAGTAGATAACTCCTTAAATGATTCAAAATGTTTTTCACAGATTTGAAATTTGTAAAGATGCAGATTGAGCACATGTTGAACATTTTTTCTAATTTTGACGTAAGATTTATAAATCGATTTGTTTGGGTTCATAATTGCTCCGATGAGCTGCTTTCGCTGGTTCCCAGACCTCATGAATTTAAGCGTCCTACGAGGCTGTCATCCCGTTCCCACGCCTTCACCGTTGAAACTGTTAGATGTAGACGTCTCTTCTACTCCAATAGCTTCATGTCTCGCACCTCTCGCCTGTGAAACTCCCTTCCTTATTCCTGTTTCCCTGATAAATATAATCTCCAACTATTTAAGTGTAACCTCAATCGACATCTCCAGTTGCCTTGATCTATCCACATACTTTCCCCTTTCATTCCTATCTGCTCTCGCTCCAAATCTTCTGTAACCCCCTTGCCTTGATCGATCCACTATCTTTCTCCACATCCTTTCCTTTACCACTCCTATCTGTTCTTCCTCCAAAACTTCTGTAACCCCTTGCGTGCTAGTGGTTTCCAGCCTTGCTTGGGTTGAAAAGCTTAAAAAAAATAATGAACATAAAATTACGTCATTTTTTAAAAACATTTTGTTCGATTTCCTTGAAATAGTTAATTCTGGAACAACCTGTATTATTCCAATGTCTTATTTTGAACTCAGTCAAATTGTGTGTGTATTTTCATTGATTGGATGCTTCTTTTTATTTCATGGTTTATCCGTTTTTGTTGTTTATTTAAGTTTTGGCTTCTAAGAATAATAGCTCTCTCTAGTTATTAGTTATTCCCAGTTTCTGAATGCATACCTTCAATATGTCCCGGGTGTCAAATTTTACAAACTATCTTTCTTCGATATATCAGAGATTTCGAGTGTTGCTTGTTGTTCTAAAGCAAAAGTCTTCTTCTATTTCCAATGTTATTACTTACTAGTTGTAATCATGTTTTGTAGAACCATCTCTTTTACCTGAAGTCTCCTATTCAACTCTAAGGAAATTATCGAATATTCACAACTATATATGACAGAACTGTTGAACTCACCAATTTTTATTTTCATCGAACACTTCTTGTTTATTAATACTTAGTTAAGATTTTGGAAAACACACGAGGTCTATTCAAAAAGTATCGTGGTTGATGTTATGATAACGGAGCTCAACTACGCAGAGAGACGCCGCTTGGCACGGATTGACCTTGAACTCTGTCACGGATGCACAGTAAGTCAAAACGGTTATACTCACATCCGTTGTTCATAGCTGTGCTTGGATGAAACATGTTTAGACTGTGCTAGTCCCAAAACACCATTAGTGAGTTCCATCAGTGACGATTTTTCAGGGCAAGCACAACAATCCCTAGGTCTGACAACAACCGTATTCTCCAGATCTGACTTTTTGCTATTTTTTTCTGTTTCCAAAATCAAATCCGACCTGAATCGAACAAGATTTCAAGATGTCGAGTAAATTTAAAAGAATGCTACGCGGAAGCTGCTCGTAATCCCCCCGCCCTCCAAAAAAGAGTTCCAAAAATGCTTCCATCAATGGAAACGACGCGGGATAAAGTGTAGGGATTCATAGGGGATTACCTCGAAGGACATTAAATGCTGAGTTCATATTGATTGTAGTTTTCTTTTTATAGCACTAGTCACGATACTTTTTGATCTCCACTCGTATTTCTCTGTCTCCCTGGTCCTTAAACATGGACTAGGGTATTATTTCAGTTGATACAAACACGGCTAAAATAAAAGGGACATTTTAGTAAAATAACTAACGAATAAATGAAGGGTTGTTGGAGAAAATTAAATCAGCAGTGTCCAAATTCCGCTCGAATTCACTTCGGAAAGGCATGAATCAAGCTTTTCTACCCCCTACATTTATGGGTTAAATAGTAGGACAGACAATACCATATCGCTTTGATAGTCCAGGTAAAAGAAAGATCAGAATCCAAATCTTCGTAAAAAATAAGACAGACATTGTTCCCAAGCCTTGTTGAAGCAACGTTAATCGGAAGCCCTATCGGCCCTAACGAGTTACGGAAATTTTGATCGCGGTATAACAAAGGTTAGTTACTATTAAATTTATATGTCTCGAAATATTTGTGAGTTTACTAAGCTGATGTGTGGTTGGTGTAAGAGATGGTTGTTCGGAATGATTAATCGAAGTGGTGATATCGAATTCAAGTCGTTTCGTTACATGGATACAGCTGGGTTCCCTTCCCAAATCAAACCCGTAGGCCTCGACCGTGGTGAGTCGTTGATTTGGGATGCGACCTGTGCAGATACATTTTCGGCCGGTAATTTGATCAGGTCCGCGGTTGAGCCGGGGTTCGTCGCCCGAGACGCAGAGATAAAAAAAAATAGCTAAATATTCTTCTCTTGCTGATAGATTTTATTTTACTCCTGTGGCAGTGGAGACTTCAGGGGTTATTGGCCCTCGTTCGATGGTGTTCCTTCGAAGGATTGGGGCGATTGCGTCCCGATTAAGGAACGAGCCTCGCGAAACGGAGTGGCTCTTGCAGCGTGTCTCACTGGTGACAGTTCGAGGTAATGCTTTCTCCATCATAGCGGCTGGCAGAGGATAGAAAAAAAAATTTGTTTATAGTTACGTTGTTCTGGAATTGTCATCATTGGCCGACAGAACTTGCTTTATTTCAATTATTGTTTCCCTTAGATTGAACTTACCATTTCTTTTTATACTATAATGTATTTCAGTGTTATCCAATAAATCTTTCGTTTTTTAAAAAAAGAAGAAAAGAAAAAAATAGTGAATTTCGTTACATTCATGTACACAAAAATAATGTTGGGAAATATGAATCCAAGTCTTCTCTCTTCGTCTATGCATTATATAGTAGAACAGACTGAGTTTTCATTGTCATTCTGTCTAGAAAAATCCTGAATTCGAGTTAAATGTTATTTTTCTCATATCCTATCGCACTCGGTAACTGCTTGCGTTTCAGCGGCTTTAAGACCATGAAATGATTATAAAACTGTATATAGATACTTGCTGCTAAGGAAACGATCGTAAAGTTCATAGTGTCTACGTTTCCTTTTTTTAACTGAACAGATTAAACTTTTCTTGTTTTTCTGTTCTTTGTTTATCTGTCTTTATGTCCGATTGCAATGATTGCAAAACAATCTCCATGTGAAGAACATCGGCCTAAATAAGAAAGAGAACAAACTAAAAAGCAGATGTTTCTGCACAGTTATGCACACTGTGATGCACACCATGTTCACCTTGTCTGTGAGGTTTATAGGTACTGTGATCAACAATTTCTTTGTTAAACCATTCGAAGTTTTTCTGCAGAGCCTCGGGATTAATGCCCACAACGAAACTGAGATACCAGACACGTTCTTATGTTTTGGATAAAGAAGTCGGTCCTGGGGCGACTAGTCTGTATTTTATAGAGCTTCTGTCTCTGAAGTCATTTTTTGTGCCCTTCATCTTACTTTTATATCTAATGCTTTTGCTTGACATATTATATTCTGTGGCATTCTTATTTTTATCATATATTAGTTCTACTGGTGGTCATTTTTTATTATTTCATCTTTCATCAACGTCTTCTTTTCTATTCTTATTTGAGACATTTCTGCTGATGCCACTAGTGTTGCCGTTAACGTGACCCACTTTGAATTAATAAACTCTTCTAAGCTTTTATATGTGGTCTTCCTATGGTTAAGTCACACCAGTATTTTTCTTGAATCACCGGAGTTAAGCAGCGCCTACCACGGTCAGTGAGTAGACGGAACCGCCTGGGAAGACCGGTTACTGTAAGATAACTTTTACAATCCAAAATATTTCGCTTTTAAATAACCCCCAAGACGTTGATAAACTGTAAAAAATAGAACCGAAAAATCAATATTTGTCATTAACTCTATCTGAATATATATATTTCTACGTGGACACTTGTAAGCGAGCTTCTGCGAAGGTCTAATTGGACCTCCGGCCCAAAACCGAAGGAACCTCTCGTTCCGCTTAGAAAACAACAATGATAATTTTGAAGAAATAAATTTCAATTCATCAGTTCACTCTATGGCACATCGAAATCTCACTTTAACTCTGATTCAGGCTATAAGTGTAATTATGGTCGAACGTCGGATGTGGGCGGAAATTCGAATTCAGGCCGAAAACTGAGTTCTTCAAATCACAAACTCCGTGGAACTTCAAAACACACGTTACGAAACCTCTCACATTAACTCTGATTCTTTGGCATTTTGGAGGAATAAAACTGATTTCCTCAATTCACAATGTTTTGGAGATATTTTAAACTGAATTTTAAACGAAAAATTCACAAAGTTTTGTGTTACATTAAACACAATATAAATTAAAAACTTTTAAAATGAGTAATATTTTCATTTTAAGTATTTGTCTATATCTCTGAGATGAGGTATTGTGATTACTTACACTATTTAAATTGTTCAGACTTTTATCCTCATCTTTATTCCGATATTCACAACGTTTTGGCCGTGGAGCTTTATCCCTTGTTGCCTCTTTCACATTTGATTTCGGGTTTCTTTTAAAGTCTACTCCGACTCTAAAATTTTATTGACTATTTATTTTTCTTTCCTCAGTTGGAGTAGACAGGTTGGCCTATAATCCAGTTCACACTCCTTCCGGTTTTTTTTAACAGGAGTAGATGTTTATCTCTTGATCCCTGCTTAGGATAGGGTTTCCGGTTCCTTCTAAAAACTTTTAATTCTCTTTCACTGGAAGTCGACACTTGCCTCTTAGTGGCAATGTTACCTTGCTTAGGATGAATTGACATATATATATATATATATATATATATATATATATATATATATATATATATATATAACAAACATTTTGTTTTTCTTCTGTAAAGATTCGTGTTGTATTTAATACTATGCCAGTTGGTTCCCATCATTTACTAAGTATGGCTTTTCTAAAGTAGTTCCGTGATTTATCACTTTAAATGTTCGGTGTGATGCTGACTATGTAGAGGGAGCAAACCAACTTGCAGTTGGAGACTCGGATTTGCCAACCTATGCCTGTTTACATTATACAGGGTAGAGTTAGTAAGAGTAATCGCTTGACTTAGTTTTAAGTCAGAGATTGGTCTTCATTTTATTGAAAACCCGGACTGAGCTTCCGAATATGTTGACGGAACTTTCAGGGTGCTTCACAGGGCTCGGTCGGTCAAACATTTACGATTTTAGAAGCTTTTTACATAAAGTTTCATCGACCGACTTTGTGTAGGCAGAAGAACTTTATTCATTCGCCGTATTTCATGGGTGGGACGTAACTATAATCTTTTTTAGGTTTTATACACACTACGGTCATATAGATACCGATTTGTTTTTTTTTATTAATACATTTATTTTACTTGTAGCTCCTTATTTACCTCTTGTGACCTTTTTTAGTTACGCCGTTTTCATTATTGTTGTCCCAATGAATCTTGTTGAAAAGTGTTGTACAAAAAAGTGGTCTGTAAAAGAATGCGTTCCGTCATTTTCAAAACGATATATATATATATATATATATATATATATATATAGGTGTGTGTGTGTGTGTGTGTGTGTGTGTGCAGAAGATACAGAGGTTTATGATCATGGCCTGACAGCTGATGTCATAAATTGCTCTAACAGATCAATGAGGGGAAAAACCGACTTGAAACATATAGCCTCTCTAAAACGCAGCTAGTAACGTGTCATCAATATACTATAAATATTCTCTAATAATGATGAACAGTTAGACGCTTGATGAGGCTTCTTTCCTTCAACGTCTGTTAGGATCGCTCTAGGTCTCGTGGAACTCATATATAAGATCGAGCGTCATAAGTCTAAAAGTGGATCAGACTAAAAGTGGATTATTTCTACGAAATCTGGACATGACCTGTCCAATCCTACCATTCCAGACTTTACACACTTCAGAAGCATTCAAGCGGCTTTGGGAACGATGAATTATCTCCAACCTTATAACCTCTTTCCTCACAGATGAAACCTCGCTAACCTTGCAGTAAGGCCTCTGATCGGGAGGTTTTGAGGAGCATGGAACCACCTCTTAATTGCTGTTTTTCTTAGATACACATTGACCCGGGGTGGTAGCACTTGTTTCGGGCTCAGCTATGGGAAAATATTTAACACTCTAGACAAAACACTTTGAATGTATAAAAATAATTTTTATAATAAATTTAACAGCAATAATTTTTTGGAAAAAAAAATAGGACAAATATTACAAGCAATATATTTTCGATAAAAGAAAAAAATGAAAGAAAATGCTAGCAATACATTTTTAAGAAATACCAGCAATAGATTTTTTAAAAAGACATTACTAGTAAAACATTATTTTTTTAAAAATTATTATCAGCTATACATGTTTGAAAAAGAAATTATTACCAGCAAAGCATTTTTGGAAAAAAAAATATTACCAGCAATACATTTGATTGTTGACAAAAACCTTCTATACAAAAATTATCAACGAAACCTGATCTACAAACTGATTTCTTACAAAGAATACATATTCTATTCTTACGAACCTATCCTAAATTTCTTATCGGCAAGCCATTGAAGAATATATGCCGTAAATCAAAATAAACCAAACAAAGCTTTCATTAGCTTATCGCTATTTCCCTGATAAATATTCAAACCAACTACATTCTATATTTCCACCAATTCAGTTCTTTGCATCTAGGACCCATCATGCCATGTGCACAGGGCCGAGATCATGGCCATTCCTTTCTATTCCATTAGTGAAGAGGAAGTTCCCCTCTGAAAGATTCTTGCAAAGACCTGTTAAATATAGACTCAAGATAACGCTTCGCCGATCACTATGAACTTAACGGCTTCAATCTAAGTTCAAACTTTATATATCAACATTT